>JAQQZW010000013.1:20505569-20516162 GCA_029814745.1 Zanclus cornutus | reverse complement strand
TTATTGGCGCTTCGTCATTAACTCTGAGGAGATGACTTTATTCATCGAGAGAAGATGGCTTTCTTTTGACTGTCATGGTTTCAGTGGGCACACAGCAGCAGCAGCCTCAGGTAGCCAGCAGGAAGCAGACAGGTTAGATTAGTGAGAAAAGTAAAACAAAATAGAATTACCGTAGTTTAAATTTTTTTTCCATATGTTATCATATATGAAATAACCCAGAATGAACACTGCAAATGATTTAAACAGCAATTGCAGGCTATATTAATGATTCTGTCCCAAGCTGTTTGGTCCATACCAGACGATCCCTGTAACCTTAATCACTTGAAGCTATTTCCACTGTAGTATGAATGCAGACCTGAACAAAATGACTCGAACACTGACTGTTCAGACGTGTGAAAATATGCTGTAACACCCCTCTTCTGTTTTGAACATTTTTTGTTTAAAATCAGTTCAAATGAACAAACTTTATTCAAACTACAGTTCATTTGACAAAAAAGGTAAGGATACCGCATGTCTGCCTTTATCTTGCTTCCCATACTTCTGAGTAGAGATCACTTACATTTTAAACACCTTTGCTTTTTTTATTAAATACATCCACACTCCTTCTGGGCAGTCAATTTCCTTAAACACTTCCTTGTCTAATTTTGAGTTTACCTTTAAAGTTCAGCTGTTGGGCATTGGCAAGAGATTTTCTTTGCTCAGGATGTTGATCAGTGGTGTGTAAGACGTATTAAGGGTTTGTTTCAGTAAGACACGCGAGTTCTTTAAATCAGAACCCGGCCTGCTTGCAAGTTTTCTCCACCATCTTTATTCTATAAACCGCACACCAAAGCCAAGAACGTTTTGGCAGAGGCTGCAAGGTTTTTGCTCCATTATTCTAATTGCCTTTAACTTGTAATCAATATTTACGATACAGAGAACCCAAAGGAAGGAAGGACTAAGCATTTCTCCCTCTTCTGTCTTGCCTATGATTTGATGAAGGAAGACTGCAGCCAGAGTTAAAGTGCACTTCCTGGTTATGTAGCTCAGGACAACTGGGTGATTTTCTTTCTTCAAAATCACAATGTGATAACTCTTGACCTTCCACTCTACCTTCAGAGTCCAACAGAGTCTTCAGAAAAAAGATTGCCTAATTTTGAACTGAACCATTTTCTCAATGCAATCTACCTTTGCCATGTATTGTTTGCAAAATGAAAAGGCCTGCAATCGGAGAACAAATGAAAAAGCCAGATGAAAAGAAGAGAAAGGGTGAAACCAAGGCTAGGATGCGTTCGCAAAGATGAGAGAGTGCTGAAGAAAGGGGGTAAGTGGGATGAGCAATGGGAGGAAAAAGGGCCGATGGAGGAGAAGAAACAGTGAGAAATCAAGTCTCCAGAGTGTGAAAGGCCAACAGCCCACACTGTGATTCCATCTGGCCTCCTCGCTCAGCATGTGTGTGTGTGTTTGAACGAGTGGAAGAGCGCCAGAGTGAGAAATGACCCAGTATATGTGTTTGTGTATGTCAGCGCGAGGCTGCATATGTGTGTGTTTTTGTGTGAGTACATGCGCGCTCGTCCGTGTTTGCTTACAAGTTCATGCATGTATGCCTGCAGTCTCTGTGTGTGTGTATGTGTGATGTGAGGCGTGAGGATGAAAGCGTCCACAGCCCCCCGGCACTACAGTATGTGTCATTGCCTGACCTGTATGCAGGGACTGAAATAAGTCAATAGGAACACATCTGTGATACTGGCGGTACATGAGGCTGCAGAAGACACCCGGAGGTAGTAAGTGAGTGGGTGCAAAACTTCAACTTGAACATTTGTGCTTTGTTGCTAGTAAATTTTCAGCTGTTTGTTTCTCTTACTCTGCAACTTTCATTGTGAGAGAAAAGACAAGACAAAACTCATTTCTAGTTAAATCATTGTAGGACATAATTACTATTGAATAATCAAAAGTTAAAGACAATTTGAGCCTGCACTGTTGACAACAATGTTCAAACGAGTGTTGGACACATGTCCTCTCCTGTGAAGCTTGTGGTCTGTGTGAAATCTGCAGAAATTTATTTTAGAAGGCCCCCTGTGTATTCCTAATTCTCAGCATATGTGTGATTTTTTTCCATCATGTCTCTTCTTTAAGCTCAGCTCTAGAGAGGCCATGTTTGCAGTGTCCTGCTTTCTAGTGCCAATTAAGACAGACACATGCTTCACTTGTGCCTAGACAAAGGTAAATTCACTTAGTTCGGTTTTCAATAAAATAATTGAAAATAGTCCCATTTGTCTATTGTTTTGTGATAGAGATGGGATTCACTGCATTAAAAAAATAACACAAAACTCTTCCTTTTTTTAGTTTTCAGATTCTTGCTTCAGAGTTGACGGGGTTGATGATCTTATATCTAATGTATACACATTTGTGCAATGTGTTTATGCTAGCATGTAGCATTTTTAGCCATTTGCACTGTTTCTACAGTGTAGTCTAAGCCTTGGAATACTAACTATCCAGGGAGGTTATTATGTAAATAGCTTATAGTAAGTTGGTGACCTTGAAGGAATCTCATTTTACTGTGCTTTGCCCTTTTGGCCCAATTCAGCTTGTGATACTAAACATTCACCCTGTACGACGAAAAAGTATAAGTCTAGCACCACAATCCCCTCAGCTTCAATAACAAATGGTAGTGAAACAAACAGCCTTTAAATCCCTGAATCTTCCCTTCTTCACTCCCTGAGCACTGTCTTGTCCCTAAATATCCCCTGACCCATTTCTGGCTTTTCATTAGAGACATTTTACACTGTCTTGCATAAAAGGCAGTCTGGGTTAGTCGCTGTGATCTATTAACAGTCGGAAGGGCTGATAAATTGGAGTTGTGTTTAAACAGGAGAAGTGTAAACAAAACACCATCAATAAACAAAACAAAGACGTGAAGTTCATGTCCTGAGTGTATGCAGAGGATACAGTCACAAATGAGGAAAAATAGAAACCATTTATGCATGATTATTAATGTTCTGACTGTCTTGTCTCTTGTTCTTAAACTGTACACAGTATTGGAAAATTTAGTTTGTTTTGTATGTCTAACGTGATTTTGGAATAATCTAAGAATAAGTCAGTGTTAACGTTCAAAGAGCAAAGGAATGAGTCACCACCAGTCACCCATAGGAGTCATGCCATGTGGAGCCAATGCTTTGCCAGTCTTTATTTTGGAACAAGTGTATTTATAAAGCACCTTTCTTACACGACATGTGACTCAAAGTGCCTTCATAACGACATCTTTCTTTGTAAGCGACAAAATTCATTCTTTGAAAAACAGGAACAAAAAAAAAAACTAATGATATGTTACATGTAAAGTGTGATGACAGTGATGTCATAGTGTACTGACCACAACGTGGAGCACACCTGTACATAAATACCGTCATGTGAGAAGTTAAACCACTGGGGGTCAAAGTCACATAGATAGTGATTGATTCAACAATGAAAAAAACTACGAGCTAAACTATGGAAGATTTCAAATGCTTCAATGAAAACAAAGAATTCAAGTGAAATACAATACATTTATGTTATATGTATTCTATTTGTATGCATGCATTGGCCGTTTTGTACAGACAGTTAGAAGAATCCTCTTGGCAGAATTCTTCATAAGCTTTGACAGTTGTGCTAATCAGTGTTAGCTTGCAAGCATTAAACTAACAGTGACCACTGACTTTAAACATGTTTTTGTTTGATTATGACACAATAAATGCATAAATAAGGAGGTAATACATATAACAGTGTATTACACTTTCTACACTACTTTCTTTGAATAATTTTTAATCCCCCCCCATAAATTTTTCTCATTCTTAATCAATCTGCTACAGTGCAGAATTTTTTTGTTAAACATCTGTAGTCTACGAATTTGAATGGTTCGCCACCATAGCAGTCATGCAATATGAAGCTGCGACTGTGCCTTTATTTAGGAACAACATTGTACAAGACTTGTAATCTAAAGTGCTGTCACAAAAATCCACTCGGTTAAATTATAAATAATTTAAAGCAACATTTTGAACGGACTATTTTCATTTTATTCTAAAATTCTACCTAATATAATGATCATGATTTATAAAAAATGGGAGCTAAATCAAATCGTTGTCCTGTTGTCTTGAATGGTTATCGTGGTTTTCTATAGTCCCATTGATTTGTCACACAAGTCTGTAAGAACGTGTGAGTCCTAGAACAGATGTTCTCAGTCAGCTTTATGTAACAACTAATTTTTTCTTGTAGCTCAAAAAGGATCATTTAAAGAGTCAATACCCACAAATTGGCTCATGTGAGATAAAAATCATTACAACATGCTGAAATAAGTTTCAAAGATGTTGCCAACAAAAACTTGGCAGAGGAATGCAATGACAAACAAAAGCCAATGGTTTTTGTCAGTCAACCCCCCTACAGTTCCTCCAAACCCGGGCTGACCTTTACCCATTTTTGTCCTTGGTATTGAACGGATTATGCTCCAGTTTGGTTCTGTAAAGCAGTGATCTTCCTGTGGAGGGTCATGGACGGATACAGGACGGGGAGAAGAATGCAAATGCGAAAGACATTTTATCTTTCATAGCAACGTGGCAACACGAGTACATCTTTAATACAACCATCTGAATTCATTGCAATCCAAAGAGATTCAGTTCAACCACTGGACTACTGCCGGATAGATTTTTCTTTTTCTGCCTTGTGGATCCAGACAGAGTGGCCTTTTACTGGGCTGCAGTAAAGAACGCCAGCCTCCTCCAGCTATTCATTATCTTAAGTGTGTCTGCAGCAGACAGTGAGAGGGGAGCGTTCAGATGAACGATGGGAAGGACTGCTGAAACGAGCTTTTCAAAAAGGGAAGATCTCGCAGGAGACTGTTAATTAATGAGACGATGTGATGCATCTGATTAGGATGGCTAACGTGCCCGTGTTGTTAGCTTGTTGCCATAATAACGTTAGGTTTGCTATTCTTAAAAAAGTAATGTGTTAGTTGGTGCTCACTTGAAAGCATGATTATTGCTTCACACATTCGCCCTCAGGAGCTGAAGTTACACAACTCATTATCACATTTCTGTTAATTCATAAGATTTGGTTGATGACTAAGTGGAATTACAGCTTCTACTCTTAAAATTCAAAATAATTCAGCCTCCTCTTCAAGGAAATATTAGAAAACCAAACAGAGTTGTTGTCTGATGTTGTTTTTGTTCTTTAATATCAAAATTGTGGGTATATTTACACTACATTATTTTGTGCCTCTTCAGAGGTCAGTGTTAAACAATGGCTCAATCACTGATAGTATTTGGCTATTTCAACTTCAATCAGACATTTCTATTGGGTTGATAAAGACTGTGATAGTATAACAAAAAGCTAAAATGCAATATCTTTCACTACTTGTGACTTAGGAGTTGTTCTGCTTTTTCTTATTTTGTTACAGTCAGGATTACTTGTCTAATATGTTGCTATTATGTGTCAGATAAGGTTATCAAGCACCATGAGCACAGCAACATAAAAGAAATAAGCCACTTGAAAGCACCTGACACGTCTTTCTCTGATAAAGTCTGGTCTGACTGTGTGTTTGAGACTGAAGCCTTTTGGTCCATGGATTGCTGCGGTTGTGTAAACTCTGTAAGATGTGACAATGAGGTTTACAGGTGTCTTACAATAATCACACTAGCTTAGGTTCAGCACAGCCTGTGTATCTAAGGATAGAGAGGTGTTCTACCTTCAATACAGTACAAAAGGGATAAAATTATAAAAGGATAAGATTTGAAAAGTATACTTAAGTCAAGAAAAATAAGTCAGAAACATGACAGCACTGAATCATGGCTTTGATGGGTTTTGAGTTTTCTGAGGTGACACATCACCTGTTGATGTGCACCTTGATGCTTAAGTGCCATTAGTGTCCCAACTGTAATGAGCCAGGAAGAGGAGCAGGAAGAGGCTGATTAAATGAATCTTGTACTGACTTCCTTCATCTTCTAGTGATTAATGCTGTAAATGTTAAATGGTTGCTGCTGCTTGATTGAAACAGGAAGAGAAACTCTGCTATCTGAGTGCTGGGGGAGGTGTCCCTTAAATAAAAGTAGCAATATCACAATGTGAAAATACACCACTACAAGTAAAAGTCATGCATTCAAAACTTTATTAAGTAAAAGCATGTAAGTATTATCACAACGTATCAAAAGTAAAAGATCATTATACAAGATAAAGGTCAATAATGTTGTTCATCTAGTATATCTGATGTTTTGGGGATGATATAACTGCTCCATTGATGCGTATGTCACATGTTACTGTGCATGTTGAAGGCTGAGCTAATTTGAACCACTTTATAAAGTTAAATCTGCAACAATGCGTCCTACTCTAAAAGATCATCATATTTTTGTTACGCTGCTGTCTCTTGAGAACCAGGTATCTCTAAAAAGCAGACTTTTCATGGCTTAGTTTCCTGCTTTGTTATAATGCAGTTTTAAGCCTTAAGTTTATTTAGCTGAAGACGTAGTAGAATTTTCTTAACCCAGGAAGTAACACTCAAAGGGTAACTTCTGTCTTTTGCATCCTGGGCCCTATTTTCCCATGTTTTATTTTCTACGTGAATGAGAAAAACAATTTTTAAGATTTTTGAAAACCATCAATGTACACCTACTAAAAGAGCATGTTTTTGCCACTGACAGACTCAGGATGTTAATTTAAGTTCCTGACAACATAATGAAAAGGATCTCTACAGAGATTAACCTCCTCTAAAGAATAAGATCCTTTTTGTTTAACCATAAATAGCCACTAAAAGCCACCAGACTCCATTTATAGAATCAGTAATTTTATCATTGTAAAACACACTTCATTCAAACTTGACAGGAAGAAGATGAGACTCACCAAAGCTGTCTTGGTTCGTCTCTCAACTGTTCCAACAATCACTAACTTTGGTTTGCTCGAAATAAACCATTAATTCATTGAGTTAGATGTAAAAATAGCAGAAGAGACGCGAGAGGACGAGCAGACATCAGAGAAGCAGCAGGCTATAACGGCATGTAGAACCAGAATATTTTTTCACATTTTCACATCTACTATCTACCAACTTCTGAGTAAAATATTAGCGTGTGATATCATAATCTCCAATAATAGCAGGTTAGTCCATTAATCTGCTTAGAAACTCTAGAAAAAGATGCCCCTTGTAACTCCAGAACTTGCCAAAGAATTATTACATTTTTAAGTTTTCATTGTGTCAAAGTTATCAGTCACAGTTGTCTGCACATCCATGGTATCCCTGAAAAAGAATGAACCGCTGATAGCTGAGTAGGCATACTTTTAATGGTGCCAGTTTGCCAAAATATAAACTAATAAGGCTGGAGCTCAAGTTTTAAGTTGTTAACTCACTGACACAATGGCAACGTCACACTTCCTGCTTACGTCCCCCAAAGCCCCCCAGTTAGGGGAGCTGCCACAAAAATTTGAGCATGATTAGTCAGAATAAGACAAAGAACAATAATAGGAATGACACATTATGTTATAATCATATTAATCAATATAATCATTTTTCATTTTGCACTATAAATATTTTTTGACTTTACTAAAGCTCAGAGTAGTCCATTGACATGGTTCTTATATTTCTTGAACACAGATACTCTTAGATAAAAAAACAACTGTGTAACATATTCACTCACCTCATTTGTTGCATAAGTGTTTTATTGAATTGAGTTTCTATGAAAGTAGGCTGGAAATGAAAGAGATTTATATCATGAGTTACAAAAACAGGTATTCTTACTTTGGCAGATGTTTCACAAGAAAACCTGTTAGCTTATACACTATATTGGTATAGATACACAATTAAGGTGAAATGAGCTAAGTTTCAGAACAACATTTTCCAGATGAATGGATTTTCAACTTTTAAACATAAAAAATTTCAAATAATCAAGTGAGTTGAACATGTCTTTGTTGTTGTATGTCTATTTACTGATGCATGTGTGTATGAGAGGAGTTTGTCCTCTCAAAGCCAACACCTTTGCAGCAGCAAAGCAGCCTACCAGACGCATTTTGATTTATATGCATCATCCAAATCAGTTGTTATTCAGGCACAATAAAGCGTAGCTATTCATCAATTTGTTTTGTACAACTTTAGGAAAAAAAGGTTACCCCAGCCAAGGTAGTCGGCTTTCATGGAAAGTCCCTTTTTCTGAGCTCTGTATCATCTGAAACAAATCTGCACAAACACATGGTCTAGACTGCTGGATGCTGAGTCGATACTCCTCTCTAAGCTCACTGAAGAAGTGATATACAGACAGATCTTCATTTTTTAAAGCAGAATTTAGGTAAATATTCACAAATCATTAAAATGAATGAGCATGACCTAGAACAGCTTCTTAAATTGGTTTTAAAACAGTTATATTTGCTGGTAGTGGGCAGATATAAAATTAATTTAGTTGCCTTTTAAGTATCATAATGATGTCTTGGACTACAAGTGCAGTAAAAGTAACTATTGTTGAATTTATATCAATCATTGCACAGTTGCCTTCCAATAAAACCATACAGAGATGACATTTGGGAACACAATAGTAAGGCGTAGATAAAAGGTTACTTTTTGGGTCACAATGAAATTAGTATTTTTTCTATAATGATTTTCTATTTTCTGTTTCAAAAGGTTGGAAAAAGGAAATTACAATAGAAAATTTGAAAAAGCAATGTCTGCTTCATGTTGTATCTGTTCTTTGTTCTCCACTTTTAAGAGTCACTCCCGCTTTAAGCAGCGCAAAGCCAAGAAAATCCTCTCAGACAAAAAGAGCTCCTTATCTTTCCCTATATATAATAATGGAATTTTTTTCTCATAGAAATTCTAATTAATGCCAGGTTTATAAAATGAGACCAATCAGTCAATATTATCTACAGTCGGCGCTGGATGCAGACTTAGCTGAGGAGCAAAGCGAGGAATTTGACATGACAGAATGTAATATCTATTTCTGAGTTCAAAAAAGCAGGGCCATCGCTGCAGACATGCCAGACTTTTGTATTGAGAACAGCCTGACGCTGCATCTCAGGCTGACTCTTTCTGCTTCACTTCACTCACTTTGCAGATGAGGTTGGCAGCGGCGGCCCGCTCCGTATTTCAGACTAATTTATGACCTCTGCAGAGAAGGGTGCATTAGGAAGATCAGCCACGTCAACCTCTGCCTGCTGCAACAACTGGCCATGAGAAGGCAGAAGAACACACTATGATACACACAGCAATGTGTGTGTGTGTATATGTATTCAATTAAAGCTGCAGTGCATTAAACTTGCACAGCTTTAGCAGCACTCAAAGCTGAGGGGCTGCGTTCTATGTCTCTTTGCAAATGTATTTAATACGTTTTTTTTTTTTTGAAAGACTTTCCGTGCAACAGTGCTGCCATCCATCAAAGTCTGCTTTTCTGAATAGGCTTTTGCCTAAAAGACAATGCATGACGCTGAAATTATACTCAAAGAGAGAAATATTTTAATCATATAATATGGCTTAAAATAGTTGGTTGTCCTATTGTCCAAGAGATAACACAGGACAAAGTGTTCACCACATTCTGTAGCTCTAGTTCGGTCATGTTTGTTGAGGCAGCTTGATTTTTACCTTCATACATATTCACCCTTACCTCGCTCCATGGACTTACTTACTTTTCATGACAGCTGGATTTGAGAGATCACATGATTATGTGATCTCGCAGACCCATCTTTCAGGCTTCAGATAATTCAGTGTCCTATGAAGAACCACCAGAAGCTAAGGGGATGGCTTAAGTGTGATGACCAGCAACAGTTTGTCGGAAAGCAACAATGGCGGCTCCTACAGAGATTAGCACAGATGCTGCTATGGGATCAGTTATATCAGAACTGGAGGGTATTTCCTCATTGAAGGATGAGAAAAGAATGCAAATGAAGGTTTTCATGGTGGAAAGGATGTTTTCGCTCTCCTCCCAGCTGGCTTTGGCAGTTTGACCTTCATACAAATGTAAAGAGGATGGAGTGACTTGAAGCTGACTTTACTACATGTCCACTTTCTCACTGGGTTCTTCCTGCTCTCACTCTCTCTCTGTAATGCGTTTGCTGTCATTTATGGTTGCACTACTTTTTCTCGACTTTCACCGACGTGAGTGGGGCTACACCACGGTCCACGGTCCACACACACACACACACACACACACAGAGCAGAGCACAGGAGAGACAGCTGAAGTTGCTCAAGTCAGCGACAACTTTTTACATTACTGTAAGTGCGATAAAAGCTTCACAAGAGCAATTCATTAATGTAATTCATTTAAAACCAAAGGTGGACAGAAATTCAGGCCAGCATATCTGCATCTTTAATACCACCCAACCTGAAACTGGCCACATCATTATTTTTTAGAGGTGCTGAGAGGAAATTTAGGAGTGCTTGAACAACCTTAAAAAGAATCTAAGATCGCCTATGGTAGGAAGTCAGTCCTACATGCAGCTTGAGTGTCTCTCCTCTTTTCTCAGCTCCCACAGACTTACCCCCCCCCTCCACGTTCAAGGAGGGGAGGGCAGATGTATAGCCAACAGGACACAACTACAACTTTGCATCTAGCACTGACCTCCTCTGATGACGACCATATGCTCCTATATTAAATATGTATGGTTGTGGAAAGAACGCGA
>JAQQZW010000013.1:20222564-20237439 GCA_029814745.1 Zanclus cornutus | reverse complement strand
CACACACACACACACATATACGTGCTCACACAGGAATATGTTAAATAGCTGAGAATGGAGGCAATTTAGAGCATTTTGGCTCTTTTTCTTTTCTTTCTTTCTTTTTCTTTGACTTCTTGCTAGACTTTGTTATTTGGATGATGGGGTGATTCAGAGCAAAGAAGGCTGGAAGAGGGTGGCTGAGGAGGAGAGAATGTATGGAGAGAGCAGGCAGGGAGGAGGAGAGGTTATTTTGGAGTCTCTGAACTGTAATCACCACCTACAGCTGCTTCCTCCCAGGTGCTCTAACTGGACATCAACAGAGAGGGGGGAGAAACCGGAGAGGGGAGAACAGAGAGAGAAGCTGGCCGAAGAAATACTCATGTTGCAGAGGTGCTGGCATTTGTCTTGTTTATAATTAGCCAGAATTTCCATTTATCACTGTATAACTAACCTTAACGGCATTCTAATATTGCCCTGATTTTTCCACCGCAGACGGACTGCGGAGTGTTTCCATATATCTTTTAGTGAGCTCCTGCAGACAAGGGGAAGTTTTATCTTAGGAGTAGAGGGAAGTTAAGGGGGCTATCACTGAGCTGACACAACACTTCCAGTACCTGACAGAGGAGACAGGATGGTGACTACTTTCAGTGGAAGCTATTCTGGCTGTGAATTATGCCAGACAGCATGTGACTCGCTCAAAAACAGCATATGACCTGCAGGTGAGACCAAATAACCAGCTGCTTTTGGTCTACGTGGTAACCAGGTCTACACATTGTTAGTCATCTATAACAATTACATAGATTTAGCCCGAAATAAATGAATAAATGACTTACCACTGGTTGACTGAGAGTATGCCATATATAGTATAGCATAGGTAAGAGTGTTACATGTATTCTTACTTCCACAGTGCAGTAATGGAGGTGCGTGTTTGGGTTAATCTGATAGCCTAACACTGTTAACTTATTAGCTGGTTCACTTCATCCCAAGAGTGTGATGAGCTGAGGAGTCCTGACTTCTTATTGTCCAATTAAAATAGGTTCAACATGCAAGACGCAGCAATAACCTGAAGTCCTGTCATGATATGGTGGAATAAAACATCTTAGCAGTTGTAACATAAGATCTGAATGTCCAAGTTACACAAGAACTGGGACTTTGAAGGCATCATGAAGGCCTAAAGGGTGTGACTTACAAGCACACAAGACACTCACAAACACAAGTACATGAAAAGTAACCAACAAATGTGTTACTTCTAAAGTTCCACAGTGCTTCAGCTATGATGCATGTTTAAAAAAACTTCCACTATGAGGCACAAACACAATCAATCATGCACCCAACAGGCGCACCCACTCACAGTCCAAAGTGTTGCTATGTGAAGCCTTAGAGTCCAAAAAATACATCATACAGGGGTTCACAAGCTTTACAGCAAGAGCTTCCAGAGTTGTGCTCCAAACGAGTTGCGTTCAAATAAAATCCCTCCATATGGAAGGTTGCGGGTGCGTCCCTGTAAGTCATCCATGGCAGCCTCCCATTATTGTCCAATAAAAGCCGTTGGCGCCATGTGAACTGCATATGTCACCACCAACAGCTCCACTGTCTGCTGCATTTCCAGCCTGTACATGGTAACGTAGTAGATCAACCAACATATTTGGATTAATAACACCACTGTAGTGAATACACAAAACTCCAGCACAGACTGGATTACTTAGAGATAAATAGAAATTGGGACGAAAGAATACTTGAAAGACAAATTAAATCATCAATGAATTCTTTTGTAAAATGTATACAAGGCAGCCTGCCATAGTATTTAACTCTGAATTACCAGCACAGACTGGGTATCCTATACTCCTATACAAAACAACAGCACAGGAAAAGTCAAAGTCTTAAGAAACGATGAGTTCAAGCCCCAAATCCAGCCTAAAAGAGTCATTTCAATACATTTTTTTTGTAGTGTGACAACATTTTACCTTTCTACTGAAAAAACCCTCACAAGTACACACATTAAAATGCCTATGCACAGACACACCCCATAAAATCATCAGCCCATCCGTGCATGGATAAAAACAGCAGCACTGATACAAAAAGCAGCACTGAAAAACCACCAAAGGTTAACCATGCAACACTGTCATCCTGTTAAAATCAGTGGTCTGAGCCTGGCCAAACAAACCTGGCTGATAAGCACGGCGGTGGCATCAAAGCCTTACAGATTATAGATTACCATCGAATCAGACTGTGCGCTGCTGCCATGAACAGGCACCTGCTACTTTACTGTATGCCCCTTATCCATGGGGCTGGTGATTAAGTCAAAAAATGCGCATGTATGTGCCTATAGGGCTGATCTGGGCTTTAATAAGAGGGTTCTCCATAAATCAAAGGGATGGTGGGTGATATCTGGAGAGCTGGATGTTTTTTTTTAAGCTCCCTGATGTTTGCGTAGCTGTGTATGAGTGTGTTCCAACATGTTTCTGCAGGTGCCATCTTTTTTATACACTCATCTTAAGGGTTAATTTACATTTCGTCTGTTGTTATCTGTACATGTGTTATATTTTTGTAGCCATATACCATAAAACCCCACTGCCATGTTAACTGACTGTGATTAATGTCTAGTTTTTTTTTTTTTTATATCTACAGTGTTACAGTGGCGCAGTGCCAGCCTCAGCCCTCCCAAAACATATTGTCACAGTATTGCAGTTTGCTGCCTTTCTGCCCACGTCACTCTCCTCTGCCAGCAGCCGTGTGAGGATTAAAGGAAAATCCTGACCTCCTCATCCACCTCTCTCTAATGCCTCCGCTCACTTTAAATGGCTCCTCCAAAACAAACTGGCTGGATTACTGCTCAGGTGCGCACTCAATCCCCCCGCCCACCTCTGCTGAACATAACTCGACTTCACATTTTATGTATGCACACACACTGAAGTGCGCAATGACACACATTCCTCACACCCAAACAGTTGAAATGCATACACACTACATGATGCACTAACACACTGGAGAATCTCTCAGTTTCTTCAAAACATCAGTGATCTTTGTTCCCACAGGTCTCCAGTCGATTGTACCATTTACGTTAATTCATTAAGATGCAGCGAGTACAGTCTAGTGAGGGTTAAGATAGAAAGAAAGGTGAGGATGACAGCTCAGAATATGCTGATATTCAATTTACCTGCCCCCACAACATGCACACACACACACAAAACCCCTCCCTACACACTCAAAATTCTACCAGCGGGGCAGAAATGCTCACTCCTGTCTGTCTGCCTGCCGGAGTCGCTGGCGTAGCACTTTTCTCCATTTTCATCGCCATTCTTAACCTTTATCTCACTCCTCTCCTCCCATCGTCTGCTGTCCTCCTCTCTTTATCTCTCCGTTTTTTTTTAAACAGGCTCCTCACAAGGAAACAAGGTTGTAAAGGTGGGAGATGCTGATATTGTTTGGCCTGTGTGTGTGTGTGTGTGTGCGTGCGCGTTTGGGCACTATACATGAAGTATAAAAGAGCGTTGGGGCTTATATCCTAGGGAAGATTTTGACATACTGCCAGTTAAATGGCACTGGTGGAGGCATTTTTGTGCATGTGTACTTTATGGAGTGTGTGTGGTTTTGTTTTTGTGCCTATTTTACAATACAAATTCATCAGGATGATTGCAAGCATCCTCAAATGATAATTTTTAAGGTTTTTACCACCTTTTAAAGCAACATGAGACCAAATATAATAACAAAAAAAAACATTATAAAAAAGCAGACCTATCGGAAACTGGATCTTAACTAAATACAGACTGGGCTGATTTCTCACCGGCCTACCAAGAAACATTTTTTTGAACTCACAGAGCGAGAAAATTAAAAATTAAAAATTGTTAAGACCTCAAAAAAAAGGACTACTCAACTCATGCAGACTTTTTAATACAACCCTAACCCTAATGCTTATACTCCTGTATTACATTTGAGTCTTCCTACAGCCTCACCGTCTAGTCTGTCTTGTTACGAATGGACTCACAGGTGTCAGGAGAAACCCAGCATGCATATTTCATTCACACCCACCTATTAGTTATGTACAGAAGACTAGGTAGGTACACTCGCACTGTGGCCGTTTGTCTTTCTAATGGAGGGGGGAACAGCAGCAACTACAGGCAGAGAACAACTCTCATGCTCCTTTAATGGGAATGAATAAAGGATGAGTCGAGGCTCAGACACCAGGTTAAGACGCTGTTTAGCACCTCTGGCCCAGCGCCCGGTGTTGAAGGCAGGGATGTGAGGTGGAAGCGATAACAGGAGGACAAAGAGAAGGATGAGAAGAACATATCGGGAAGAATATCAGAATCCACTGGTGACCTGATGAAAGATAGAATACATACACTGTTGGTTTGTAATATGATATAAGTAGAGAACATTTTGGGAAGGAGATGGACCAGTTTGTAGTGATGACTGTAACTACATATATACATCAGAAGTTGTGAGAGGATTTTTCTCCACAGGAAACTCTAGTTAAGTAAGAAGCAGAGAAGCAGACACAGCAGAGAAAGCTTCTTGTTGACACTGAGTCTGGTCCCATACGCCTCCACAGACCTCTTCTCTTTGATCCACCTTGGGAGAAAATGAAAGGCAAAGCATAACAGGGAAGAACAGGGACCTGGAAAAAAGGATCTAAAGCAGTGCCTTTAAAAAAATTCTCGTGGTTTTGAGGAGAAGGTAGTAAGGGACAGGTGGTGGTGGGACACTGTGCCATGGCAGTGCAGCTTAATCAGCTATGTCAACAGTCATCCATTGGTGGGCTGAGAGAGAAGAACAGGCTGTAAGATGGTAATGGCTAAACCTGCCAGTCTGCTACCTCAGACAGAGTCATAATGGCTGCCACCTGCCCTGGGTTACAGCAAGCAGAAAGGCCTCATGGCAGCAGCTGGCAGCACCTGTGCTCAACAGTCAGGTCACCACATCAAAACAAGCCTGAAGGATTAGACCAGTGCTGGGGGCGGAGTCAAAGAGCGCCTGAAGAAGCTACAGACTTTTCAAGATGCTTTTCTCCTTGCACTGGGGCCAGCGGAAAGAGAACTGTAGCCCGTTATGAAGTTCAAACCCTTTCATAAAAGCCAAAAGCAGATATCTTTAGTAATACAGCTATCGTCAGCTAAGACAGCCCACCAATCCCAACAAAGTAGAGGCAAGGCTTCACACTTCATACAAAAGCTGACAGTTTATAATACAATACTGAAGAGGAGATAGGTAGCAGTACAGTAGTACATTTACTCCTCATATCACAAAAGTGATTAAAAAAGTGTGAAGTAGTTTTTGCCGATAATGACAGCTACCCTAACTGTGCAGCACTTTTTTCCACTTAAAACACAGACCAGTGTGAAGACAGGCTCCTGCACTTTCAAGCTTTCAAAGTGCTGGGAGTATTTGAGGAGCTGTAGGTGATTGCTGGTGCCATGTGACATGGTGTGAGTGCATCTTATTTTAGAGTGAGAGGTTGAGATAAGGTGTTAAAAGGGGAGGAATGCTGAGCTGTCCTTGTAGGCCTCGATGCACGATGGATGTCATCTTCCCTCCCAGGTTAAATTCTTTGATTACATCTGCTACAAGATCTACAGTGTAATAGTCTGCCCTTTTCTTTGAGTGATCCTGACCTCTGCAAATGCTCTCTCTTTCTCTGTCCTCCCTCTCTGTCTTCTTCTCTGACTCTCTCTTTCTCCATGCCCCACACAGCAGTTTATTTAGCTGTCGTGTTTACATTCCTGTTCAGTCAGCCTCTCACAGGGGAGGATGACTGGATCTGAGCACTGTGGCTGAGCCTCTCTCTCTCTCTCACTCTCTTTCATGGCTCAAGTCAGTTACATGATAGTTACAACAGATAGCAGTGGCAGACACATACAAGCATACAGTCAAGATTTTGCCTGCTCTGGCTAACAAAGCAATATACAGTTTATACATACATGGAATAATGGGATATTAATGAAACCATTTGAGGAACTAATGACATCAATTAGAAACGTGTTGCTTGTACATGGCAAAGATAAGCACTCAGTAGGTCTTTTTCAGCCACAAGGAAACCCAACTGGGATGTCTGTCTCTCAGCTGTCCTGCATGGTAAAAGTAACCATGACTATGGGCGGGGCCGTGGGAAGCTAATTGGATGGAGCTATAGGACGTCCTGAGCTCTCAGGTCCCTGGCACTTCACTGGCCTCATCATTAGACTGACTGGCTCCTGTGGCCTCCGGCAGAGTGCTGTCTGCACGCCCTAATGACCGCTGACTCACTCAGCACGCAGCACCGCCGCCACATTAGTCCAGCCCAGAATAGCCCCAAATAAAGAGAGATGAGAGGGGAGTTGGGATGTCAGACGCCCCTACAGTCTTGTAAGACATCACAAAAGCATGTGCCATTTTGTTGCATTCAGTTCAGTTCTATTCTATTCACACCTGTTTATGTATTCAATTTAAGTCTGATTGCACGTATTCTGGACTATTTCATTTATTTTAGTATAAACTCAATCACTGTTATAAAAACATAATTGGTTGCCTCAGCAAGTCCTGCCTGTGTAGAAATATTAGGAATTATAAATGATACTGGACACTATTGGTTAATACAGGAAACAATATTTAAATGCACAGAATGTTATTTCTGCTGCTAGAGGTCTCTCAGTCAAAACAATCTAAACAAAAAACATAGTTTGATGATGCAGTGAAGTAGTGTGGGATCATGGGATTTGTTTATTTCGGTGTTAGACAGCATTGCAGATGAAAATCTATCTGACAGACTCAGGCAGAAATGTTCACAGACGAGGTGATGTATTAATGTTTTATTCACACTACATTGAGTCACCTTTGCTGACCTTCTTCCTCACTCTCTGACCGGTGTTACCCGGGGAGTTAGAAAATGAAACGCACCGTTATCTTGAATAAAATTACGATTTCTCTTCACTGTAGAAGTTAGGAAGGGATGATTTAGAAGTCTTTATACATTGAAAGTGTACATATGAACTGTGACAAGGACTGAATTAATTTTCCAACATGTAGAGTTGCTTGTCTAGTTGATATACTTCTAGACTGGCTGCACTAAATTTTGAAGAGGAGGAATGAACTTTGATGGGTTTGGACATTGTTCATTGTGCAAATTATTATCTTTAACACTTCCAACAGAGACAGGCTTGCTGTTTCACCTAGATTGATCATCTCATCTCTAAACAACACAATGACTCTCAACAAGAAAGCCCATCATTATATTTCCCAAAATATCTAACTATTTCTTTAAGTCCCTGAGCAAAAATGAGTTACTGAGTTCACTAAATGAAACACTGTGTGAAACAATAAAGAGTCTGGCTCAGAAGATAGCTATGGGTTAACCAGGCTGTAAAACCCACATGATGGCAGGACAGAGGACTGCTCTGTGTTCAACTGACCATTGGGGGTAGGAGGAAGCAAGCAAGAGCGAGGGACGGAGACAGGGAGAGTTTTGTTCTGTTGTCCCTTCAATAAGAAGATAGCAGTAAACCTCCTCAAGCCGCACAGCTTCACAATTAAACAAGTGTTTAGTTCATGATGGACAGGACAGTCCTGCAGCAAAACTTACTCAAAATGATATAGGCAATTGATAATTAAAGAAAAAAGTCACAGGCTTAATTCTTAGCAATTTTCACCTGTTTGCACAAGTGTGTTTAGTAACAGAGTGAGAGAGAGAGAGAGAGAGAGAGAGAGAGAGAGAGAGACAGGAAGAGAGAGACAGAGAGCGAGAGAGAAAGAGAGCGAGAGAGAGAGGACACATCTGCTTGGGATTTGGGACAGGGTGATTTCACCTTTTGTCAGAAGAGGGAGGGACAAAAAGAGAGGGGGAGCAAGTTTAAAAGAGACTTGGCCTGTCTAAGATATACCAACTGAGTGCTGTATTGGCCAAAAATACTCCTTCTAACAAGTCAATACTGCATATCGATTACTTCTGTGCAAAGCTTATGCAACATCACCACCTCAGTGTACAATCATGGTGAAATCACTGTGTGCAGGCAGGGGCTTGCACAGCAACCTGCTTGCCCTGTTGAGATGGAAAAGCAAACTCTTCATGTGTACCACAGGGTCCTTGAATCAAATGGCACAATGTGAACTAATGGCCTGGAAAAACTGAGAGAACTCTGCTCACATAGACCCATATATAGAGCCAGATGCAGGGAGAGAGTACAAAGGAGGCGGGAGGAGACGGAGGGACAAAGGCGTGCTAAATGTTTGCAGGGTTCCGAGAAGGCCTCAGCCATGGAAAGAGGTAATATTCTGTAATCATAAATCTAGACGAGATTCAGAGCAGCATTGAGCTGTGATGAATGTCCAGTTAAGGAGGACAGAGCGACAGAGTAGAGCCAAACTGTTGGTGAACACTTTAGAGTGAGACGCAATCACCTATACTCAGCATTGTTCATCCCTCCTTTCCTCACCTGCTACTCCTTTTCCTCATGCTCTTAGTCTACCATCAACTCCAGCCCCTCCTCCTCCTCCTCCTCCCTCTTCTCCTCTCCTGAAACCCAATGCAGTACCATTTCCATCGGGACTCTGATGTGAGCTCGGAGACGGACGCGCTTAATCGATAGTGCCAGGTTGCCAAGACAACCTTGATTTCCTGTCGCCGCTTTTGCCGAGCACCGGTGATTGTGCCGGGTGTCCGTTGCACCTGCCGCCCTCTCCTCCTCCTCCTCCTGTTCCTCCTCCTCCTCCTTCTGCTCCTGCTCCTCCTCCTCCTGCTCCTCCTCCTGTTCCTTCTGCTCCTCCTCCTGCTCCTCCTCCTTCTCTTCCTCCTCCTGCTCCTGCTCCTCCTCTTCCTCCTCCTCCTCCTGCTCCTCCTCCTCCTCCTTCTGCTCCTCCTCCTCCTGGTCCTCCTCCTCCTCCTCCTTCTCCTCCTTCTGCTCCTCCTCCTCCTCCTCCTGCTCCTCCTCCTCAGCCTGTAGCTTCCTCCTGCTCCTCCTCCTTCTGCTCCTCCTCCTCCTGCTCCTCCTCCTCCTTCTCCTCCTTCTGCTCCTCCTCCTTCTGCTCCTCCTCCTCCTCCTCCTGGTCCTCCTCCTCCTCCTCCTCAGCCTGTAGCTTCCTCCTGCTCCCATCTCTACGATCTGACACCCTCCACCCTCACATCTTGTGCACTGTTAGTGGCTGAGAGCTGCTCGAAGGCTGATGCCCAGAAACGTCTTAAAAACAGCAAGATGAGAGAGTCTTATTATTCCTGTATGAGTCTATGAATATTTTTAATAAGGAAATCCTGCCGGCGGAATACGGCTGCTGAAAAGACTGAAGACAGCTGCTGCCACAGTGGATGAAACTGGGCTGAATTAAACAAACCATGTTGGAGAAGTTATTTCATCAGAAATAGTCATTTGTACCGTCTGTGACTCAGTCCAGCTCCAAACAGATGTCAACATCTGTATTTCACACACGTAGAGTAAGAAATGGTTCAACTCATCGCTCGTTTCTGTTCCGACCGAGTTCTGCTTCGAGCGAACATGGATGGAATATTAACTTTCTCTACTGAGCAGCATCCTCAGAGTGTTGAGGATGAAGAGACTTAAATTCTTGGACCGTTTGTTGACGTCTTTCTTTAAATGTTTTTACGCCTCTGGAAGTTAAAGACTGAGATGTGATGTGTTGTAACTGACATTATTAAAAAGGTCAAGACAGTGATGACAAGTCTCCTTGGCAACAGACTGACAGTGATGACATGTCTCCTTGACAACAGTCTGACAGTTTGACACCCGGCGTGACTCCCTCTGCCGGCACTGGAGGACATTTTCCCACCTGAACACCGAACAGAAGAAAAGACGGCACACCTGAGATTTTCTTCTCCATCAAACCTGACTCAACCGTTCTGCAGCGACATGACAGCTGTGAGATGATGTGTTGCCTAGCAACCTGCTCAGCCTTGTTTACATGTAGTAAATGGAGAACATTAGCCCCCCCCAACACTCACATCACCACGACCCCCCGCAGCGTTCTCTGATTACAGCTCTGACCCCGCCCACCGTTACATCACAGCGTCACAGCTGGAGGAGAGCTGCTGAGAGCTGCCTGCATGACTGCCAGCAGCATGCAGCTCCAGAGGGTTTCAGATAGAAACACGGCTGCTGGTGGATTTATTTCACTGCAGCACCTGAGCTCACTTTAGTTTTTCAGTTTTACAGAAATCCCAGCATGCAAAGCTACAAAGGCAACTTTGATCCAATGAGAAACTTCACAATTTTAAGTTTTTAACAGCCCAAATTTAAGTTTCACAATGAATTCCCAGATTAAAAATTAATCCGCATGGTGATACAGTGGTTATCACTGTCACCTCACAGCAAGAAGGTTCCAGGTTTGATTACCGACCAGAACTTTCCTGCGTGGAGTTTGCTTGTTATCCCCGTGTCTGCATGGGTTCCTCCCACAGTCCAAAGACCTGCACGTTAGGCTGACCGGAGACTCCAAAGTGCCCCTAGGTGTGTCTGAATGGTGTGTGTGTGCTCTGCGATGGACCGGCCACCTGTCCAGGGTGCATTCCTGCCTCTCACCTGACGTCAGCTGCGATAGGCTCCAGCACCCGCCGTCACCCTGACCAGGAATAAGCAGCGGTTATCAGAAGATGGATGGATGGATTCAAAAAAAATCCAAAACTATCGGAAACTTCAATAAACACCTGAGCAGACAAATAAAACCAAAGGTGAGTTGATGCAAAAACTTCGATAACGTGCAGATTTAAAAACTTGACTTTCAGACAGTTTCTCTAACTTGAAGATTTCAGATTTTAAATCCGACTTAAAGGACTGAAAACCAAAAACAATGAAGCTTTTCATGTGAACAGAGAAAGAAAAACACTCAGCAGGAAGACACACTCCAGCCGCCTTTATTACATATTCAAGTTATTAAAGATATTAATAATTAAAGTTTAAATCTAAACTCAAAGTGACAGTAAAGGTCTGAAATCAGACGAAGGTGACGAGGAGAAAAGTTGGTCGTGTTTTAGGACGAAGCAGGAAAAAATGTATTATTTTAGGGAGAGAAGTTGAACTTCAGCAGCTGATTTACTGTTGAAGAGTTGTAATATTCTGCAGTGGTTAGAGATTATTGGACACTACTGGCGTCAGTTTAGGAGGGTTGGAGGGTTTAAAGGTGCTGAAGTGTTTGATGATTCTCAGGTGAGTCTCTGCACACACAACATTTTCAGGGAAATTTACTTTTAGTTTAAAACCATCTTGAATTATTTACGTCTGTGTTCCATTTGACACATTTACCGTCTGAATTTACACCAAATCTGTGGTTCTGAACAAGGGTCGTCCCAAACACTCTTCAAATGCAGTCCCATCAGAAACCTGCAGCACCGCACACACACACACCACGTCCACGTTCTTCTACAGCCGTGTTTTTCCTGTCGGCGCCCTCTGCTGCTCGTCTCTGAGTTTTAACTGAGTGAAATGAGGTGGAAGAGACCTGCAGCCTGTCAGGCCTCCATTAGTCCAATCAGAGCTCATTTTCACTGATTAATGAGCAATAAGAGGAGGCTGCTCACCAAGTGGCTGAACCAATTGATTGGACAACCTTTGGAGTATTCCCACCTGTCAGTGTAATTACAGCTAACCCACCTGCCTCAGACGGCTCACAGGAAACTCAAAAATCAGTCAACGCGCCTCATCAAAGAAAAAATATCAGACAGAACAAATAAAACTGATCACGAACGAGCTTCGGCCTCGACAGGTTGGAGCGTTTCAGAGATACAGAGACATTCATTGTGCAGCAATAATAGCAACACTAATAAGACTGAGTTCAGTACGAGGACGAATAACACCAGTCAAAGCTACTTACATCAAACCACTTTATGAATTATAACCTTTAAGTGCTCCCTGGTTTTTATTTACAGCCGAGATGCTGGAGGTGCAAGAATTTAAAAAGAACTCCAGAGCTCAGGCCTGAAGGAATGAAACATTTCTCCACAGACATACTGACACTGTGGAACTTACATCCTGGCATTTCTGGGAATTCCTTCCAAAATGCGGTTGTGTTTCCTGCTGAAATGGCTGCTTGATGTCTTTACTTCAGCGACACTGCAGCTGTTAATGAGTCCTACGCTCCCATCCATGACGTAAAAATGTGTTTTTGCACTTCATAGGTTTTGTACTTTTAAAAAGAGAGTATGGCTGAAAAATACATCTTACAGGAGAATTACCGCCACCTGCTGGGCTGGAGTGTGAAGCAGCAGAGAGGCAGGAAAGAAGAGCGAGAGTTTAATTTTTCTCTTTTCATCTCAATATTATTCTGTATGTTGGAAACATGTCAGTCTCAGTATTCATGACACATAGTTACATTCATAATCTCTTGACCATAAAAGAACACCATTACATATAAACCTTATGTTAACTTTATCTATCGTGATCTGCTAGGAAAAATGTGAAATATCCGCTGATACCTGATCACATGTGTGAAGTTACTGCAGGGCTGAAAATTGATTTGTTGGATTTAATGTGAATTTCTTCAGGTGGCTGCAGGTGCATCACAGCTGGACTTGATCCTGATTGGCTGATTGGCAGGTTTGGAGCTTCTGACCCAGAAAACCTTCAACCAGCAGGTTTACTGAAAGTCCCAAAGATGATATTTCTTTTTACTCTGAGAGTTTCTTGTTAAAACAGAATAAATGAGCATGTAGAAATTACCAATAACTGTCGTAATGACATGAAAAACATCTGTAAGAAAAAGGATCCTGTTAAAAGGAGAAACTTTTCTTTTCATAAAAGAAACCAACAAATAAACTCTAATTTCGTCCTGTGGCTGAACTGTGCTGTCAGACGTGCAGAGGAGCTACATCTGCATGCATGAAAACAGACAAACGAGAGCAGCTGTCAGCTACTGAGTGATGTAACAAAATCATTCAATTTATGAGACTTCCAGCCAAAACTGAAGAACATCACGTCCTGAACTGTGGCAGCTTGAAAACAGTCAGAAACCTGAGATACTGTGGGGGCTCGAGGCTGAGCTGAAGGGCTGCAGCTCTGAATCAGGCTGCTGCTGAACCTGTCAATCACGTTGTAATGATCAATAACAAGTTAAAGACGATCAGAGTCAACGGACCTCAAGGTCGTTGTCATGACACCTCGGTGGAAGAGCGGATGAATGGAGGGAGAGTTAAACTCCAGTCTGAAGTGGCTGTTTTGGAGAAATCGACCCTGAACATGAGCAGAAGAAGAGCGACAGAGGTGACAGACGGTCATGTGACCTGCGGCACACTGTCAGCTGTTTACTGAGACCAGAGGACACAACAGCGGGAGGACGACAGAAAACAAATGTCCTCTCAGAGCGATGGTGCAGAGGCAGTCCTGCAATGAAGAGGAAATACTGTGGGGTCATCTAGTGGTGGAGGTGTGAACTACAAGAACTGATCAGATCATTTCAACTTTTCAAGTTATTTTGCTGAAAGGATTTTTGTGCAGGTCAGCGTGGTTTGAGTGACACCTCTGATCAAACTGCTTCATCCTGAACGTGTTGAACTGATTTCACTCTGTTTACTGGAAAGATCTCATCATTTATGAGTGATGATAACTGAAGCTTCTGGATTTTAACTAGAACGTTTGTTCTCACAGTGCAGCCAGAATTTCTCCCAGAAAATTAAAACTCACTGTCAGCAAGCAGAGAACATTCGACCAGTCCTCTAAAATTAAATGACGAACTGCATCATTTTTGAAGCCTCAGGATGATAGTGACAAATCTCTCAGATAAGATTTGGTTTAGACACAAAAAAAGCTGATGGAGAAAGAGTTCCGACCTTCGTCTTCGTCGTTGAACGCTGATTGTTTGTTGGAAAAGTGAATTAAACAGAAATTACCAACGCTGACCTCGTCCATCTGTGAGGTTCCTGCGTCCACTACAGGTTTTGTCACCAGAACGTAAACGTGGTGTTTTGTGTTTTGGTCAAACTTCTGGTGCTGCCATCAGTTCAGTCCCTTACAGTAACGCATGCGCTGCACGCTGCCACCCTCTTTTAATTAATCGTAAAACTGCAGAAAAGTTGTAAACTCATTCTGAGGACGAAGCCGAGGACTCTTGACTTCGATGGAGGATACGAGACGTCAGTGTAGCTCAGACAGAAAGAACTTGGATCAGAGATGGTTTGAAAAAACAGACACTGCACACCTTCTGAAGAACGACAGACAATTTACTGCGAGATGGACGACATGCAGGACGAGTTCAAAGAGCAGCTGAGCAGAATGAAGGAAACGCTTCATACTGAAGTCGGCCGTTTACACTGACGAATGCCAGTTCTGAAAGAGGAGGAAGTGCAGCTGCATGACCAAAGTCAGGGTTCGACCCTGATGTACGTGTAGTTGTGGCTGGAAGACGGGAAAATACTCTTGCCAAGATCAAGCAGCTGTTCAGAGGAGCTGGGTGATGAGGCTGCAGCACGACGAGCGGGTAAGGAGGCCAACCAGGGCCGATGACGCTGGAGAGCGCAGCCGCAGAGGAAAAAACTGGCTCTCTTTACCTGAACAACAAGCTGGAGGACCACTTCAGATACTGAAAGTATTTCCACAGTCAGCTAAATCCCAACATCCGTTCTGATCACATCGATTCATTTAGAAAGAGCGACAGCAACAACATGTGACTTCATCACTCACTCAGTACGTCAGGCACAGATTTGGCTCCGCTTTGCTGCGGTCCAGCCGAAAAACCTCACATGACATCTGGGCTGCAGCATCTGAAGTCAGCTGCCAGAAGAGTCAGAGGCTGATGGGACACAAGTGGAGTTTTTTTGCCATCAGAATACTGTGCAAACGTCCTGCGGGTGAGGCGGCGGCTGATCTGGGCGGCGGCAGCATCGTGCTGCCGGGATGCTTCCCTGCAGCGGCCCAGGTGGCCTGAGAGGGCAGAATGATACGGAGAAATCCTGAAGGAACAGCAGAGACAGTCTGCAAGAAATAAC
>JAQQZW010000013.1:19586438-19596669 GCA_029814745.1 Zanclus cornutus | reverse complement strand
CTCTCTCTCTCTCTCACACACACACACACACACACACACACACACACACACATAGTTTATAATCACACAGAAAACATTCTTGGAGGAAACAAATGTTCAGCTCCCGTATACATTTAGCAGTGTAGACATCATCCACACATTCATACAGCAATGCAGTAAATAGGTAAACTACACATGCACATTACATTACACAACATAAACATACTGCAGAACATATTAGTCCCTCAAAAAAACTGAGAACCACTCATCAAACAATCAAGCAGAGTTTCAGTATGTGCTGGGAGCCATTGATAAGTGAACTGGTCTAATATGTAGGCCATCTGCCAAAATGAGATAAAACACACTTTACAGTTAATCCCCCAAGGCAATACAAAGAGTTCATGCAGATTTCAAATTGCCCAGTTCTAGAAAGAACTGGGATGGTCACCAGTTTTTTTGTCCTTGTTTTAGTAAACAAATTGAATATTGTTTAATATTGTTGTGTTTAAGTTACTTTGCAACCGCCAACCAGACGATCAAATGAGTGACACAGCCCAGACGAAGCACCATCTAACCCTTACCATTTGCCATGAAAAGACACTCCCAACCATTGCTTCCTCCTGAGCAGTTGAGCAGTTTACTAACCCACACCAAGCTACCAATTCAATGCTTTAGAGTATGAATGATAAAGGATAGGTTATAGTTGGAGGTAAGGCCTGCCATTCTGAAGAAGGAGGGATTTGTTCGCAACCTGATAGGGTCTGCCTGGGTGGCACAACATGGGGCAAAAAAATCTCCCTGAGCCTATTTTAGGATACAAGCAGAGCATAATGAGCTTGCAAGCCTGTAGGTGCCTGTGCCAAGCAGCAGCTAACTGCTCTGTGACCTTTACCAGCATTGTGCGTGTGTGAGTTTGTGTGTGTGTGAGTCAGCAAAATTACACAGCACACATCCCTTCTCACCTGTCACCATGGTTGTAGTGTGTGCATACACTTGTACATTACACACATGTACACACAAAGGGACAGTGGGCAGTATGGGTAACTGTCACAGCGATTTCTAGTGATTTATAAATTCCCCGGGAGCAACACCCACTCCACCACACATACACGCACCCACACACACGCAGACACATCCCCTGTCCACACGAACACTAGCATCTACTACAAATCTTCTATGAATCTTTGCACTCCAGCATCACTCCCCCATACTGTCTGTTATTATAGCAGGTAGTGTCTGTAATTCCTGCTCTCTGTCTGTGCCATCAGTACTGTACAGCCTGGTTGTCAAGGCAAAGCCACTGAGCTGAGAATAATGCATTAATACTGGCTGCCTTTTCTGCCCCAGTAAACAGGCCAGTGGCAGTGGGCAAGACCCTCTTATTCTCCCTCTAACTCTGGATCTGTCAGTGCCCGTCTGCATGCTTATAGTGTTATTTAACTGATATATTGGGGATAATATTGGGGACATGAGCCAGTTAATACTGTGTACAGTCACTCACCACAGTCAAACTGTGTTTTTGTTTAATTATTTTTGTGCATTTTTGACTCTTTAGTCAAGTTGCCAGTCCACTTTAATAACACTGTGTTGTTTGTGTGTTTCGGGGGATTTTTCACTCTGTTAAGAATAAAATCGTAAGGCGACACAAAAACAGAGACATAAGTAAAATAACACTGGTGGAATATAAAGATATTTATCAGAGAACTTCAACTCTCGATGACAACATTTTAAAAGTCAAAAACGTGAATTTCATGTGTTTGGTGTGTCTCAATCTGTCCTCTTTCTCTGTGTGCCCTGAATGTGTCTGACTGACAGTGTCTCTGTCACATACAGTACACAAGGGATGGCCACAATCAGATGAACACCTGCACAGTATAATTTAATCCAATACAGCAATCACCAGTTTTCTTGTTTACACTGTCAAAGGTTTTGATTCAGCACTGTGACCATGTTTGATCCCACAGTACGTTGTATTGTTGCACTAGATTACATGATATTGTAAGGTGTGCCCACTTTTTTTCCAGCCTGTGTATGTAGGATAAATAAATAAGTTACATATACCATTACTTACAGCACTATTAAACAGCCTGTTTATGCATATACATGCCATTATTTTCTCCTTCCTCTCTCAGCCACTGTCTCTTTCTTCCCCATCACCCCCCTCTGTCTGTCTCTCTCTCTCTCTCTCTCTCTATTCCTTCCTCTCTGATTATCCTCAGCAGAGCATCTCATCTCTTTTGTGCAGAGGTTTTTTTTTTTTTTTAAACCGAAACACTTCCCAGAACAAGCTCCTTTTCTCTCTCTCTCCTTCTGTAATTCTCCCTCCCTTTCTCTCTACCACTCTCTTTCCAGAGTAGTAGTAGTAGTAATACCAGCAGCAGCTGAATGGCATCGGTGCTCCATCTGCAACTAATGGAAACCGACTCTCCTGTTGCCGTCTTCCATCTCTTTTTCCCTCCTTCTCCTCCTCTTCTCCTCTATTGCATGCTGATTTACTCAACGATTCAGAGGAGTTAACAGCCAGACAGCCATCAGCCAGAGCCCTGAGGGTGTGCAGCCGAAGAAACTCATTGAGATGTTGTAAGAAAAAAGAAAAAAGTGATGCCGGCTGTGGTTTAATTAGGAACCGTGGGCCAGCTGAGGACTGTTCTGAGCCATGCAGAGAGAAGGCAGAGCAGAGACAGAAGGCTGGCTGAGTTTCAGTAGCATCGGGGTTGAAGCTGTTTAATGGTTGGATGTTTAACAGGCCACCGAACCACTGTGGCTCCCCCCATTTGTAAGCCTGAGGGTAAGAAGCCTACGAGGAAGAAGAAGAATGAAGAAGATGAGCTTTACCCAGGAAGCAGAGGAATAGAGTGATTACCCCTCTTTCATGTTACATCTGACAGCATCTCCAGGGATGAAACTCAGTCTGTGCCACACTACGCCTTCTGGGCTGCCTCTGCACCGCGACCCCATCGTTATTGTAACACCACATAGTGAAGTCTCGGCGCGGGTTTGCATGACCACAGACGCCCGGGGGGGCCGCCCTGACCCTGACCCCACCGTGGTGAGCTGCTGCTGAGGACCATGGTCCTGCCATTGCTGCTCAAGCTCCTCAACGTCTTCCTGCGCCAGCCGACATTCACCAAAGCTGCTACCTCTGATCATTGCTGCCGTCCTTCCTGCTGCCCGGCTGCTCTAATGCCGCGCCCGCCCGGCCTGCCACTCTCTTGCCGCCGCGGGTGGGAGGCGAGAGAGCACCCACAACGTCTGCCCGCAGAAGGGAGAGAGGTGAGACAGAGAGGGACAACAGAGGTTATAGAGGAAAGGTCTGGAGTAACAAAAATGGGGAGGACAGAGTGTAGGATTAAGGGTCTGTGTGAGTATTAAAATAAGTTGGAAGGTTAAGGCTGTAACTTGCAAAAGGGAGAAGCATAAGAAACTTTGAGATTTCACTTTTACTGACTCCTAATTGTATGATGGAAAACAGCAGAAATAATTTTTGAAAAGTTCTCCCGTTTATGCTCGTGAGAAAATTTAAAAGAGTAGTATGCCTCTTGTTGTTTCTGTAAACTTAAAGAAGAGTGCTAGATATAGACATTTGAGATTGTTGTCTGTGTAGGTCAGTCAGCAGACAGCTGGAAGCCATTTCAGAAGAATGTATGACTGTATGGAGATTGTATATCAGTCGGAGATTGTGTTTAGATGCACATTTTCTTGTGACTCTCACCAGAAAACAGTGCTTTATTCTGTTGCAGTGACCTTTTAATTTTTACACTTCATTCTCTACGGTGGTGTAAACTAATATGAGCTCACAGATAAGGAGTGGAGGCAGACCATCTGTCTAGTTTGTGGCAATGTTGGACAGTAAAAACTCAACCAGCAAGGCTTTTAAGTTTGTTTGTTTTTTAAGTTGCAAATCAGCATCATATTCCTTGAAGAAATACAGTAGTGTAATGGGACCATCTGACAGTGGGATCTTCTTTTGCTCAAGCATTGTCCCTTCATGCTGTTGTTGGTATTTTTTCTGGCCTGCAGTATCTGGAGGCTAAACAGAGTCACTGTCTATCATGTCAGCTTAACCAGCGAGACATTGAGGACCAAGTAAAAAGTGAAACCACTGCCCACATCTAATACTTCTAATAAAAAGAGAGCCTCGATTCCTAAGGGAACTTTATTGATAGCAGCCACTCTTCCTTGAATTAATAAATCTGTCGTTAAAATGCTGATGATAAATTCTGATGCACATGTAAATGCTGTACTGTATATGAACAACCTTCACATGTGCACCTCAGAGGTGTAAATGTGACAAACAGGTGAACTGAGGCACAAGGGAAACTTGTTCCCAACTTAGTACCCTCTGAACACAACTGAATCTTTGTATGAGAACTGATACTGTGGGACTAATTTTGAGATCCACTACAAACATCCATCCTCTTTTGCACTGTGAGCGACCTGCCCCTTATTAAAATGGAAAGGTCAGTCCAGATGAAAGATTTGATCCCTCATTACATTCGTGCATTAAACACACTGTGTGTCACATTACACATAACACATTATAGTACTGTGTTAGTATGATAATAAATAGTGTGGCTTTCCCTGCTGTTGTGGTTTCAGTTGTTTCTTGCTATCAGTTATGGAGTTAAAGATGTAACTTTTTGTCGAGATTTGCTTTAAAGGTCCTTGAGCAAAGCATTTCATCACTTCCTGACCCTTGCTGTTCTATCCCTGACCTTGACCTCTTAGCTCCCCATGGAAGCCAGAAGAGAAATGTGATGTAGTGTAGTATGTAGTGATGTTACAGCTTTTATTCAAACATATCCACCACCTATTCTCTACAAGGTTTCCTCGGATTGCTGAATGGATTCTTTGTTACAATAGGAGATGGTATTCAAAAAAATGCCCATTTGCATCTTGTAGCTAAATTGCTTCCCCTCTCTTTGTATAAAGCTTGATTGTTGGCCCATTCAGCTAAATGTGAAGTTAAATTGGCTGTGAAAGTGATACTGCAATGCCCAATAATCAAGCCGGCAGCCTATGATTTAACTGCATTTCGCATCAATACTATGCTACAGATTGGACAAGAGCATAGAAAATACAGAGAATAACTGAAGCTCACTGACCAGAATCGTAATTTTGATCGTATATACACAGAAATACAAACAACAAATTGAGGTTAGATTTTCCTGTCTTTTACATACATCCAATAATCATGGATCAATGGTTAAGCAGGGAGCATGTTTTTCATCTGCTCTGCAGAGCCTGTAGTCATGATACAGACTGACAGTCCGATATGTCCAATTTTGGCAAAGTATCTCTGTTTCTCGCTTTCCCTCTCTCTCTCTTCCTCCTACACAGCTTTCAGACAGGCCCTGTTTGACACCTGAAAGCACCCTTAGTTTTAAATGTACCTGCTGCCAGTGTTAAAAGTTATGCAAGAGTTTGGCAAACCCAGAAATAGGACGCAGCCGTGGAACCACATTACATGAGATGTTTTTTTTTTTTTCAAGCAATTAAAAAGAAATCCACCCTCACAAATACAGTATCTTTGACCATAAATGGATGTCCTCTGTGCAGTGCCAGTAGTTATTAACTAGAAAGGCTTCCATAATATCAGCCTTTGATACTGCAACACTATTCATAAAGTCTGTGTCTATTTCAATGAACAGCTGTGCAGTTTGCCTCATGCCTTGTTGGCTTTGCCTTTGTAATAGAAATATGTGTATGTGATCATTCTCTGTATGTGAAATAGCTTTGCTGTGGAGAAAATAATATATTGCGGCAGATGGTTTTTTCTCAGCGGGGCCTCCCATTTGTCCACAGAAGCCAATTTGATCTAATTTTCCTTCTGAAATCTTTTTAACTGTATTGTTGATTTTGCATTGGATTGTGGATATAATAGTCTCAGGTTGTTGATTGGAAAGCTGTTGAGAAAACTTTATGCAGAAAGCCTCAGCAAGGATATTGCGAAATGACTGAGAAGCTAATTCCAACCATTCAGTTTCTTAACTGCAACATCTTCAGACAAGGCTTTGACAATGGCTACATTCACTTAACTTAGTTAGAAGCCTGAAATGACTTTGTAGATTGTGTTTTGGTCTTTCAGGGGAATTAAGTAAAAATAGGAAGTAAGTTTTTTTTTTTTTATCAGTCTTTTCTTTTTTCTGCACCATCCCTATCTGAGTCCCTTAATATTGGTTAACTGCAGGGACTCAGTCTGATCCCACTTCAATATTTACTGAAACATTAATTTGACATTGAAATAACATGTGTAGATTACTCAGTTTGGCACACATTTATTTTTATGAGCTACTATCAGCACGTTACGAGCTACTTTAAAGTTGATTATCTTGAATTATCGATAGGGTATAGATGAAAGTTTCCCTGGGAGAATGCCTCTTCTGAAAAAGGACATATCACTCTGTTGGATTTGGTGGGACTACAGAAACCCTTGTCTACCTGCAGATGTACAGTCATTTTACAGAGTTGGGGTTCTTTTACCTCATGAACAATCTTTGGCTGAGTACCAACACCAGCTTGCACAGAACACACAACATTCAGGTTTTGTTTTGGCCTATCATCAAGTTACTCACAGAATTACATTAACGTTAATTAGTGACGGCTGATATGCACTGCTGGCTGTCATTAAGGAGAGCAGGGCTGCAACACAACGAGCTGAGGTGGGCAAAACACTGTAAATTTAATTAAAAAAAGGATCAGATTTTGATTTGATTTTGGATGATACCAGGCTACTAAAATATGCCCAGATTCGTCTATTTTTAGTATCAGCTCAGGACATCCTGAATCCAGAATGTAGTAAAATGAATAAGTATTTGGCTACGTTTTTTTTTTTTTTCAGTTGCTTACAAGCATCAGACGATACTGAAACGTATTTTTCAAAGCTCTTCATAAAGTCTGCATCGCCTACATGCATCTCGGCCAAACCAATTCATCTCCCCTCCAAAACTTGCTCTAACCACCAAAACACTTCATACTTGTCTCAAAATTAGCTTGTTCAACCATAATTCAGACAACAATTGACACTGACCTAAAAATACTAACAACAGGGAGCATTATGTAAATGAACTTTCATGTAAATTTTCTGCTAAGATTTTCTTTATATTTCAATGCGACTACTGCAGAAATGCATAAAATTTGATATTACTCTGTTTTGACTGTTTTTTTAAGTGTTTTGAACAGTGACAGCATTTGAAAAATACGCTTTCAAACACTTCTCAAGAGCTCCACTTGCAGGAATATAACAACGAAGTAGACTGAGTTAGACTGGGATAGACTAAGATCCTTTAGAGCATTAAGGGCTTGGAGTGCCCAGCAGACAAACACCTAAAGCAAAAATTATGCTTTCGGTGTAATTAAGTACGCAAGGGTCTGCAAGGGTCCATGTGATGTAACTTTCATCATCAGAGGGTGTACGCCAAGGCTGTGTGTGAACAGTCGTGTACCTCCAGTTTGTTGTGGCCGCTCAGACTAATCCACACAGCAGCTACACACCGATCCTGCAGATGCCGATCTACTGAGCATGTGTGGAACACGTCCTCCAAACGGACTCCAGATGGTAGCATAAACATAAACTGTAGCTGTACCTGTACATGGGAGCATGTTCAGGCCATAACAGTCCCAGTCCATGCATTCCTCATACACACACTCACACATCAATGAGATAAAGCAAAGCTTTATACCTAAAGCAGGGGGCGATGAAGGGAACCGGATGCAGATGGAGGGAGAGGTAGTGGAAATCTGGCATTCCCTGACTCCCACACATGTTGTACTGTGCAACATGCCTGAAGCGAGTTGCAAAAACACACTATTCTACCTGCAAGCTCTGATGTGTTTCTATTAGTGTGTAAAATCAGTGGCCATAACTGAGCTACTGCAGCACTTTTTTCAAAGTGGAATTTGTTTAGATATCAAGTGTTGTCATTCAAGCCATTGCAGAACTAAGGGATATTACATCTACCAATGTACTGTATGTTTGGGTGCGCAGCCATTCTTCATCTGTATGTGGTGCTGGAGGGTGTGTTGGGTGCATATGTGGATGCCTCCCTCTAAGTCTTAGTTTGTCTATGGATATAGTTCATTCCCTTACCAAAGTAAAGGTGTTGATACTGGCAAGTAAAGCTTGAGGGAAAAAAAAATGACACTGATGTCTCCTCTGCATGTTTTCCGGGCTCAGCTCGGCTCACCTAGGCTGGGATTAGAAAACCTTGTGAGAAGACTTAATATGCACCCCTCCCCTGTCATCCAACTGTGAGAGAGCTGTATTTTCTGCTGAGAGGAGACAGAAAGGATATGATGGGGGGAGGTGAAAAAGGGAAAAAGGAGGATGGAAGAATGCAGAGAAAGTGAGGGTAAATATGAGTTCCATGTGCTGCTGTGATTATCAAATATACAACTTTTCCACCAGGATGGACCAATTGAATGCAGCTTGTTGCCTCCAAAAACATGTTAACAGTTTACATTTTTGCTAACCACAAATGCGTAGAATTTGTGCATTTCAATGTTTTAACAGTTCATATATACTTGATGTCACGCTTTTTAAATGTATGCCTACCTGAGCTGAATTTTGTCACTAGATTGTAGGAGGGGATGACGGTAGCAGGACTGGTAAGGAGTAGGAGACCAGTGTTCAAGACCACATCAAGGTCAGCAATTTCAACCAGCTAATTTTAGCGACCATCAGGACATTTTACAGCCATTTTGTGGCAACCAAAACCAGATGTCTTTAACAAGACCATAGGAGAATTTCTAAATGTGTCTCTGGTGACCTAACCCATCACTCTACAACCCACTGAAAGCCTACCTGCTCGGTACCAAATGGCTGACAAACAAAGTTAGCAACAGGCTGGGGAAAATATTACCACATTTAGCAGCTAGCCTACATTACTTGTTTGAGACTGGAACATCCGTAAAGGATTAAATATTGGGCTTGAATCTGCGAAGGATTGCACCACAAAGTAAGAGTAATGGGCCATCCAGCGACCTTTGGGCTGAACTTGGTTCGTTGGTATCAGGTAGCCAGCTCATTTTCAACAGTGGCCGTCACCATGGTAACTAATATGGCACAACTAATCTTCTCCAGGATATTATTTTTTTAAGTTAATTTGAAGTTGAGATTAAATCAAATGCCTTTTTTTAACCCTTTCAGATCACATCTGTGGTCACCTTGTGCATCTATTGAATATAATATGCCCCAAAAGACACAAAAATCAATTCCTTTGAATTCTGTATCAAAATCCAGTGATGTTTTCCTCCTGTCAAATTAAATATGACATGAACTTACGTTGGCTTGAACCAACCAGTTTGAACTAATAATGTCATGACATCTCCCAGATAATCAGTCACCAACACAGAGATAAGGTTCATTAGAATGCTAACTAGTAAGAAGGGTCCAGGTGCAGTCCGGCAGACTACCTAACACATCCATTTTACAACAAGACACACGCAGTATACGATACGACATACTGCCTTGAGATCTCTCCCTAATCCTAGCCAAGTAGTCCTGTTGCCTCATGCAGGAGGCATGTCCTGTGTGTCCACAGATAGACTTAATTGCTGCAGGCAAGAATTAGGTAACCGGTATGTCTTCAGGCGTTCGCCACGTGCCATCAACTGTGGGACACTGACCAATCATATCACTGGAAAAATGCAATCATTCCCACAGAATCCCAGGATGGACAAAAGAGTTTACAATTAAGTGACAAGTAATACAGATCAATAGATATATCAGATCAGTCGAATTACTTTGCTGTTCCAAGCTTTCCATTTCCAACAAACATTTCTAATGAATGTTGGGATAGTTTATTACACTAAATACATAATGCCCTTTAAAGTATGTTTAAAATTCTTCCTCAATTGCAGTTATGTGATTGTATGTATACATTTCCCCTCTCTGAATATCAGTTTTTGCTGTCTATAACCACTATGTCACACCTGGACAAGAAAACCCAGAGTTAACTGAGCCAGAACCCGGAATCACAGATGCGAGGCTCAGTGAAGCCAGGTAACCAGAGATAGCTAGAGTAAGTTGGACATACTCTGTGGTACAGACCCCAGGTGAAGAGACACAGGACTCCCAAAGAATGATGATATTGCCCTCTATCTGCTGGGTGTGTAAGAAGGCAACTGTTTGCTAACAAGTTCGTCATATAATCTTATAGAGTGAGAGGATAAGACAAGGTTTCGTTTACAGCTTGTTTCTGCTGCCCCCAAGTGGGAAAAACACTTAACATAGGCTCCAGAAAATTATGAC
>JAQQZW010000013.1:18694907-18705334 GCA_029814745.1 Zanclus cornutus | reverse complement strand
GCTGCATAAACATGGTCCATGGTTACAAGTTGGTGCACATCTGTTGGCCACTGTATCGCTGCATCTGACGTGTCTTTTCCATCTGAGTTGCTGCATCGATTTTACTTGGAGAACACTGTCGATTTACAGATTGCTTAACTGACTGAACAGGTGGATCATCAGCTTCCTCCATGATTAGGGTCGCGTCTGATGGTTCGCCTTCAGACGCTGCAACTGCAGGAGCGGGTTGTTTACATCCTGGCAGGAGAGCGTCCAGCGTCTCCTGTCTTTAGCATTTCTTAGAGCAGATTTCACTTCCCAGGGGCATTTAGTCTCTTTGTGTGAGAAAAATGTAGGCACAGCATTTGGTTTTAGTCTCTGTTTATAACCAGCAGCACCTGTGAGCACCCTTAGCAGCTTTGGTCGATTAAATGCATCAAATGAATCAGGAGAGAAGTGGGGAGAACACAGCTGTGGGTCCTTTGGAAGTTGTGTATGTCCACAAGCATTTTCCCACTCCTTTCTACTCTTCTTATCACTTGGAAAGCCGTGTAGACTTACATTGCCTCTCTCCTTGCCTTTCGACTGAAAATTACAACCAAAAGCAGCACAATGTGGCATTATAATGGCATTTTCTCTACTGTTAGCCCGTAAGTATAGAAACAGCTAACGCTAGCGGCTCACCTCTCAGTGCAACCAATTTACATCATCAACTCGAGTGCATTGCGCATGGAAAATAATGGCGGCCTCCGTAGGTCAAAATATGTATTAAACGTTGAGGATTCTTAAAGTAACGACAATATTTCATGTGTTTTTAACAACGCATTTCAGCATGAGAGAACAATTATGGCATATTAATGCCTACAAGTATTCTAGTCGGGGTTCCTTTTAATGTAAAAACAAGCAAATCAATTGATAAAAACTTCTTTTCCAAATGTCATGACCTGGAACCAAAACCAAATCAGCAATATAATATAACTTCATTAAGGAAGAATTGGATCACCAGTTGAGGTCAGAGGGTCTTAGAATATATTAATCTTCCTAAAGAAAACATCCTTTTTATTGCAATTTGTGCGAAAACTGACCTGAAACTTTCCAACCACCTTCATTTCAACCTTGTCCCCTACCCCCTCCTCTCAGCAACCTGGTACCAGTGGGAAGTAAATTATTAGGAAAAAGGAAAGAGAAAGGGATACAGACAAGCAGATAACATGAATAAGCTACTGTTACACATATTGGCTACCACTGATGATAAAGAGCACTGGACAGTGTGTCCACCATAACATTTTCTGAGCCCTTAATGTGCTGAATATCTAGCCAATTTGGCTGTAACAGCAATGACCACCATACTAGTCTCTGGTTTGGACATAGCAGAGAGTTGAGAAAAGTCAAAAGATAGTAGTCAGTGTAAACCACCATAGGCACAACACCAGAATCAACATACACGTTAAAATGTTTTAATGCCCATATCAGTGCCAGTGCTTCTTTTTCTGCTGTAGAATAATTTCACTGATATGAATTGAATTTCTTTGAGAAGAAGCTCACTGGTTAATGAAAACCTAGGTCATCAACTTGCAAAAGGACAGCAACCACACCAAAGTGACTAGCATCCATCTGAGGTGAAAACGGATGGTAAAAACGCCAGGCTGCCAAAACCTGGGCACTACACAACAGTATCTTTACCCCCTAAAAATCCTGCTGAAAAACATAAGACTGAACAAATATTATAAATGCAGAAATTTCATATGCCCCCGCGTACAATATAACTTGCTAATATACTTTCGATTAGTCAGATTTACTTACATACTAAGCATGGCCTACCTGGTTGACACAATATTTTAATGCAGACGTCTGAATTAGTCACCACATTCACCGTGCGAAAATGAGTAAAAAACCTGGGGGTGTTGTCCTACTTTGGTACCACAAGGCAACATAACGCCCAATTTGATGACAAGGGCTTTGCAATCCCATGATCTAACATGTACTTCACTTCAGCATCCAGATGTTTGCATCATCCGGGTTTACACAATAAAATCTCTGTCTAACCAGCTAAGCAACTCTAACATCTATCCTCATTGTGCTCAGTGATGAGGTAGGGAGTATGGATATCACCAAACAAGCTAAGAAAAACGCTGATGAGTCCAGATGAGTATTCCTGCTTTGACTCTGATAAATGACCCAGCAAAACATTATAATTACAGAGTGACTCAGAGTTCTTTTAACAGCCTTGCACAATGGCAGAATCAAGACAATGTAACCCAACCCCCAGCTGCCACGATGTGAGGGAATTCAACCACAGACACTCTCCCGGCTGAAAACGCCGGAGGGGTGCATTTCAGAGGAGACTGGACTTCAGCATTAAATGGACCAGATGGAGGTTTGGTTGAAGCATTCTATTACTCCCTGACTTTGCGCATGATATGCTGATGCCTTGTTGGGCTTGTGTGACACGCATAATATAATGGACTATATATGAGAAAAAGGGAGAAAAAAAAAAAGATGAATTATTATGCTTTAGTAATCCCTCCCCCCTAAAAAAAGTCTAACATGTGTTTCTATTTTCTGTATTTTATTTTGTACTTCTTTTTCGTTTAGCTTGTTAGCGCTAGCTTGAAGTGTTAAGCTATTAGCTCTCATTTGCTCATGTTGGTTTTTCCAGAATCAAGGAAATAAAAACGATTTATGAAAATTATATTTCATTGTAATTCAGTTGACTTAGCTAACTTATATGGCCTGGTTTGAACAGAAAAAAATGCATTGCCATGTGTTTGCTTGGAAACCCTGTGGCCTTACTGGGCACTGCCATACTTTGTCCCAGTGCTCAACCCACTCAAAAAGATTGGTGAGCATGATTTTGCCTTTCAATGAGGGATTTCTTTCTATTTTGCACATTATTGAGTTATTAATTGTACTGCTTTGAATTATTCTGTGTATAGTTGTCTTGGAGCAAGGTTTATTTACAAGGTTCATTCAGTGGATTGATGTCATTTAATTTTGCACTTATGAAAAGTTGTTTTCATGGCAGCTTAATTGTTAGATTTACAACTTGCACAGTTAAAGTGCATGTAAACAAAAAATTTAAAAAGCATGTACAATATTACAAATTATTTCATTTAAAACTGAAATCCTTGATTTCCATACAGTTTATTAATTAGCATACAATAACCAAGAAAAAAAATATTAAAGATATGAGATATGTTAGTCAGGGTAATCAGTGTGTCAGCAGATGGATGTGATTGAGTGATGAATCGAAAGTGTTATAAAAAGTAAAACCCAAATGATTAACCTTGCTGAAGCCAACCAAACAAAACATATGGTGCTGCAGAGATAGAGAGAAGGGAGCAAGAGAGACAGACCGTGACAGCAAGGTCTTACATACTCCTGGCCTCACCACTAGCAGAATTGTAGCGGAATAAAACAGTAATTATACTTTTTGCGTCTGCTAGTGCACAACAGTCCACAAGGGGCTGCGTGATGTGAATTCTGTAATCAGAGGGTGAATGCATAGGCTCTGTACAGACATCCATGTACCCTCAATTTTTTGTGACCATGCCAGCACGTCCGGACTTGTCTGCATGGGCACTTCATGCCAACTCCATAGCCATTCTACAGCGCATGTGTGGAACATGTCCACCAAGCAGACCTCAAAAAGTAGTGACTACTACAAGGGATGCCGTGATGTCTTCAGCTGTTTGTGTATGCGTCCATTTGGGACCCACCCTTTCTTTCAAGCCTAAATGTACTATAAGGTGCTCTATGTAAAACCACACCTAACTGAAAGGTGCAAAGCCACCTCTTGTTAATATTTTACAAACTGTTTCTAAGTGTTGCAAAGTTATCCTTCAATAGAGTCGTATTGAAACATCATATGTATGTACATTAAACTGTATACTGCCAATTGATAAAAAAAATATGACAACCTATACACATACTACAAGATATTAAATTCACATCTAAATGGTTGATGTTATTTATTTTTCAACTCACCATTAGTCTTGGTGTTCAATCAGCAGTTCTAATTTATAAAACACAAATGCAAGACACATAGTCATTCTGTCATTTTTTCTCTTCCCCTGCCCTCTGTGCCAGTGCGTCTCCCCACCTATGTAAATGTTAGGTGTGAGTTGCCAACCCCAGTTGACAGATGTGGAAGAGCTAACTGTCTCTACTCTCACACCCATCCAATCCCATCCGCAGGGCCCTTGGGTGAGACAGCAAGGCACGTCGGTTGCCATCAGCCATTAACACAGAGATGAAGCTGTGTCTGTGCTGCTCAGCTGGGGAGCAGGTGGTCACTCGTCCAGGTGAGAGGTAGATCAAAGCAGAGCCTGGTTTTTTGACAGATATTAGAAGCAGCACGAGAAACGTTGCGCAATGTGAAAAAGTGGAACTCACACCACACAACACTGAATCCACAAAAACATCAAATTATCTCAACCAAACAAATCCACAAAATCCTGTAGTGTTGTAGCCCTGACAGATTGACATGCTGCCTCCTTGTTTACTTTATGTTTTCTCCTCTCTGTTTTTTGAAAAGTAATATATTGAAGCAGATGTTATTTCTTTGACCTTTAATTAACACTCAAAAGAAGACTGGACAGAGGCTGAAATTTTAAAAATCCTCATGAGTTTGGAAATATTGATTGACAATGCAGTTGAAAGAATGTTGTTATGAATAATGCTTGTTAACTCAGCTGTTACACAGGGAATCATAGGTTCATTTTATTTTGCCAAAAAACAAAGGGATGTGCTTCGACTGCATAGTATAGTTGGATGGAAGAAGGAATGCAGAAATAGTCTACATGTATCAACATACAAAGTCTGTTCCACAACAAGGCTGTTTCCCACATCTACACTAATGCCTTGTAGAAGACCATTTCTGTATTTCTCTTGTCATGCCATCTGAATTTAAAATTCTGTAAATTGACAAACTTTTCATGTAAATAAAAAAATGGTTGCTTCTCTCCATTGTCAGTTCATAAAGTGGTGTTCCACCATGTTAGTAGTTTATGATAGCATTTACATGTGTTGTAGGGGACTGGAAAATACACAATTTTTGTGCATGCTGACATACATAAAAAATCTTAAATATTACAATTTAGAAAGTGTCTACATCCAAGACAGGCAACCCAGTCAACCATAGTTATTGGTTGATATTGACACTGAAACTTCCTGTGGTCGCAAAAAAAGCCAGTCAATATCTTTACTCCTTTGACAGGAACAGTCTTAAGAAGTGGGAGGAGCTATTTCAAGCACTCTCCCAGGATTGCTGTGCCTGTAATGGTGCAGCATCATCTGCATTCACTCTGCTTTGAATGCCTCGAAGCAGAGTATGCACAGAGGAGGGCATTGAGCAGCTGCCATCTGGTGCTGACTGCAGGGCCCTACCCTTGCTTCATCAACAGCAGCGGCAGACTTGACAGGTCAGTGACATGTAAGGAGAATTAGCCTGAGTTAACCTTTGACATCCCAGTGAAAGGCACTGAGGCAGACACCCTGACACCAAAACAATGTGCTCAGCTTCAGCTGGCAAAGACATTTCACTACCCTCCACCCACTGTGACTTTCCGAAAGTAATGTCCATGGCAGCAGAGTAAGCAGGGCTGCCACTGCCAAAAATCTCTTCCATCAAGGCAGGTGAGCTGCCACTGTCAGGGCCTCTATGGGCATGCTCACCTGGCACCACCTGCCTTTATTTCATCATTTCTTCCCCACAAATGGCAGTGTGTCATAGTATTTTGGATGGAGCCATTTTAAATGCTACGTCAAGTAGCTGGAATGATGGTTTTTTGTTTTTGTTTTTTTTGTTTTGTTTTTTTTTTTTGTTTTTTTTACTGGGGCAGGGTTAATTAGAAGGAATTTTACCTGTTTGTCTCCCCAGAAAATAGCCTCGCTGCTTACAAGATTATCCAGTCTGCTGGGAGCAAGGAGAAAGCCCCTATTGCTACAGCTACAGGATGAAGAAATGCTTGATTATTTGGACAAAATATATGAGTTAGGTGCACGGTTGGCTGCAGTGGCCATCAGCATAGCGGTGTTGGCCATTTTGTGGTGCAGCCAAATGCTTCTCTCTCTGTTGACCAAATTGATTTCCTGGCTCATTCCATTAGCCTCTTGAATAATTTGACTGAGGGCATTGCGCTAGCCACAGTATTATGTCCTCAGCCATTGCAGGCTAAAATCAGGTTTGGCTCACCACCCTCCAGAAGAAGGACTGAGAGGAACTGTTGGATGCTTCCATCATGACCAAGGGACTGTTCGATTTCATCTCATCAGTGACTCAGCTGTTCAAACCCTTGGAGAAGAAGAAAACACAGCTGATTTGTCACGTGCCACTGGCTTCTGGTTCCTCTCACACGGGGCATCACAACATGGTGAGGCAGAGAGAGCTTGGGTGCACATAACGGGGCACAACACCTTGTCCTCGTGTACACAAAATCCACAGTATTAGTTGAAGCTCTTTTACCTAGGGCCACAGCTGGTGGCATGCCATCAAACACTAGGCGTTGCAACATGGTTGTGCACTGACATAGTGGATTAACAGAAAGATTGAGAATAGGTCATTTTCTGAAGTCCTGCAACTTCTTTCACCCTTTTATGGGTGTCATAGAGGAAAAACTATCCTCCCAGGAGGCGATAGAGTTCCTCTCTGCACAGATCCCACTCACCCACAGGCAGGGAAAGTTTTACTCCAAGTACTCCATGGTTCCCAAGAAGATGAGAGGTTCATACCTATTTTGGATCTACATGTCATAAACCAGCACATTGCCTCCAAATGTTCTGCATGCTAACCATAAAGAGGCTGCTGGAAAGAGCACATCCAGGCAATTGGTTCACCACCATTGACTTAACAGACGCATACTTCTCTGTTGAGATGGCTGCAAGAATGGAAATTTCTGGATTTCGCTTGACAAGGGATAGCCTATGGGTACAACTGCCATTCATCTATTCTTTATCCACCTAAACTAAGTAGGTGTGTGGAAGCAGCGCTGCAGCCACTGCACAGTCAAGGTATAAGTGTCGTTTTTTATCTCATCAACCTCATTTTTATGGCCAGGATCAGAAAATGATTAAAGACCCAGCAGGTGGAGTATTTGTGTGTGATGCTTGATTCAAGCCAAGTCAGGGCATCTTTTTCAGGACTCAGACATATGGCACTGCAGAAGGCATTTCACAAACTGCAGCGGGGGATGTGTATGACAGCATTAACTGTCGTGACGGTAGCAGCTCACCCAGGGGTTCCACTGGTGTTGTTGCACATGCACCACTTTAACAGTGGTTTAACGGCCCCTGCTTGGATGTACAAGCATTGCTTGGTAACCATTCTCCATCTCTCCATCTCTACAGGATGACCTGCAGCGCTTGCAGTACCCTCACCACCTATCGTAGGGAACACCACTGGGTTGAGTGCCCTTCAACATCTCGGTGTTCACAGATGTAGTGATTTTGTCACTCCAACACTTCAAATCTCCATATTCGCCCGTATATACATAAGGTTCTATCTTTTGAACATGTCTGGCTCCTTTTCACTGTCCAAGAGCCAGTAGTAATTATGTATTTGGGTAACAATATCCTGCAAATGCGTGCCACTATTCTAGAAGAGTACTCAAAGACTCCAATGGAGGACTTTGCCTGTGCTTGCAGAACCGGGATGACAATACAGTAATCTTTGTTCCAGTCATGTAAACAGTTGAAAAAGACTACTGACTCAGGGCTTCCATCGCTAACGATGCAAAGATGAACAACTTGTGTTTTTTCTTTAGAATTTTGAAGTATTTGCAATATGAATGCTTTGTGTGTACATAGCTATCTTAAATAGACATGTATTTGGATTCATAATGTGACCATTTTCCCCTGGCTAGATGCCCTCTGAGATTTTGCTTTTTATATCTACTGTAATAGGTGAAATGCTGCCAGCTGTAGAGTTAAAGAGAATTCAGATGAATGAAGCCATTCTGAGCCAGGTGTTTCATTTAGAATGGGAGTTGAAGCGAATAATGGCTCACCAAATGAGCTATTTTACTACTTTTTGTCTACAGCGGCATGAGTTCCAATCAGGAACTGAATTGCTCCCAATGGCAGCAACTGTGGCGATGGAAGGGTGCTGAAAAGAGAGAGATTTGCACTGGAGCCTTTTCTTGGTGTGTGGAAATGAAAAAATGTGATGAGAACAGACACCTTCACATAGAAGTGGCTAAATTATAATCAGTTTCATCCAATAGATTTAAGAACAAGTTTTCATTTTGTAGCTTTTTTATCATGTTAATAGTTATTATATATTTTTTATCAATCTTAGCTATTTTTCAAAGTTTTTGTTTTGTTTTTTAGCAAATAGTGTCCAAATATTGCAAGGGGTTTAAAAAATCAGTCATAGCTGGAAAACCAAGGTTTAAGTATGCCATGCTTTTATTTCTTTTTCTGTTTGAAACTGTGACACATTTGTGCACTCAAAACCCAATTAGGTCGCAGTTTGCTGTACAGGGCACCACTGAGGCTGACATTCTTCTTCTCTTACACTTAGCATGTCATGAGACATCTTGTAAACATGTAGACATGAGACACCAAATAATTTTTACCCAGCAGTGTCCCAGTTACTTACACAATGTGTGTTTAACCTCCTCACTCAGGTGTAAACTGAGTCATGCTGTTTCCCTGTCTCAACAGAGTAACAAGAAAAAAGGGTGGTCCTACAGTCTTCAAACAGCAAGTGTAAGGAAGCTCAGCATCTGTTTTTTATTTATTTATTTATTTTGACAGGTCACAACTGAAGGTTTGTCTTTAAGAAGACCTACAAGGTGGTGGGTCATATTTCCCTGATTGGGCAGTAGTTGTTAACAGGTGTACATACTGTGTCTATTTAAGGGGGTTAGCCTCACTGCCTGAACTTTACAGGGATGTGACAGTGAAAACATCTCCCTGGCTGTGTTGTAGAAAAGCCCTGTAAGAGTTTAGAATTCTGAATTTGAATTGAAGCGAGAGCTTCTTTAAGAAGTGGCAGGCCCAAAACATAATGCTATATGGAAAAAAGTACATGGACAGATGTGTCCACACTGAGGCTGTTTATCATTGTCTGAGCGAGACCCCTTAGATCCCATTATGGGAGATCTTCATGTTAAGGCATTCAATTAGTGATTTGCTTTTGGAAAGAGAAGTTAAGTTTACGTTGTTTGTGCGTTTTATCAACCCGTTCTCAATCCCAACTTCTCAAATATGGACGTTAAGTCAGGAGCCCTTTTAAAAGCACTGGGTTCCCCTCTATAACCACTGTGTGGGATGCACCGCTTTCAACTAACTCCAATGTTAACCCATTCGCTGCAATATTAGATGCTGATAGTTCACCCAGCATAGAAGAGTGATAGTCCCAAGAGGGATTGAGATGATGAAAGCAAAAGTCAACAATATCTTCTTACACTCATCCAAGTAGTTTTCGTGCCTAAAGCTGACCTAACTGCAACTATTTCACAACTTTACTTTACTATGTGTTAGAGTGGCTTTCTGGCAGAAAGGCTTTGCATGTTGCACACAGGTACAAAAGGGGTACCCAGTGTATTGAAAATGGGATGGCAAGGAGGTTCTGACCAAGCGTAAATGTGATAATAATAGTAGGCTTGATTTAGCCATTAATAAATGTAAAGGATATGGCCATGAGCAATGGATCAACCTGAGCAGAAGAAATGTGAAATGAAAAATGTGAAAACAAGTAGATGAAATTGTCCAAGACTTTAAAATGACATAAGCCTTGAGCAGCGTTCAACACCTGAGAGGGATGGGACGCCAAAGGGAAATTTATGATGTAATTGGTCATCATAACTATTTTGATAGGAATGCGAAATTTTTTATTTTAATGCTTCAGACATACTATCGCTATTACTATTTTTACTAATCTATGGCATCATCCCCATTACCACAAGAAAAGTATTTGTTTCATCTGTTGCTTCTAATTGTAGGGAGGAGGTGGTTTTGGAGTTGAGGAAGAAAACCATCTTTTGGAGGTATTTTGTCCCACATAGCAGGTAGGACAGTTACAATATATCTTTTCTCTTATCTTGAGCTTTGAACTCTCACTCACTCGCCATTTTAGATGTCATGTTGCAACTTCCTCTTGAGTTGACTCTATTTCTATCAGCAGGAGACAGGATAAACCATCACCATTGACACACACTTAGGGTGCAAGAAATGCAGTGGTAGCTTTGGCTGGATTTGTCACAGCTCTGACTCTTCTAATTACTGAAGTTAGGAATGAAGGCATTGAACAGACTGGAACAGTGCTCTTGTGGAAGGTTCCTTTCTTTGAGATTGGGTAGTCCTCACATCTCCCTTTCTTTCTCTCTCTCTCTGAATAGCTGGCAGCTTCACACCTGCATTACTTAGCTGGGTGTGGATTCATTAGTACTAACTTTGTTGTATTAGGTCAACAACGTGGAGCAGGTTTCTTGCAGAAAGTTTTT
>JAQQZW010000013.1:17193660-17203717 GCA_029814745.1 Zanclus cornutus | reverse complement strand
GCAATATCCATTTATAGAACTTAAATGTTTCTCATGACCATGAATGTCTATACCCATTTTACCATTTGATCAACCTTACTAATTATAATCAACTTTTCTCAGAGGCACCAACACTCTTCCTAAAAATATCACAGACATCAAGGTGTTATTTTGAGATTTTGGATTGTGACAAAATTCTCCAGCCCTTCACTGCAAACAACAGCCCTCTACAATGACAACAATCAAACACTTTATTGTGTAAAAGGGTACAAAGATACAGCTTGTTCACAAATATAGTTTTCAACAGTGTACAGAGTGACAGTGGCTGTCCTGACATCACATCAGTACTTACAGACAAAATTCATCTCAACCTACTGACCTGTACTCAGGTCAAATTTTAATAGAAAAATAAGCCAGTCTCATTGAGTTGTCATTGACAGCGTTGCATTTTTCTACCTAATAAAATAAGATGTTCAATGTCTTTACCTCTGTTCAGTCAGTAAATCCAGTGTGCAGCTTTATTGAATTGACTAGCAGATGAATTAGTTTTTTTAAATACTCGCCTACCTGCCCTTCTTGCATCACCTTTCATGTGTAGATAGATGAATTCAACTCAGAGGTACCAACCTACTTTGATCCTCATCACTTCTCTTGTTAAACAAGACCTAAACATCCTCTGCTTCCTCTTTTGGTGTCGAGGTCACACTTACTACAATCTGGAAAAAAGTAGCCAGTGATGCCTATTATTTAACATCAGAGGGTCAGGGGTGCCTAGCAGATCAGCTGGCTGTGCTAGTGTGTCAGGCCAGTACAATCAAAGGTTTGAAATGACTGGAGGTAGAGTGTGATCCTGGTTTGCGGTTACATGCGGTGGATGTTGTTGTGATCCATGAACTGCTTGAGGTTCTGCAGGTTGTCCCACCACTTGAAGAGGAAGGTCTCTGCGATGAGGCTGAACCAGGGTGTGATCTGCAGTTCCTTGCGCTTTGCCTTCTCTAACATCTCCTTCAGCTCCTCCTTGCTCACGTAACAGTGGCTTTTGATCTCATTGGGGTCTGGACTCAACTCCACATTCTTAGGAGAGACATAAAAAAGATGTTATTGCCCTAATGTAAGGCTGATAGACACAGTCCAAATAGTCACTGGATTAGGTGTCAGCTATCATCAAGGTATCACTATACCTACTTTTGAGGATGTGTGCTGCTTCATTAGCACAACTATAACAAAATTTTAAACATTTCATATTCTGATAATCACTTTAAGGAATTGTGTCAGTTGTGGGTATGCTGCAAATTACACAAACTATCTTCTTAGTCAAGTGGCCACTAACTTCACAAGGATCAATGACAAATGTGATTGTGTTGTGTTGTAGTTCTTAGAGTTTGGTCAGAGAGCCTTTTGATTCGAAGAAGCTGTAATCAAGCTACAATGCAGAACACCTATTTGTATGTCATGTCTCAGAAAACTGAGTTTCCTAATGTTAAATGTAGTTAGTCTCTCTTCTATCATGCTTGTCATCAAAGCTTGATTGTAGTACTTAACGGACTCAGATTAGAAACACGGATCTTTATGAAGACAACCTGCTTTATAAACGGAGAAATATACTCTGTAACAGCAACAGTCTTAAAGCATGTGCAAATATTTGGGATGGACTGAGTGACTCACGCTAGCTGTTGGTTGTAGCTCAAATTTCTTTGTGTTCTCAAGTCAGTCATGAGATTTTCATTCACGTGACCAGGATACACAGTGGACAGTACAGATTGTGTGTGCCTCTCCTATATCATTATTACATTCAAGTCACAGAGTTAAAGCAACTAATATCTGTATGTTTCATATTTTGTTCCTCTCACCTCTATGGAGTATTTTAGCATCTTGTAACTCATTGTTTTTGAATGATAACGGTACTTTGTATCTGCTTAATGTGTTTACCATATCAGCTTGAAAAGTGATATGTCAGTGCTGCGTTTACAGCATGTCCCCCACTGCCCCCAAGTGGCCAAAAAAGGTTAATTCAGGTTTAAGCATACAGTTTTCTGAAAAATGAATACATGTCCATCTTTAAAAATCTGAAAAGGTAAATTAACAATAATTAATACGATTCTGAATGTATTTTCAGAGCCTTCCAACCCTTATTGAACCATCTGAATAAAACAATTCCATTCACTGCTCATGAAAAAAGATTTCTAACCTGTTTCCCAAATTGCGACTCTTTAAAAATCCTACCAAAGATAGTAGCACTAAATGGCATATGTCCATGCTTAATTTGTATGATGTGAATTTTTCTTTTGTTGAACAAAATAAGCAAGGAGATATCATTCAGGTTACCTGGATAGGAAATAAAGTTGCAACTTGAGAGAAACAGTTCCAAATCTTTTTATAGAGTTTTACAAAGATTGTTGGGTATTTGTTTTTCAGGAAAACTGAGCTTAGCTCTTGTAGAGGCCCCAAAAGGAGCCTCAACTCTAAGTCCAGTAGACTTGACAAGGCTACCTTCTGCATGAAGAGGATGTAGTCAATCTCATGTTCTCCCCACACACCGTCTGACTGAGCTTTGTAGTGGATCCTTGTCAGGTACGTCATTTCATCTGGTGTCACCTGAGGAGCAACAGGAAAAGCAGAGGAGATCAGACTCAAAGAAAGATTCTCTGGTCCTACAAAAAAAATTTTCTTCGGCTAAATGCAGAAGCCAGGACTTAGGCGCACACACACACACACACACACACACACACACACACACACACACACACACACAAAGTATACCTGTTCCATGGGGATACCCAGTTCAGCTTCAAGTCTCCTCTGAGCAGCTCTCCTCACTCCTATTGCATCCTTCTCCTCCAGCTCACTGTCCATGTGTAAAGGATGACTGCAGCATGTGTTTGTGAAACAGCCTGTACACACAGAGACACGGCGTGGCTAAACACATTGACCATACCTGCAAACAATGCTTAGTGCTTCCCATAACAAGTTTTCTTTGTCAAAGGGGATGACTTAAAAAAGCTAATTTTGTCTGACATAAAGTCAAAAACCCAAAGATATCAACGTAGAGGGATGTAAATCAGTTATTGACCAATAGTTTCATCACTAAATTTGATAAAGTAATCCAGCTGATGCCATAACCTCTAATGTTATCTTATGGCCTTGACCACAAAGTTAACAAAATGTGCATGTTACTAAAAGATTTTAGCTAGTTCTCCTGTTATGCTACATATAACACTGTATCTGTGATAGAGGTTTAACTGGACGGTGTAATGATTTGTCACTGACCTGGAAAAGTTATTTTGGCGTCTGACCTCTGTTGTAAGAGCAGCTTCTCTTCACTGTTAAAAATGAAGACGCTGAAAGCTCTGTGTAATAAACCTGATGAAGCAAACAGTTTACCATAAATACAAATTTTGACATGAAAACGAAATGTTCAAAAGGCAAGACAGCTGTGTGCAGTTTAACATGGCAGATGGGTACCTTTGTCGATGTTGGAGTTGAGGTGGCAGTTCTTCTTGGTGTCCGCACCAATCTTGCGGTCATTCTCGTCGATGAGGATGCACATCTCGGACAGCAGCTGCACCTGCTTCTCGTCCAGGTGATCTGTGGTTATCTCAGGCATTCTGACCGCAGACTGTAGGTGTCTTGCCTCACTGCAGTGCACAGGAGGAGGAGCAGGCAGACAACAGTTGACTGTTTAGTTTACATTCTCATTAAAACATGGGCTTTACACTTCTTATGACATTCAGAGCACAGTAGACAGAAACAAAAACATCGTACTGCCCACAAGCTTTTTCTGGAGCTTTTCAGTTTGGGATCGGGAGCAAAGTCCATGGGCTGAGGAAGACTGAGATATGATTGAAAAAAAGAAAAGCTATTAAGTGGACTTTGGGTTGAACTTTCACACTTGACTTTCTTAAACAGATATGACATATATTTATTGTGTGCCATGCCTCCCTTAAAACATGTTTGTTTCTCTTTTACAAAGGTCTTCAACACTTAAAATTATTGAATGATGCGTCTATTATCAACACATTACAATAAGTGAAGTGATGTAATGTATAAGCTTGTGCTTCTGGTCAGTCTTTACTTTGATGAATAAAACAATATCCTTGATGATGCTTCAGTTTTCCTTACTTGTGTATATAAGTTTATTAAAACACATCTGATATCACAGAAGATCATGGTATAGCATGTACACGATAGGAGTTCATACAAAAATTTTAAATATATCTTTCCTTAATTTTCGTATTCCAGCTAATTCCATAGATGGACTAAATCTTACGGCCTTGGCCACAAAGTTTATAAATTGTGCGGGTTTCTTCGTTTATATTGCAGTGCGTGCAGCTTGCTTTAGCTGTATGCCGAACCGAAGAGAATATACTCAGGCTTTGAGCCGCTATTTTTTAAGTGTGTAGTTAAACCAATTCCCAAAAACACATCAAGTAAAAGACTTCTTTTAGTAGAATTTGGCATGACCATCTCTTCGTATGATGAGAGGCTTCAATTCTGCTCAACTATCAATAGCACAAACAAACACCGTTATTCAGCTTATGGTCAATGGGCTTATCTCTAGCTTTGCTGTCTTTAAACTCAAACCATGTCTTGTAACGGTCTCAGACTACTAGCTTACCTGGATATTGCTCTACAGCAGGCAGCAATGGTTGAGCGGCTGGGTCTAAGCCTCTGCGTAGCAGCTCTTTCAGGTACGTTTGTTTTTAGCACAGCCGCCCCCTCCCACGACACCATCCGAAGCACCGCCCACACACCACGCACCATCGCCTGACCAAAACAGAAAACCAATCACAAGGACTAAAGTTGAGGGTGTTGGTAAAAAGCGGAGAAGAATTTACACAGTCAGGATCGGAGATCCGCCGCTAATAACACCCGGGGACAAAAGTGGGGATGGACATAAACCCTTAGTTACATATATGTTTTAATGTAAAGTTTAGGAGCGTAACAAATTAGTATTTTCATTATTTATCTTTATATTCATTGATCTGTATAACGTAAAAAAAGGCAAAAAGCCGGAGGTTCCCAGTCTTACATACCATCTCGAAAATGTCGTCTTGCCAAAACTCAGACATTTAAAAGTGTTCAATTGGAATTGATGTAAAAAAGAGAAAACATATAAAACTAGCGTATGTCATGCCAATAGAATTTTTGCACAATATACAGCCAGTCGGTTATTAAAACTGTTGTCAACTAAATTTTTCTGGATTAACAGTTTAATTAACTGACTAATTGCTGAAGCACTAGATTCATTTCTGACAAAGCACTTTCACAGTTAGGTAATATTCTGTGGTGGAAGAAGCACTCACATCCCTACTGAAGTATCAGCACCACACTATAAAAATACTTAATTACAAGTAAAAGTCCTGCATTGAACTTGTTGTTCAAGTAAAAGTATGCAATTGTTGTCAGCAAAATACACGTAAACACTACAATTCAAGTCTATCGTGAAACATGCAGTGGAAAATGGTAGGGTCCCGTTCAAGCATACTCCACTACGTGTTTTCCACCGAACACTGACTGTCACCACGCCATCAGACCACTGCACAACGCACAGTCCGCACCACCCAGGCCTGACAACTGGATCTAAGTACGCATTGTCTGCTACATATACATCTTACAGAGAAACCGATAAAACGTTCAGTTACTTACAAAAGAATTTCCTGTATCAGGTAGATAAACCACGTATTTTGAGTTTGTTGACGACGATTTTAGAGCTGAATACTGTGGTCGATCGACCTAGCCTTCACTCCCTATCTTCCGCTTTTTCATTGGATGTGTTAATATCGTTGTGGAAGCCCATTGGCTTACAAAGTGCAAACACAAACCACGTGATACGGAAGTTGGCGCCCCAATAAAATACGTGATGTGTCAAATTTGGATTAAAATTCTGATATTTGTAAAACTTTAACGTGTCATTGCTATCCACTGTCAAATACATAAGTCGACAACATGTTAAAAAATAACGAAATGATATATTTGCATCATTTTATATCGCGTTAGGAAGGCTGTAGCCCATCCGTGATTTTGTGTAGCTGCTGTGTTATGTATAAATGTAGTTGCTGCAATGAAGGCGATATATAGCAGTTAGCTTTAGCGAGCGTGTAGCTAATTTCTCCTCCAGACCTCCATGCTAGGCAAGTATGAATTCAGTGAGGCAGTGACAGCGGTGAGTGACCTTTCTGTTTCGAATATGCCATAATCATATCGGTGATAGGTCACAAGTCATGAATAACGTCGAAAACAAATTTTGCCAGCGTTATTTACCATGTTAATTTGGTCGGTTTAGTTATTGGGTGAAACGATAATTCACGCATATGCTGGTGCATGTCGTTGTTCCAGTTTTAGTTTAACTGTATGACTCTTGACTAATGTTGTAACGCATTGTCCAGTTGCCTATATGAAATATAACTATGACGCTACGCCATTCAGTGTTAGCACGAACCTGCATAGTCGCAAGTTATGTCGTTGTCTAAGCATGTAAAGGCCGGGATTCAGAACTTAATTGAAATATTGTGAGTTTAATGTCGTTATTCCTATTGGTAGATGCAGATTTATTATGATAGATGACTTCAGGTTTGTCAAGAAAAAAGTAACTACAGATGGTATACCATATATAAAGGGATGCCTATTCGTTCGACAGTATGTGTAATTTCACAATATTTTTCACCTGCAATTTCCACGATCGTCTTTCAACAACAGTGCGTGGTAGTCAGTATGTGAATGACCTCGAAAGAGGTTTTGTTAAAAAAAATGCTTGGTCCATCATTGCATAAGGCCTTTACAGTTTTTAATAATACGTTATAGTCAGTTCTGCTAGGACCACTATACATTTTTGATGCAAAGTGAAGCAGAATTAAATTGCTTGACTTTTTAATAGAATTTGGAAATATGTTTAGGAGCAGCAAATTACACCAACAAGCATTCAATTATGAATATATTTCTATTGTTTTAGTTAGACTCTCTGCCGGGAAGGCTACCTTTCACCTTGAGCAGTTCCTGCAATGGTTGTGAACCTGAACTTCACTTCCTTTTATGCAGGCGGGTGGTGTCAACAGACCAGTCTAATCCAACCGCCGGCCAACTAGCGAGCCTGGCCTTTGTTTACCTGATTACCAGGTAAGAGGTGAGCAGAGGCAGGCCCACCCACAAGGTAGGAGGGATGCCTGTGGAGGGCGGAAGCAGCAGTGGCTCTGCTTCGGCCGCCCGTCACCCCAAGCAGAAGCGCAAGGCTCACAGTTTATCTATCCGGCGCACCAACAGCACAGAGGAAAGGACACCACGCATTCAAAGAGGAGACATGCTGGAGGGACAGGTGAGGGAGTTTCACATCCGTGCTTTTTCTCTCTCTCTCTCTCTCTCTTACACACACAAGCACACTCTGACAGCTGCAGTAAAACAACAGTCAAAATGCAGCTTATAAGACGTGATAATGTATTCTGCAGGCATGACTCACATTGTACCTTATGGATCTTCTCCAAAACAGATGTAGCACAAAGTTATTAGTTATTAAACAGCATGTCAAATGTCAGTTTATTTTGGTATGAGACTATTTTTTGTCCGTCATGAGAGTACAGCACCAGCCGGTTGAACGGCATTGCTTTTATTTTTTACCTGGTGTTGCAACATCCACAGCTCCACGGTACAATGTGTCAGTTAGATGTTGTTTCTCCCAAAGGGAAACTGTTACTTTGTAGTAAACTTGCTTTTGTGAAAGTCCTCTAGATTTTACATTCTCTGGGCCTTTAGAAACTGCCTGGTGTGGATGAGCATGTTGGCAGCTGATTTAATTTTCTTAAAACAAAGGAATCTATTGTGATCACAGCCATCAAGTTAGTGATTAACTATGTCCAAACAGCTTAGCTGTAAAGTGACTTTATTGATCTCTCTCAGATGTGAGTGACTGTCAAGTGTTTTAGATTCTGTCATTGAACTGGTGGAATGAAAGACAAAACAGTCTCTGTGCTTTTCTCATGAGTCAATTTTTGGATCGGAGTATTCTTATTCTTATTATTTATGTTTTATTTATCATGGGATATTTAAATATTTCACATTTCAATATCTGAATGTCTAAAACTGATAATTAAAAGTTCATTGCGCTTTGTAAGGGTGTACTTGAGTTATAATGCTATTATATTATCATTGTATCAGTGGCAAAAAAATGGTTTTAGAATTACAACAATATCGTTATTGCAGTTTTTCTGGTACAATATATTGTTTGAAAAAAGCAGTTATCGTGGCAGGCTTACTTTTGGCCATGAGTTTGGCAGTTACTTTCTCTGCTTGACAATGTCCTTGAATTATTTGCCACTTAATCTAGAGCTCAGTTTGCACTGACCTGTTGTCTCATCAAGTTTTAATATGGGCCGCTTGTCCAGGTCTGATTAGTCTTTTCACCAGGCCTTTTTGTCTACTGCTAAGACATGCAGGCTCTGTTTACGTACCTAGGCTTTCCTCCACAGCACTAGTTCCACACACACAGACAGCTTTGTAAACTCATGTAGAACACAGAAGGCATTTTCTTCTGCACTTTCACTGCTGTCATTATTTTTCAGAGTACGCTGCTGGTTTTAGTGCCACGTATAAGCAGCTTTGAATATATGAGAGCTGCCTGTTGTTTCCTAATTTACAAAGAGTGTTGACATGTGGCGCTGACAGAATGGTCAGGTGGTTAACGTCACTGTGACAAACTGTTGGTTTTGAACACGTGCCAGAAGAAAGCGTGACAGTCAAGTATTTGATTTCCTCTTTTATTAGATAGGTAGAGACCCAAGTAGTAGCTCTCAAGGTGAGCTGTCACATGCAGCCTTTTGAATCCATTGTTTTCATGGCAGCTTTTTACGTCTCTTTGCATGCTAGTCTGATGTAGACTGGTGGTCAGCTGATAGCTTGGTACATGTAGGAGTTCACCATGGAGGTAAGTTGTTGAAATTAGTTTGACTGGTTGGACCCTGGCTGTTGTACAGTTTGTCAGTTTTTGATAGGTTGTAGTTATGTAGCCCAAAACGTAGCAGAGTTTTAATTTAAGCGAAACTGGTGGCTGATTGACTCAGGTAAACTTACTGGCTGTGTTTGACATGAGATAGATGGGTTGCTGTTGATTTGTTTAAGTGGTGTGTGTTTTATGAGTCACCCAAATTTCTTTGTGTATGGTAATAATATATGAGATACATGTTTGTCATTGTAAAACGTACTTGTGCCTGTCAGCAGCGTTTTATAGTTTTGATGTTTAAATATTTGAGCATATGCATGTGTGAACATATTTTAAAGTGGTCATGAAGTTCAGATTTTCAAGCACAACGTACTGTATATATCACATTGTATTATATAAAGAGATTACCACACTTGGAAGCATTTGGAGGGAATGAAAGTGGTGACTCCTGCTCCCTACAGCAGCTTGATTCCTAATTTTTAGACCTGTTTTTTTTCAGCTAACTATCAGGTTGATTCAAGCACTGTTCTTTTCTCATATTTCTGTCCAGGACTCCAAGCTGCCCCTCTCCCTACGGACCAATCTTCTTGACCTTTTTGGCCAGATTGAACACGAGTTTGAAAATCTGTACATTGAAAACATTGAACGTGAGTAACTGATCAAAAGAGACAAGGAAATATATGTAAATTTCTTGGGCACATACTTTGCTGTATTGATCTTCAGGTGTTGATTGACTAACCCGTGTTTGCTTACTGGTTTCCTGTCACTGTGCTAACATTACAGTACGCCGGGAAATTGACTCTCTGAATGAGCGTCTGACTGGGGAAGGACAGACTGTTGATGGTGGAGACCACACCAAGGGAGCTCTGAAAACAAAAGGTACAGTATTTCCTTCATGAAGTGTCTACACACAGTTAACCTCTTAGCACCTACCTTTTTGGTACTATTTGAAAAACCTAAATGGAAAAGCTTGTAACAGAGAAAAGTAAGGCCAAAATACATGTATGAGTTAGTGGATTAGTTAGAGGAAAATCTAATGAATTGAAAAATGTAGAGCATGTCAAAAAAAGACAAAATTTTAAACATTTAAATCATTTTAAGCAGCACTTACCCACTTTGAAGTAGCTTAAGCTGATCACTGCTGATCCGGTG
>JAQQZW010000013.1:15830953-15841295 GCA_029814745.1 Zanclus cornutus | reverse complement strand
CCCCCAGCCTTATAAACGGCATGTCTCCTAACCGCACCCACACGACAATGACTAGGCTTTAGCCTCAAAGACATATCATGTGGCCTTGCTGCACATGTGAGTAATACAGCACAAAGACAATACACTGAGTATCGGATAGACCTAATGATTGCGCCCACAGCTGCCATCGCTGTTGAGGGATAAGTGGGAAATAATCTCTTCAAACTTGTACAAACACACATAAATACATAAATGCACTGTCTGTCTGTCATTCCCCATCATTTATTCCCGCACTTACAAGCATATAAGCCTCACTCAAATGCCTGATGTGGATTTTAGCATGTTGATCTAATTGTGTGCACACCAGGCTTAACTGGCTGATGCTACAAGCCCGAGCACAACTAATTCTTTTTATGCCTTTCTGGTTTCATTAGTCTGTGAAATGACTGGAGTCATGTATGCTGGCTGTTGTGAGGCAAGGGGCTTTGAGTCATCAGATTGCCTCACAACAGGAAGATAAAGTACATCCAGAACACACACACGTACACATACACAAAGTCAAACACATTTTGGACTATGCTGGAGCAAGAAAAACTCCTGGGAGACAAGGACACATTGAAGTCCTGCCCACATATCAGCCTGCTGTGGCTTTATGGAAAGATTCTTAGTAGTATGGGAGATTTCTTACCCTGCCTGGCATGTTTATGACTCAGAGTATGTGTGACTCTCCAGATATGAGTTACTGTGCAACAGCATGCCCAGAAAGTATAGTGTCATTTGTCTATAGGTGGGCTTCAGTCCAAACATGCACTCTCTTAGTAGAAACAACAATATGGGAAATGTGGAAGAGACATAAGCTTCATTCTGTTTGATCAGCAAACTCTCAAAATGCAGCACATCCCTATAGATGCTAGATTAGGAGTCATAATTCACACCTTTCCGCGCAGTAATTACATTACCCATTAAGCACGATTCAGCCTTTCAGTGCTCAGTGACAAATAGTTTATCATCTGAGAGTGATTTATTTACTCAAGATCCACTTTGCAGTGTAGTGCTCGCGATTTCTAAATGTTGGTTATTGGTTTATATATATATAGGTCAGCTAGCACTGTCCATGGCTCTGGGCTAAAAGGAGTCCCACTAGTAATCATTATCTGGGCCTGTTTGTTTTTACAGCGGTCTCTGTGGTGTGGGAAGGACTGTGCTTTACATGAAGGCGTCCTGGCAGCCCGTCTTCTCTCCATGACCCATGTAACCCTGGTCGGTTAGCGTTGCCTCTGCCTTGTTCTTCTGCCTCAAACAAGGAGCCATTAATAAATCACGCTTTGCTCATTACCCAGGCCCTGTTATCAGCCCTCGTCTGTGAAATTGATCTAGTCTTGCACTTCTTCACCAGAGACCCCTTGCTTCTGTCCTTCACATCTTCCAAAGCATCACTGTCTGGCTTGTTTCCTCTCCCGACCTTCTCTTCTTCACTCTTCCCTTCATCTTTCCTCTTTCCATTCGATCTGCACTCTTTCATCAGTATTCCACTTGTCACATCCCAAAACCGTCACAGCTCTCTAAAGGGTAAGCTGCTATGGTTTGGGACACAAGTCGCATATATTCAGTATCATTAAATTTGGGCTTTTGTGCCAAAAACTTTCAAAAATTACAATAATTCTGTTTGCCCCAGCATCTCTGTGGTTTGTATGACCCTAAAACTATTGAACCACAAGTGATGCAAGTATGTTAGAGTTAGAGCACCACACCCAATGGCAAAGAACCCCTCAACAAATTGCTACCCTTTAAATATAAACATTAATTAACAACAACAAAAAAAAACTTTCCAGTCGGCCTGGAATATTTATTAAAGTCCAGCATTTGTCCAACCGTCTTCAAACCACTCACATTTCAGCATGCTCAGGTTCAGAGATTGTTTGAGTCTGAGCACCCATGAGTGTTCCCAATTAGCCCCGTCACTCATTTCATTCCCAGAGGCTCTTCTTCTCCATTACACATAATGAGATCCGTTCAGAGAAAACATCCCTGGGCCAGGTCTTCCTATTAGATCTTTTTTATGTGAGCCTTCTTAGTAAGCTGCTTTTCCATTGGTCCAGATTGGAAATTAGTCAGGCTGGCCATTTGAACACAGAAGTTAAAGACCTGCCTGGGCTAATATACGCCAGCACATGCCTCACTGCCATCCCCTATGCTTTCCTCATCTAGCGCTGGCACATATGGCCGTTTACCCGGCAGAGAGGAATTCAGCTCCTGCGTTATTAAATGGGAACCGTCTGAAGCTGAAGGGATTTGATTTTGTCTCTATTTGTGGACCAAAAAGAAGTCTGGGACTTACTGTGTAAGCCCCTTGAGCCTGTAGACAGGAACAAAAGTATTCTGTCTCTGTATGTGACTGTCTTTTTTGTTAGTCTCCATCCATCCAAATCCTTTGAGTAGCCAAGAGAGAAAGAGAGAATAGCATGGTGGAACCTCATTTATTGCTCCCATCTGTTTATGTCTTTTTACTTCTGGAAGTGAGTTTGAGGGGCTTGAATGACCAGCATTCTGTGGCATGCAGATGTTCCTTCCTGCTCTTTACTCCGAGTCATTAAGTGTGGCACAGGACTGAATATAAGGTTGGCAGACGAAGCTAGCTGGCTCTGCGTGTATGGTTTTAACATGCAAGAGCTCTTTGGAGATTTTTGAAGGAAGATCATCCTGGCTTCAATTTCCTAAAATATGTGCACACTTCTGTGTCCACTCTCTCTCACATAAAGGATTTCACTGTTGTCGCTCTTTCTTACAAACTCTTGCACGTGCACATACCAATGATCCCCTCTGCGTCGATTCAGTAATCCACTCAGACTCTGGTCACCATCCATCGGAGCCTGAACCCATTTCACGTCAACATCAAAGGCCTCGTCTCTCTTCGTGATCTGGAAACCTGTTCCTCCAATGCCGCTGCTTCCTGCATCACTCCTGTGTTTTAGTGCTGTCCGCACGCAACACCATTACTCCTGATTAATGTCAGCTCGGCCTGTCAGAGACAGTGTTATCGCTTGTTAAAATTAAGCACACTGTTTCATACTCTAAGAAGTTAGCATTCCTTATAAAAGTCTTTCAGTTTCACACAACACCAACTCTTTTGCTCTGGTATGGATGAAATGGTATTCTGGGGTTAAGTAGCCACCACAGATGTCAATGAGAGTCAATGTGTTATCATTGGTGGGTAAAAAATTCCTTATGTGTCTCAGAACTAGCAATAGCTGATCTCACCTCCAGGTTCCTAATCAGGCCCTTATAGTGCCAGTTATGTTAGGCAACAGACAACAGCATTAACATAGGTAAAAGCCAATTTGAAGGCCAGAGTGACAAAAAGAAGACTCTGTCTGTGTGTTTTTCCTTTCCTGGCAGTGATGGTCATGGTTGTAGACAGGCATGATGATTGGCATGCAGAGACAGTGCTCCATTTACCAGATCTGATGCAAACCAGTGACATTCTCCGCTGCATCAGCTCTAAAGGCAGCACATGCACACGAAAATATATACTAGCGACTACAGAACAAACGTACACCCAGACACTTACTCGTGTGCCTATCTGACCCCACCGCCTCTGGTTGTCTCCTTGTGAAAATATAATAGCCCCTCCATAATGTACCACAGTTCATGATTACTTTATAAAGCCCTGAATATTTTAAAGGCACAATATTTGATATTCACTCTGTATCTCTCTTTCCTCCTGGCCAGTTTTGATAATGTGATTGCAGACCCCGCTCAATTCAACATCCACTTTTATCCAATAAGCCCTTGTCTCCCATCTCAGGAAATTAGGTTGTCATCCTGTGTCTCTTTCATTAATGTGAATATCATTTCATTGCTGTTTATTAAATTCCAGGTAGCAGCTGATGAGACTATAGCCAGAGGTGACTGTAATAGTGGGGTTATATTTTTAACTCTCCAGCTTATCAGTGCATTATCGGTACAGACTGTGCATTGAGTGCCTTTTCTACAAAAATTATTTATGCATTTAAACAGGCAATGGTCCTAGATTTCAGCTGTATCAGCTCCATTTGATCAGCATTCTCCTTAAAAAAATGAAAGGGAACACGTTGTCATTCTTACAGGTCCTGTGAAAATTTCTTTTGATAAATTATTTCAAGCAGCTTTTCCTTAGTTGTGTCCTCTCTCATTACCCTCCACAGGTGGACCTTGGGTTCTTGCGGTTCGTCTCAGCCATAGGTACCCAGGGTGCCATTTCCCAGGAGACCCGCAGGATTTACTTCGTCAAGTCCTACAAAGTGGATGTCAGCTCTAATGGAGAGGACTGGATCACTTTGAAGGAAGGCTCCAAACAAAAGGTAGGAAACTCTATTCCTCAGCTTTTGTGTGATGACTGTTTCATTAGCCAGTATGGTCAAAAGATATTATGCCCAGGCTGTAAGTGATGAGGCTGACTTACTTTGAAGTAATAAAAAGAAAAAAAAAGTGAAATTGTCTGAGAACATAAAGCTCTGCAAACTTTTCTAGATACTTTTGCAGCCCCTTACTCTACATAAGACACATAAGAGCAGGCTAGATGATAAAAACAATATATTTTTGCATCTGTCTAACCAGTGACTGTGCCAGAAAAGCCACCCCTCACATGCACTTCACTTGGAATATCCCATCTTGGTAAAGCAGCCAGCTGACTTGAATTGTGGTCTCTACCAAGTTGCCTTTGAGCTCGACAAAAGGGGGAATACCCAACAATATGTACTTGAGTCTCTGTCTAACAACATACAATTATACATTTCTCGGTATGGTAATTTACCCACAGTCCTTGTAATTGGATGGTATTTTGAGCATAGACTGCGGTGCTAATACAACACTGCAGCAACATAGAGAGGATTATGTAAGGAATGTAGCTGCTGTTTTATGTCGAATACCAGTCAACTTGTCGTAAAGAAAAACAGGGATGACAAAAGACTTGACAAACAAGAGCTGAAGGGGATGGAATAGAAAGAAACATGTCATGTTTGAGCAGCTGGAAGAGGTGGGTTCAGGAGGGAGGGACAAGAGGAGAAAGGAAGAAAAGGGTGGCATGCTTGACCGGAGCGTGACAGACTGTAACCATTGATTGCTGATCAGCCTGTCAAACAGACCAGGTTTTGTCCATCTGGAGTTAAACACACCCTCTACTTTAGGTGTCCGGATGGTCAGAGAGACATGTGTTTGTCTGACAGTTCTGTGTGTGACATGTAAATACCACAAGACGAGGCAACAAAAAAGTTGTCAACAACAACAGAGCATTCAAACAAGTGTGTTTGGGCGGCAGTGTACACATGCCTCGGGCATGACTATTTTATGGTCTCTCCAAAGTACATAGTACCTTCTGTAAAGTGGGGGCTTAAAGATGCCGTGGTAAGCCCAGCCTGTTTTTCCGGACTCTAAAGTGCCTTTGTGCAGAGGGGTACCATTTGCTACATGCTGAGCCTGCAGTTTGGCATCTTAGCGCCATTCTGGAAAAAGCCACTTTACAGTTTGCAAGTGGAGAGGAGACTCGGTGTGACATTTAAGAGAGTGGATGACTTGGTTGCAGGGTCCCTTAGTGACGTGGTTGACAGGTATTGCTCAGGGACTGGGTTGTTGAGGGGTAGGCAGGCTGTATGTACTAATGGGTTCATTAGCCCTGGTGGTGTTTTAATAAAACTGTTATTTTTCTGTCTTTCTGTTCATCCTGCTCTTCCCAGTTAGATTCTTCTCTGCCCCATAGCAATTCTGTCAGGGAGGTCAGGAGGTTGTATGGCCATTGGTGAGATTCAGTTCCGCAGAATGAACTGTGATTGACTGTTGGGAGTTGTTTTGTTGGGTGGCCTGCCTCTCCGTATGGTGCTAGTAAACTGTCAACCAACCCCAGGGGAGAACAGTGACATCTCTGACCTTTAAACAAGACTCTGCAGTAAAACCACCGTCAGATCTGGAACTAGAGGACAGAAAAAGGACATCTTGAGCCTGTCTGGCCTTGTCAGTGTTACACATACTGCCTCAGGTTTCACAGTTAGAGGCTACAGCCTGTTTGTGCTGCTACATGTGGCGCAAGAGAATGTGTTAGAGCAATTTCATTTATGGCAGAAAAAATCCGTTTAATCAGTCTTACATGTATGTGATTTATCTCATGTCTAAAAACACTTCAAAACAAAGCACCACAGCATAAAGATTGTACTTTTAAATATTTAGATTTCCAGCACTATGCAAGTACCCTAAGTCCAGAAAAAGACCAATCACTGAGCTCCTGTTGTTTTATTTTTTTAATCTTCAGATTGACAGAACTTGTAGCATCTTAATCCCATTGAATGTGAATCTTTTCCTGCCCTGGCTCTCTGTTTCTTGATTCAGTGCAGTCAAGGTCTCATAGAACTCTGTGCATCTCAACTCAACACGTTCAATAATTTACTTTTTTCCTATCACAGGTTTTTCAAGGCAACACCAACCCAACAGACGTTGCCAAGACGATGCTGCCCAAACCCACGCTGACGCGCTTCGTCCGAATTCGTCCTGTTACCTGGGAAACAGGCATCGCACTGCGCTTCGAGGTGTATGGATGTAAGATATCAGGTGGGTACTGCAGGGATCCCTGCTGATCCGTATGCATACATACACACACACACAGAGCTCAGCTCTATTTTGCTCACAGCTACCATGGAAAACACACAACTCTTTATTATACTGGTTATTTTCTGATTAAATATGTAACTGCTCAAATGCAATAATCAAATGATGCTACTGACTCTATTTATAATTCCTGCACATGAAGAATTGTTGGTTAAGCTCTCTTCTTGTTACAACATACTTGGTATTTTCCATCCTGGCCCCAGTTGCACAAACACCTTGCTTCTGCCAGGCGTGAGATGATGCTTTATATCTATGAGAGTCCTGCTCCAAGGCTAAAGCAAGCTGCTGCATAATAGAGGAGTGGCTGATGAAGGAGGATTACCTATTTATGTTACCCCATGTTTAGATGTACCTCATTTAATATAAATGGAGACAACAGCTGGCAGGCAGAGAGAGCTGGAGCTGGGTGGGATCTATGTGGTCCCATCCCTCCTGCTGATCTGGTCCCAGCCTCCTTTTAGCCACAGTCTGTCTTTTGCTTACAGAGCTTTGATTTTGGCAAAACTCTTCTCATCTTTGCCTTTTTGTCCATGTTATTTTAATGAGTGTTGTGTGTGTGGGTGTGTGTGTGTGTGTGTGTGTGTGTGTGTTTGTGTGTTGCTGTATGTGGCGCACTTTTATATGGTTTTACCACATCTGTCTACATCTCTGTGGGTTTATGAGCATGTGTATTGAATGCTAATTAGTGCTTGCCTGTGTGTTTTGTGCTCATATGCAAAGTGTGTGAGTGTGTTGATAAAGTTATGCAGATATGCATCACATAAGTGTGGATGTTCCTGTAACGGCAGAGACGAGGCATTGTGGGTGCAGCAGGGTTACAGCTGGGGCGTGTTCTTCGGGAACAGCATCAGACCGCTGCACATAGCGTTAACACATCAGAGTATCGAAGTCACCACAGTGCCTCAGGAAGGACGTCAGCACCCCTGGGTGCATTAAAGACACTGCCAGCTCCACTGCATGCTAGCATTGCAGTCATAGAGAGAGAAATTGCAAGGCTCTTGAGGGCTGAATAAACTCAGTGACTCACTCTGTTCTACCTTTAGTTATAAATTCCTGATAACAGAACTTTACTGAAAAACTTTTGCTGTTGGAAAAATGGAGATCTTTTAAGGGCAGCACCACTTTTCCTTGAAAGTGCTGCCATTCTAAACAGTGCACTAACGTGTCACAGAGAAAAATGGGTGTAGAGCTGTATAAAACTATTAAAAGGTGCCCTTAATTATTAAGTGCCCACCCTCCACTTTAGATGACAGGACCATAATTCGGGCATCAGATTAGAGGAGGAGTCATACACCAGAATGTTGCAAGATGTTTTTACCTAAATCATCGCAGTAGCATGCCGATGCTCGTACAAACAGCTACTCATTACTAAAAACATCCGCCACCTTGCTGTTTGTAAATATGCCATGATATAGGAATACCTCTGATGAACCACTGATGCTCCACCCAAAGCCTAAATGTGGTCCACATTGCTATTTATCCCCATCTACACGCTTACAGTCCACACACATACACACACATACACACACATGTTTGTTCCTATGGGTGTGTCCTTGCGTGCATGCCATCTCTGAAGCTTCTGTGATTGCAGCTGAAGTCGATTAACAGCTCCAGATGATGCGGGGAGTTCACCAAAGTGTCTAAACTCAGATCACACACACACACATACATTTTCAATCACACACATATACCTATCTGGCATATCCTCCCACTTCAAAGGTGGTCTGTGTGTAGTGCCTTAGCTTTGCTCTATCAGATGCTAGCTCCTGTGATCATTCTCAAACAGATCTTGGCCAAAGACGAAAGAAAGAAGGTAAAAAAAAATAAACCTTACAATAGTTGAGAGGCTTCCGTACTGTCAGCATATGACCTGTGATTTTCTAGAATGCAGGACCAGAGATTTTTCTCACGGTTATGCATAGGAGCTGCTTTAGATAATCAGAGAAAGAGAAGTCTGAATGTAGCCTTGTTCTCTGAGTTCACTCTCCTTCATTCACTTTTCTCAGATGCAGCTTTGCTATTTAGTTCTGTAGCAATACAGTGCACACTTTGTTTCATACAGACACAGATATAATAATGCCTGGATTTAGCCCTGCGTGGGAGCCAGATAGTAAATATGTTATTGCTTACCACAGGTCCCTGAGTCAGTGTCTTGGGATTAAGTGTTAGAGGAAGGTTAGAAACAGACAGACTGGTAGATTTACCACAATACAAGCTGCTACCTGTAAAAATTCTAGTGGTCATTATAACATTGCAAAACTTTTGCGAGAACCAGTGTATTATACCTGGCCACAAAAAATTTCAGAAGTGTTAGAAGTTAAAAAAATTCAGGTTTCAACATGCAAATGCTTCCAAGTTGCAGCAACAAGTTGTTATCCTGTTCAGCTCTTGATAGGAGGGAAGGTATCAGGAAAAAAGGGAGAGAAAAAAGAAGAAAACAGCTTACTCCCTTTGGAAATGAATATGAAACGTATCTAAAGATGCGAAAACCTACAGAGAGTTAAGATCAGAGACATAGATAAAAAGTGGGGGAAGAAAGTTTGAAAATGTGGACAATAAACAATGAGGTGTTAAAAGACACAGTCCCACAGATGTTGACAGCTTTGGAGCAGAAGGTAGATGAGTGCAGCAGCAGATAAAATACAAAGAGAATGTGATTTTTTGTGTGTGTGTGTGTTTGGGGGGGGGGGGGGGGGGGNNNGGATGAGAGAGATGAAAAGAAAAAGCACTCCCAAAATGCAGGACGTGGAAGCACCAACCGAGAGGAGGGTTTTAATTGGCTGCCTGGAGACAACCGCTTCAGGCAGAGGAATTAGTATGCATGAGATCTGCAGACAGAGGGAGAAAAGAGAGGGAGAGATCACAGTAACATCACAAAGAGTTATGGGAATTGTCCTCCTCACTTTGACTTTCACTATCCATGTTGCCCCTTTGTGAACCTGAAACTCATCAATCGAGACTTTGGCACTGTAAATGATGTTTAACATCAAGACTTCAGATATAGATCAATTATTCTGTTGCATATGTGCCCATCATATCTCCAATTTTTCATAAGTTTGAATCAAAAAGCTTAGAACCTTTGCTGTTCCTTTTGTCTTTCAGAGTACCCATGCTCGGGCATGCTGGGCATGGTATCCGGTTTGATCACTGACAACCAGATCACTGCATCCTCCCATACAGACCGGAGCTGGGTACCAGAGAACGCCCGCCTGCTGACCAGCAGGACAGGGTGGACCCTGCTGCCCCAGCCCCAGCCCTTTACCAGTGAATGGCTACAGGTTGATCTTGGTGAGGAGAAGCTGGTAAAGGGGTTGATTATCCAGGGGGGGAAGCACCGTGAGAACAAAGTCTTCATGAAGAAGTTTCGCCTCGGCTACAGCAACAATGGCTCCGACTGGAGAATGGTGTTGGACACCAACGGGAACAAGGCAAAGGTGAATGTTTATCTTCTCTTCCTTTTGTTGGTGATATGCTGCAGTCCCCTTTAACAACGCTCGAGGATATCCAGAATCACTGTTTTTTGTTCTGCTCTGCCAGGTAATCATAGAACCCTTAATGCTTTCTTCATGTTCAGGCAAAGTTCAAAAAATGACTTGGAATTGACAGTTTGATTTCTAATACAAATGAAAGAGCATGGTAGAAAATGATTTAAACACATACTTCTAAGAATGTAACTTAAATACGTCGGAGCATTGATTTCGATTGTGACGCATGTAGTAAATTTTCACCA
>JAQQZW010000013.1:14514558-14524654 GCA_029814745.1 Zanclus cornutus | reverse complement strand
CATTTTCATTTTATTTAGTTTTGTACCCAGTCAAATTTGTCATATGTTGTCAAAGTCTCTTATTAGTTAATGTGTTCAGTGTGTTTATGTGTAAGTATTCATGTCAAATACAAAATGAGATTTACCTTATCAGTGCAAATATTAAACCCTGAGGCACACATTAAGAATTACATGTAATCAAATTTTATTAGTCTTGGGAAACATATACTTAACAAAAATACAGTCAGCTTATTTTCATGAGCTTGGAGGTACGTTTTGATTATTATTTAGTTAGTCGCTAGTGTCACGGTCAAAACAGTGTGCAAGTCATTTTATTTTTTTTTTTAATAACATAATCTGTCTTTTGTGTGTGTTTTCACTGTTAAGTATAGCTTAATCAAAAAGATGGAAGTGTAATATAATTGCTGTGTGAATATTAGATGCATGCTTTCTTCTCAGTGTTGTAAGTGTTGCTTCTTATTTGCTTCCAATTGTGGTGGCACCTTTTTTTTTTTCTTATAATATATCTGTCTTTCTGTCCTCTGTGTCTTCCGCTGACTTTAACATAAATAGCCCCTCTTCAAACCCTACATGCAAAAACTACCAACATCAAGTCGGGTTGTGTCACCCCCGTTCATGCAAAAACTACCAAAAAAGGTTGTGTGAAATGTAGAAACCCAGAGCAGGTCTCGATCTAGATGGGGACTTCTTTATTCCTGTCTTGTCTGCTGCTATTGCTGTTGTGTTGCACTGAGCAGATATGATGCCCAGTCACAGTATGGACTTACCAGTTCCTAGAGGTACTAGCATGCTAAGGCTGGGTCGAAAGTTTACACTATATGGTACAAAAACTGAAATGCAGATGTACCCTGTTTGTATCACATAGTAAGTATGTTTCAATGGCCAGCTTCTGTTTCAGCCCTGACGGTAAGTCTTTTTCTACATGCTGTAACAGTCAGGCCACTAGCCAAATAACCTTGAGTTACATGTTCATCACAGGACTTGTAGTGAAATTATTAGTGAGTTTTTACCTTAATTTCGAGTTTTCTTATGCTCTGAGTTTGTATGGTCATGTAGGGGCAAAACAAAAATCAGTTTTGAAACACAAGTGAATCTCAATCTAATTGCAATTGAAAATTGAAAATACAAATCACAGTACTGAGTCTCTTTAATGCAGTTTTTCAGAGAATGCTTAATTGAAATTTATTTGGCTAATGGCATAATTTTAACACCACCATATTAGCTTGGGTGCTTCATGTTTAAAGGTTACAGCTGATTTAGCAAGGTAGGCCAGGTCAACAGTGTTTAAGATGGGGTGTCCTTATAGCATCTTTGTTTTAAAATCATCTTCCCTCTATTTAGCAGCAGCTGGAAATTGTGTGATTTTGCAAAGCAGAATGCAGATAAAGCCTTGCATGCTTAACTTACAGTAGGATCTCTTAAGAGCTTCGGAGTGGCTTCTTTCCAGGTCAAAAACTGTCAGTAGTTTGTGCCTTGTTTAGAATTCTGACCAGGTATTATTACAGACCCTGTTAGTTCTTATTAGGAAATGTTTCAAGCACTCATGATTCAGTTTTGAGTTCAAGTATAAGGTGGGTAAAGCCGGCTGAGGATGATTTCATACCTAAGATAATATGGAATTAAGGACTTGATCTACTGAACAGTGACATATTGTTTTTTATTATGCATGGCTTTTGATTGCTCCCTCAAATAGTGGCTGGCTGAATGTATGTATGGTTGTACAGTATAAGCCTGTGTGTTGATATTTGCTCAATGCCCTTTTAATATTGAGATGTTATTAAGATTAATGGCCTTACTGTATGGTCTTTACAGTATGGTTTTCTGCTCTCTTAAAGACATAAAATGTTAGCTAAAAATAGTGGGCATATAGTTTGTTGTAAGGATGCATTAGTTATTATTACCTCAATACTTGAGTTTGAGTGATTTTGATATTAATAAATGTGAAAATGATTTGTTTTATATGGGCCTCTCATGTTTTGGGGTTTTTTAAAAGTGAAATGTGTAACAAATGGCCAGAATTTATGTTTAAAAAATTTAGAAAATGAACTAACATTATCACCAGAATTTAAAGAAGTAAGAAGTAGTTTTTTTGTCTAACATCTAAACAAATACGCTTAGAAAATGTCAAGAAAAAAATATTACACCTAGTTTTTTATTAAACCGAAAAATACAACTGTCAACCTTCTGCATTCAAGTATATTTCTTTCCTAATGGTGCGGACCCACGATACTTCTCGAACAATTCATATAAACTCACGTCCACCCTGCTCTGCCAGTATCTTGTGGCCATGAGTGGGAGAGTCTAGTCAATCCTAAAATGAGCTCAGCCAGGGTCCATCGCCTGTGGTGTAAACACCAATACTCCCCTCTGGGGTAGTAGCTGCACTGCTAACTGAGCTAACAGCATTTACTAGCTACAGCTATTGATAGCTACAGCAAAGAGTATAGTTGGCAGCAGTTAGCAGTTACTTACTGGTATGCTGCCCCCCACTTGTTTGATGCAATCTTGTCAATTGACCATATGTTACACATTACACTGTTAAGGTGTAGATGATCAAGTTGTTTTGGCCAACTGACTGTAAGATTTGGACACCTCTATATGAGGCAAAACTATTTGTTGTCTCACTAGAAGTCAGCCCAGTGTTATTCCACTGCTTTTATTACACTTTACTCTGGAACAAGGTATCTCAAAAATCTTAAGCTTAATTTCCATTCCATTTGTTTGAGATGTTCATGGTCTCCAGAGGGCGAATCCTAGATATTTTGGTGACAAAAATGTTGTTTTTCAGTTCTCCTTGATAGGATGAAACAGTGTCATACTCTAGCAAAAATGTCAGCATTACATATAAGATATCTGATAATCAAACAGATTTATTGCCATAAAATGTGGTCAGCACATCCATGTCCCCATTTGGAATGAGCCTTTCTGATTTAAAGACAGCTTTTTCATCAGGCTTTTACTGTGAACCAATGGCTTAGATTACAATCTAATACTGTTTTGCTTCTGTTTTTGCAAACAGAGTTCTGAGACAGTTGATCTTCTCTTCTGCACATTGCCACTTTTTTATGCTTCTTTCATCATGAGGATTAGGTTCTGCTCACAATAAATGAAGAGAATGAATCATTAGGAAGTCAAATTAAAGATCCAGGCTAATTTTGGCCCACAAAACTTGGAGAAATAATTGTGTGCCCTAAAGGGGAAGGCTCTTTTATTAGATCTGCCAAAAAGGTCTATATTTGGCAAAGACCTTATCTAATTTTAGACCTAAGTACCACTGTAAAAGTATTTCTTAGTGTATGAAATATCGTATGTCAAAAGATGCCTTTGAAATATAAATCTACCTTTGTTACCTAGTTACTCTGAGGATCAGGTGGTATATCAGCTTTGTGCCGGCTGATGCAAAAGATTTGGTGTCTTGTTTTTGTCCCTTTCATGTTTCGTGGTCTTCCTGTTCTTTACCTTGTTCTTCCAGGGCCAAGGAATGTTGCCTTATTTTGCTAACTTCCGTCTGCTTGCTGAGTTTTCCACACCATGTGTGAACCAGCGGTACGTACCTGCTTGCAAATGACCTTGGCTGTTGGTCTTAAAATTCAGGGTTGAAGCTCATTTAACAACATTCCTGGAGATTACATGTCATAATGTTTCCAATTGCTAGAAATTTTAATAACATCTAAGTAATCCACTGCTTGTTGCATGTTCTCTTTGTGTTAAGCTGGATCTTAGAGATTATTTGAGGGTTGTCCAAATCCTTTTTAAACCATTTATTTGGATAAAGCTGAAGTTCTACCGAACATACCTTAGTAAAGAGTACCATAAGTGTTCTTATAATGTGTCAAGTTACCAATGATTGTCTTCAGTATTTTCATATTTTACGTCTTTGTCCTGCTAGACTCTGTTTTTTAAAAGATGTGTTGTGTTTCAGCTGGTTCTTTGAGGTACTAGGTTATCCTAAGTCCTCCAGGCCCAACATGGCAAATGGCGTCGCCATGGCAGTAGTCTTTTTCATGGTCCGCATCGCCGTCATGCCAGTCTACTACAGTCGTATGTATGCGGTCTACGGCACAGAAGCCTTTTACCTGGTGCCCTGGGGTGGCCGTGTTGCCTGGATTTGCTCCAGTATCTGCTTGGACATCATGAACATTATGTGGATGCATAAGATTGCCCGGGGCTGCTACAAAGTGCTGCGCTCAGCACAACAGAGCAAAGCCAGTACACCTCAGGAGAATGGAAAGACGGATTAAGGGAACCAGGGTGTCAGTGGTGAGAAATGCCACATCAAATGACAAAATGACGTCACTCTCAGTGCATCGGCGAGCAGCAGCTTGGACACTTGGCTGTCACACCTTGGAAAAGTGACATTACAGGACTGAATGTAATTAGGGAAGCTGAGATTTTTTTGAAAAAGTGGACACAGTTACTGAGATGTACAGATGGACCTTTTTAACTGGCCATCCCTAAGCCATGAAATGACCTCTTAGCAATACTCTGTGTGCATGGCCAATTATTTTTCTCTTGAACAATTTACCACAACACAAAAGAGGTCGTCCTGGGACAATGGACTGTTAGCCCAAATTAAAGTTGTCAAAAAGTTTACCGTCCTTTACATACTTAGCGCTCAACAAAAGACTAAAATGTTTTTTTTTGTATTTTTACTGTTGCCTGAGTCTTAGAATAAAATTTACGAAATTAGAGTTAATTTTGATAATGAAGCAAAGATTTGAGGGAACCTCGAAAACATTCAGTAATTCCTCATTAATGGTCAGTGCCATAAAATCATTGTCAAATGCCTGTTGAGGAGAAGTGTCAGGCATCTCTTTTTCTTCAGTAAATCTTGAGCTGAATTTGCAGGGACTTGACCGACACAAGATGGGATTACATAAAGTGCAGTCACAGAGAAGAATCAGTATAAAATAAAATAAATCAGTTGGTCACTTACCCATTGTCATTTAATTAAGAGATCATTTAAAAAGCCAGCATTTTAAGACATTTATTGGTATATTGTGAGTCTTGGTTTCATTTGTTTTTGAATAATTAATTTAAATAATGAATGGTTGAAAGGGCATTAGCTCACTGTAGGGGGTCTAGTTCTTTTGTCTTGCTGGCGTCAAGGCAAATAGATTTTCATAGATACAGTCAACTTAAGATAACTGTTTTAATGGACAGAAGGCTGGTGTACAGAGTACCTTAGACATGTTAAAAAGGAAACTGAATGTCAATGCTGTGTTTGTACGCTGACATTAAGCAATGCAAGAACAGTAATTTTCCTTAAAGAAATAAAGAGTGTCGTAGGGATGATGTTTTTCTGTCGGCCAACCTACAAGTTAGCATCGCCATGGTTCCCTCGACAACAAGCCAAAGGGATTTTTCCACTGGTTTATAGATTATTGCAGAAAATGAATCTGTGGCGAGAAAAAGTTTATGGTACTTGTTCAATAAGATAATCTTCACAAATGAACACCACTATGGGGATTTTGAAAGCATAAATCTAATCAACAGTGGTAAAAAGCTGACGTTAGCGTATAAACAAACCACATTACAGTCACTTGACTTCAACATCACCACCAGTGAGCTGCCTACTACACTACACTATACATAAATTATGAGTTTATAAGTAAATAAGTTGAAAAGTTTGAGTTACAGTAGTTTATTAGAGCGTGAGTGTGAGCACAATGAGGCTGTAAAGGCGAACTAGTAAGTAGATTAGTTACTGTGTTCAGCGCGACGACGTCAACGTGACATCCTCCGTTGTCTCATTTAGCCATTGCTTAGTAACAGCCTTTTTAAAGACAGGTGGAGTTTAAAAAAATCAAGAGTTGGGTATTTACTGATGTATTTTATGTCACAGAACAAAATGTGAAAGACCATATCTCAGGCATCTAATCAAAAACCCTAGTCAAAAAATCCATTGACTTCGAGACGAGGGAACCAGAAGTTCAACAATGCTAAATTATTTCCGTGTTCTATGACTCATTCCTGCGGCACTCTATTGAAGCAACAGTTAACAATAGCTTTTTTGACCCCCGTGATTTAATGTGTGTACACCCAATATTTCACAGAATGCCAAAATATCACCGAGACAAAGATATGTTGTTGACACAGTTTGGTTGGAGCCTGAATTCTGTTTATTTCACATTATGCGTTGCATGTTAAGGGGTGAAACCTGTCCTGGATTGCTAATTTAGTATTCGTGTTTTAGACAAACCTGTAGCACTCAGACGAGGAGCAGCTTTGAAATGTTCGTGTTTGCGCAGAGGATTGATGGGAGATGTTAATAGGATTCTGACACTCCAACATCAGGAGTTGACCATAGGTTTATAGAACATTTACGCCTCCTAGTTATGATATCTTTTTAGGCACTATCTGTCAAATTTATCCCTGGGCAATGTTTGTCAACAAGCTGCATGCATGTGTGTTTTCCATGGAGGAATTGGAAAGTTTAGCAAGCAAGTTTAATTCAGTACATGACATGAGTGAATACATAAAAAACATTATTTAGTTTCTTCATATTTGAACTTTTTGTAAAATCAAAGAAAATTGTCAGTGTTTCAGCAAGTACTAGTTCTGTGTATGTAAAAAATATTTTGTAATTGTTTTAGAGCATTGTGATACAAATAACGTCTGCCTCACATTACATATAATTTCCAATCAGCTGTTTAAGTGTGCTCTCCCATATTTATTCATTGGATGGATAAAGCAATTGTGTTTTGTTTTTAATGGACATGAATATATGGAAAGATTGTGATTCATGTTAGACTTGTTTTTTAAGCGTCATTCTACTCACGAAGCAGTCGTGTTGATCATCACACAACACTGAACACAGAAACAAGGCTGTTTGAAGTTTTTTTTAAAGACAAATGTATCATTTGTTCAAATTAAAAGAAACACTTCATCAATGATTTACTGATGTACTTGTAAATGTTTCTTTTGAGCTGCACATCAAAAACTTCTGTCAATGTTTTGTGAAACAAACATGGATTGCTTGTTTTGAAAGTATGCCTTGCTATGTTCAGCATTTGATTTTGATGCCTTTTTAAAGCAACTTCTGATTGCACAGTGTATATTTTGTTACATGTGTTGCATTCGAGTCGTTACAGCACTGAAAAATTTGTCGTTTTTCAGTGATTTACTTGTGTGTTTTCCATGTCTGATGCCTGTCTAGCGTGACTGTTTGGCCTTTGTAATAGAGCAGTCTCAAATGTAAAACCGAGAGGCTTGTTAAGGCTGGGTGTTTTCGTGCTTTGCTTTGTTATGGTTTTAAGTTTTAAGCTTAAGCCATTACTATTCCATGGTTAAGACGTTTTTTTCAAATCCATGAGCATTTGCATAGAACAGTGCCAAATTACAACCATGCTTTGATGGCTCAGATCAAATCTGTTCACATAACCGCTGTGGCTAGTCACTGTATGAAGATGCTCAGATTAGTTTGGCACGGTAAAACAGTGTGAAAGACTTCTTTCATTTATGCCATCGATCACAGGATGTGCATTTGGAACAGGACGGACTTGACAACTGATAATGAGTGGATGTCGTCTACATAACATGTGGATATCACTCTCCCACATCTTAGAAAAGAGTCTGGATGTGTTGTTTGTTAATATTTCACTGGAATTAAAAGGAAATCATGCAAGGGTCTCAGGACAGCCGGCCACTTCTGGTAGAAACAGGGACGGCTCTGTGTGCAAGGTCATGCATGGTCAATATGATCTTCATGCACCCTCTATAACTGCATGTGGTATTGCATGGGGATTGCACTGTAAACAAAATAGCATATACATTTGCAAGACAAGTTTTGTTCCTTGTTTTCTTTTTTCTTAGTACATGTACATAATGTTTACTTAAACGTTATTCTTGTACTGTGCCACATAATGTAATCCACAGATGATGACGATAATGATGTGATGAGAAAACATCATGAAGCAGAAATTTAGTATAATATCCAGCACAGAAATAATCAGTAAATGAATACTTGAATAATAATCAGCACAGTTTATAACAATCTGGGCAGTGCAAATAAACATTAATCAAGTGAGCATCTTAAATTCTATGCGTACCATTGTCTTTAATTTATTAATCCAAGAAAAGTAGACATTAAACAGAGCAGATGCTATGGTAACAGAGAGAGCATGGTGCTGCTGTTAGCTAGGTAAACTGGTGTTTATATTTCTGTCCTGAATGTTGTATGGAGGAGAGATGTGAGTACGTGGAGAGATAAGTTACATTCTATGAATGTATTGGAGAAGAGGAAATATTTGTCATTTACATTTTCATTTGTTCTTTACAATAAATACCAAATTAACAGATGTGAAGTGTATCATTCCAGTTATGACTTGCTTAGCTTGTTTAATGAGCCTCTAATGTCTTAAAAATTGATTGATTTCATTATGCTGCAGTGAATATGATCAAAATTATTAGTACTAAGCCTATTTAGTTTTATACACAATTCTTTTAAGACATCATCTCTGTCTCGTCTTGATTTTGCTCACATGATAAAATTTACATTTATAAAGCAATGACTTTATCCGGCAGCTATTTAATTTTTGGATACAAGTTGCTAAAGTCATATTTCATGGTAATACCTCAACATCTAAGCATAACAATACCATTATGGCTAATATTTCATATTTCATTGACGTTGAGACGGTAATCAAATTGCCATTTATACAGCAGGGATGTTGTCCAAATTGTCCATGAAAGTAAACTACACCTAATTAACACTAACAGGTTTCCGTTGACAAAGGATGATGCATTCTGACAAAACTCTATAATTTCTGCCCTCTTCTGCTAACAGAGGGGCAATTTTATTAAGCGATGCCACAGTTTGCAACTTTATTTTCAACTCATAAGTTCCACTTTCTGTTAGCAAAGGTGTTTGATGTGTAAGTGCTTAAGTCTTAAAGCCCTGAGTAAGAATTATTGTTATATTTAACCAAATACATATATAACCAACAAGAATATTTTGACATGACTATCTCCAATGAGGTGCTTTATTACCATAACAGGTAATGCCTCACATGAGCCACTAGAGGGCAATCTGGCCTCATTTGAGATATTGTTACTGCCTCCTCCGGCGGGGCCCTGGTCCGCAGGCCTGACCTTACGGATGAAAATAAACATTCAGAAGATAATTGAATCTTCTTTAACAAACATAGGCTATAGACTGTATTCCACCTGACCTACACACCCAAAACAAGTAAATACGAGTTACACCACAGAGACAGACGAAGCAACTGCGCTCAAGATCTGAGACCACACTGACAACTATCCTGTATGATTTCAAATTGTGACATGTCCAAACTTTTGCGCACAGAATCAATTCGGAGTTTCTGCTCTTACATTTCAGTGGCAAAAATATTCACGGTGGGAACAGGCTGATACATTGTACTAAAGTCTAACAGCACGGCAGTAGTTTCGAATAAACAATCATTCTACCTTGCAACGGTCATGCTGTCCGTTATTCCCAGCGCCAAAGGTGGCCCACACATGTCCTTGCGCGAGCTTCGTGGTGATGAAGGACGTGATGATGAGGAATCGCATCATTGTCAGCCTCTTCTGGGTCACCGTGCTGTTAAAGATTTTGGAATGACAGGATTTCCTAATTCCTTTATGGATGCGCCTTTATGGATCAGGATCTGTGCGAACAGGAAATGAAGGCGACAGGAAAGCAACACTGGTTGACATAAATTTAAGATTCAAGACTGAGGTAGTTTATTGACATATAAACAGCAGAAACATAGTGGTTACACAGAATAATGAAATTCTTACTTTGCGAATTCCCTTCACACAACAGAAATAACAACTAAACTAAATAAAGGAATAAACTTAAGTCTAAGCAAATAAAATAAATAAAACAAAGTGAGTAATAGATACAAAAGTATCCGTGCAATACTGTAGCTTATTTGTGCAATACTGACACAGTGGTAAGACATTTAGAATGTGCAAATATTGTTTATATTGTATAAAAGAATGCAAAGGATATGGGCAAATGTCACAATGTCACAGATATTTGCATATGCAGCATCGAGATGATATATATTTAAGTGTTCAAAATTGCAATTGTGCAGGTCACATTAATGAGGGGCGCTGAAACAGATAAGGA
>JAQQZW010000013.1:14400494-14410815 GCA_029814745.1 Zanclus cornutus | reverse complement strand
CAACTGATGGAGGCTTTGAGTACTTTAAAGGAGCAAGGTCTCTTTCAGAGCAGAGAGGGTAATGTATTCTATCCTCTAGACTGCCGCCTTACAAGTATTCTCTAGACTCCCTTTCTTTGCTGGAGCTTCAGTGTATTTCTTCGGCCTTCACAGTGAGCTGAAAACTTTGCTTTTGCTAATATGCTCTCACTAAGCTGGACTTGTTTTCTGGTTATTTACTGTGTATATATACTGTATATATTCTCTACACTTATAAACTCTCCAATACTTACAGAAGCTGCTTTAAAAGTGATTTTGTGTAGGTGTTTGTATGTTATTTACAATTTGCCCTTACACTATGTACATTTGTGTGTTTATGTGTTGTTTGTGGATGTGTGGGCCCTAATAGACTTCTCTACTTCTCTGTGTCACTGTCCATCTTTGCCTCTCCTATTCTCCCTCCTTTATCGATACCTAGTCTATTAATAGGGTTTACAGCTGTGTTTTGCTGCTGGCATAAATTTAGTATTCTCAGGGTCTGAATGATGGAGAAAATATGATTCCTCCTACATACCCAGGATTATCAAAAACAGCAGCTGATGAAAAACTGTGTGACTCCTGAAATTCTAACATGACACAAATAGGAAAAAAAAAAAAAGGAAAACTTATTTTCCAGTTGACAGCAATTGTGAAATTATCAATCATGCTTTGAAAGGGTTTCGTAGGTTTGTGAAACCTGAAATCTATGAGACGAAGGACCATATAAACCTGCAATTTATGTAAAAGAAATTGGAAATTGTAAGGTTGCTCTCCGCCATAACAGCATAATGTGTACTTTTTCTGCCGTGGCAGCGGTTAACTCTGAAATGACACTGTCATACCACCTTACAGTTAGAACTTTGACAGCACATTCAGAGAGTGGATGTGCTGGTTCAAAGCTTTTTGTGCTTTGAACCTATCAGCCAGCCCCTCTTCCAGTGGTTTTCAGGCTGAAAATTGGGTTTGGTGCCTCTTTTACTCTATGTGTCTCCTCAGTGTCCTTCAGTATTTGTCTCTTTCACTGGGCCAGTATGGGAACAGATCATTTAGCTGGCGGCATTTTGTGTGTATATAGTGTGTTTATGACTGGGATATTTGCACATATGTACTGTATGCTAGTATAGAGTATCTGTGCATGCAGTATGGCCCACCTCTGTATGCGTGTGTGTGTCATGTGGATGAGTACACTGTAATGTTAGAGATGGTTCGCCCAGCTCTGCCAGTAAACACACTAAGCAGGAAAGAATGGAAGACGCTGATGCTTTTTACACACACATGCGTACACACTCAGGGACACAGACATCAGATAACACTGAAGCCAAATCTGCCTTATTGCAGCACTTTTTTCCAGTTGTTGCTTTCTCAGTCACTCATTCATTAGAAGGCAGAACTGTGTGTGCCATCGATTCTTATAGTTTTTTTCTGCAGCCTATAGAACACTTGATTCACTCACAAATGCCTGGTGAAATTTTAATGTAAGAATCCTATTCCTGATTAGGACTTATGGCTTTTAGATGAAACGAAAAGCTGCCAAGGTGACTTGTAACAATCTTTATGCAAGCATGAAAGGGAAGTATGTCATGGTAGCAGTATCCCCTTGCCATTTCCTCATGGAGAGAGCATCTGTGGAAGACTGGGGCAGCAAAGGGTGGTGTTCAGCTGCCTCACCCTGGCTATGACTGGGGAAGAATTATTAGTTGGCCCGAAGGCTGTTGTGCTCTTTGGCACTGTTGTGTGTGTGTATTTGTGTGTGTGTACATGTGTGAATGTGTGTGCATGCATGAGCTTGAGTTTGTGTCCGCCAGTGGTGCTGCAATGTTCCATTTAGTCAACATCACCCAGCCAGAACCCTTGTCACCATCATCATAACTGGCAGCTGGAAGGCTACATGCTACTGCAGTTGCCATGCTTTGGGCCAATGAGAGAGAGAGAAGACAGAGAGAGACTGAGTAAGAGAGATGAGATGAAATATGAAAACTGTAGTAAGCATTTGTGTTAGCCAGCGAGGGGAATGGACAGAGGGCATAGTTATTGGTTGGTAAAGAAAATTACGTAAGTAAGAAGGAGGGAAAGAAAACAAGACAGAGAGGGAATGAGAGTGAAAAGAAAGAGAGAGAGAGAGAGAGAGAGAGAGAGAGAGAGAGAGAGAGCTGAGTTTCAGTGGCAGCCATCCAATACCCAGCACTCTGAGACATCTACTAAACCAGACTTGCCAATTACTGTTTGAAGGTCAATCAGTGAAAGTGGAATCACAGTACAATGCTGTTTGTATACTCTCTGTGGTGGGGATAAATGATCCAATACAAACACTCTAAGACTGCTGTGAAACTCACCAAACAAGTAAAACTTTCTCAGGGAAAAAGAACCAGAAAGTGAAAACTTTTTTTTTTTTAACAAAGGTGATGAATATAGGGCTCTCTAGAAATAGTGCTCCCTTATCTGCAGGTTGTGCTGATAATTTTAAAAAAGCCAGTTGCATGATTTGCTCTTTGCCTTTGTAATGACCAACTGCAGGTGCTGCTTATGTCAGCAGGACTTCAGCACAGCTCTGGCATATTGAAGGTAAACCTCCTAAGTCAATGAATGTACTCAGTATTGATTCCTTACTCTATGATCGTAGTAACAACTGCAGATAACCTTTCTGTTATTTAATTCACCATTGTCATTATGGTAATTGTTTAAAACTGTCTGCTGCCAATATACCATTAAACCTACTCTCGCATAGCCAGCCCTCAATTGTCATGTGCAACCCAAGGCCCAGGATGCAACGAGGATGCCCTTGCAAGATAGTATTATGCAGATAACAAAATGGGAGGAGAATCTGACTGAAATAGTTGCCCAATGGCATGCTTTTACCCATAGTCTACATCTGGTGAGTCAGACTATTGTCAAACCCGACTTTTTTATTTGACTTCATATTCTAGAAATTTAGAATTTTACCTAATCTAAAAATGAATCTGCCCTAAATATTTGAAAGTGCTCTGCTGTGTATTAGCGTATGGTATTCCAGAAATAGTGGCACTTGGCATCCTCCTTGCAGTTGCACAACACTGTTTTATCATTAAAAGAGGTGGTTGAGCTGAAAAATAAAGAAGAAAATGGATGGAAAAATCTACTCTGTGTTACAGTGATACACCTGTCCCTCTTAATTATTATTGCTGGTTCACAGGGTTATGATGATTTATGTCATTAAAATAAAAGCAAAAAAAGTAAAATAACCTTCTCAGTACTACAGATTGACTGATTAATTGTGCCGATATGACATTTTACAAACAAATGTTATTAGCTTAACTTAACGGCTGTGCTGTCTCCAGCAGTTGTGCAGGGATGTGCATCATGGTTTTGCGTGGAGGCTCCATACAAAAGCTCAAAGTAATATCATTGTGTACGTCAGATAATTGATATTAATTGAAAGTTACTTGGACAGCTTTATTCATACATTATGAGTGACCATGATGTTGTTGGTTGTACAGTAGTATGGCATTATTATTTCAAAGTGTACTCTGCCGAAAGCATGCTGTCTTTGTTTTGCTCTTGTAAGATTGGTTGCTCCTAACATTAACTATAAACCTGACTGTTACAGTGACCACCTTTTAAACTGGCAGACGTGCAACTCTTAAGATTACGTAAGAATGCAAAGAATGGGCATGAGCAGCTTAAGTAGTATCAACCACTAGTATAAAGTTTACCATGCGACCTTCCCATGCAGACAAGTTCACAAGCAGCAATCAAACATGAAGCAGTGTGAAAATCCACACGGAGAGCAGAAAAAATTTTATCCACCATGCCAGTTTATCACATACCGAATGTCCTCCTTTGTTGTTATCTTGACTGATTAAAGACCTGAGGGATTTTTATTTCAACCAGAAAGTGACCCTGATCGAAAGGTTCTGCTGTCAGGGTTACGATGGAAGCTGCAGTTTGTCCATAGCAACTGTGAACAACTGAAAACTGGGTCGAAAGTCTGCAGCCTGCCAAGGTTTCCCCCATGATGCCCCAACAAGCCCAGACTCAAAATTAATGCATTCATTTGTTATGTGTCCACTGTCCCCTCCCAGAGTTATACCTGGTCATTTCTGAACAATGCAGAATCCTGTAGAACCAGGAAGAACAATGACATTGTTAGACAGGAAGTCTAATGAGGCGTGAAATCAATATGTACAATCCTTCCTTACCTGCGGCATGCTGGGTAATGGAGTGTCAGGAGTGCTTTAGAGCTGTTTTAATCACAGAGACCTTAGATTATCTAGTCGTAAACAGGCTGGTCATTGCCAAAATACTGCAGCCCCCTGAGATGTGTGTGTGTGTGGCTCTGTATGTTTATCTGTGATTACTTTTTCCATCATTGAAGTAAATTGTGCATCCATATGCCTGTACCTGCGTGAAACAAAAATCAGAGCAGTAAACTAAATTCATGCAGTGAATAGGACTCTGAGACCCCCATTCTAAGTGTGTGATCATGGCTCTGCTGTAAAGATCACAGTGACCACCCCCATGCCCCCTCCAATCCTTCTCCCTCACTCAGGTTCTGTTTCATTAGCCTTTACCGCTGTGACAGAGCCCAAAACTGATCCTGCATGTGAAGTAAGAGCTCTTCCTGCTAATCACTTAGCCTGCACCCTCCTCCATCCCTACCACAAAGTTCCACCACCATCTGCATGCTAATGCTACCTGAGCCTTAAATCTAGCTCAGGCTTGCATTGGCCTGCATGCTGATGAACTTATTAGCAGTATCTTGAATGCTAATATTGCAATAGCCATAGGGCTAATGTGCATTCTGAATGCTAATAATATATTGAATTGAAATACCTACAGATAGCACTGTAACTTTAATGCCAGTGGCAACATTTTGCAGATAGCCTTGCTTAACTCTCATTCCCTTAGCAATAATGATCTGTTGGATAGCTTTTTTTTCTAATTCTGTAAAACCTAACCTCAGCTAATGTAGTAAACAGTGTAAGATTGACTTAAAATCAGTTTCACTGTGTCAATATTAATTTATCCATTGTTAATACTCTGCCTGTCCATGGCGTGATACGCTCTCCAAGGCGCAGCAGGTCTAGAGCAACACAGCCATGTGCTTTGGTAACGTTGTTGTGAGCTAATACCCTGGGGCTATGAGTAAGGCTTGAAAAACTGCAGAGTGATGTGTGAGAAAAGCATTGATTAATTGAACATGTCTGTAAGGGCCCTTTGTTTACAGGGAAAGCTAAGTGTTAGGGTCAGACACCATGGGAGATGTTCCTGTTGGATAGAAGTGGAGAAACATTGTTACTAAGTCCTTCAGTTGCTCCATCGTCCCCTCCCCATTACACAAAACCACCGCAGACACAGCAGATGCTGTTGAGTGGGTGTTTGAAGGGTATCTTTCCCATACAGGCTCCACACTGCTTTCAGTTTTCATGCTCCATTGTTTTCATCAGTTTGTGTGGGTTACTACTTCACAGAAGGTGCTCTCTCTGTTGACTGTCTCTCCCACTCTGCCTTTAAAATTGCACAGTGTGCTAATGATATAATGTTATTTATATCCCTTAAACAACTAGGGCTCTTCTTTTTTTAGCAGACTGGAATCATTTCAACTTCAGTCTCTGTACTACTATTCAAAGATTGGCTTATTCTTTACACTTGATGCCACTTCATCTGGTCCTGTAGTCTGGCTGACATGATTAGAAAACATGAGATGGCCCCATGTGGTTAAGCTTTATCCCTATTTGAGAGGAAATAGGCCTTTCATTCTCCGTGAGTCCTATCGATCTGAAAATGAGAAAATGGAAAGATTACTCTGTGATGGAAAGAGCCATTAAAGAGCTGGGGATGAAAAGAGCTCAGAAAATGCCAAGGTATTTATCAGTTCACTGGCATTTTTAACTTTTTTATCCAGTAAATGCTTGCTCATTGTGACTGCTCTTTTGAAAAGAGCTCCACTATACAGTTGAAATTTTCCAATTCAGATATCGAATCCTTCACAGCCTGTAGTTGTATAGTTAAAATATGTCATAACAAGCTGACAACAGTGGCGATCCGAGGCTGTCTAAGGGGCAGGGGTGAAAAAGAAGAAAAGAAAGGGGCACCAGCACAGAGAAAGCTGTCATGCATTTATGGTGAAACCATTCTAAACTCTTTTCTAGCACGTAGGGCAACCTTAACAGCACTGCATCACATTTTCTCAACCTAGAGTGAACTTTTTCACATTTTTTTGCACAATGGGCTACCTACCATGGGGCATCTGAGAGGGCAATTTTGTGTTGTTTTTTTAGAACACTGGAACGATTGCATCCCTGTAAGTCTTATGGTAATGTGGGGTATCCTTAATCTTGCCACAGTTTCCATGTGGTATTTATGCTTTAGCTATTAAGGATATCATCATTGCATAAAGTATTAGACTTGATGAAGGGGCGGATGTACCTGAATACACTGTTTTAATCTGTTTTGCATCTATGAGTATAGACCATCTCATTAGGTAAGGAGGGACTGGTTCAGCATAGCTTTTAGGTCCTATGAAGGGCCACTTTTACAAATTCAGTCCTTCAGAGAGTCCAGCCTCTAAATCAGGACACAATTTCACACATTGGAATGAAGGGTTTTCATGGATCCAAAATTCGTACCCGAACTCAAAAAGACCTGCGAATGTACTACCCGGGTTATACTTGGAAAGCTAAGACCAGGGTGAAACAGAGAAATTTAGGACCTGAGCCCCAACAGGACCCATATATTATTTGAAAGCTCAGATCTGGACCCATGCAGAACCCAAATGCCGGACCTGAAACCAGCCAGAGGGATACAGATCTGAAAAAAAATTTGTGTCTTAACTAATGTAAATTGGTAGCCCATTTCTTCTGTGTTTGGCCATGACACATACCATTTCATTCATCCTTCTTGCAAATAAAGGTGGTAAATCCATGCAGGTTTTCTGTTATTCCTCTCTTGCTGACTGGAACAGCATGGATAATTCACTCTCTATTTTAGTCCACTGGCTGTCAAAACAAAACAAAAAAAAGATGGTAATCATCCATGAAGCTGCAGTATTGATTTTTCCAACAGCCAGTGAACATCACAACGGAAAAGAAAAAAAATCCACAGTCCTCACTTTGCAGCTCCCACAATGCAACTGGTTCCCTTCAACACCAGCGCTGTGCCCCTCCTACACACCCGCTCATGTCCTCAAATGTGACTACAATGAGCTGAAAGATCTGCAGTCCATTCATTTCATTTTTGGTGGACGCTGTTGTCCCACAATGCACTGCGCAAAAGACACTGAGAAGCTGCTCACAGATGCAACTAGTGGGCTCAGTGGAGATGAAGAGGAATCCCAACTCAGACGGGAGGAAGTGACGGAAACAAAACTATCACCAGAACAATCGATTCAGCTCGTACCACCTGCTGTTTTAATGATGATGTAGTAAAAACAGAAACTCAAGACAAGAACCAACAGTCAGAATATGAGAAAACAGGAACGGTTTTCTACAATCTATTATTATTATCATTATTATCATCAAGGATCTCTGACTTCTAAAATCACCGATGAACACACATTATTCAAGAACAGAATAAATCTTCAGAAAGCAAAATCTATCAAATAAATTGTAAATCTAAAAAAATGAAAAGTTGACATGTTAAGCCGGCATCTAAATCAATCAGCTCTAAGATCAGGGGAGAGTCAGGTGTTTCCCATCATGCCTTGGGTCTGTTTGTCAGTGGAGAGCAGCTGCAGCTGATCTCCTGAGGTCATGGGATAGAAATCTAAGTGTCTATTTGTGTGGTGATCGATTGGTCAGGCCTGCCTCATCCCAACCAGCTTACTAAAATTAACTGTGTCAGTACAGGAATAACTTTACAAAGTTAAAGGTTAAAGTATCATGTCTTTTAAAAAAACATTTTACTCTCTGTAAAATTTTACTGACATCAATCTGTGCAGGTATTACGTCATTTCCTGTTAGAACAAACATGAAAGTACTCTGATATACTGACAGTAAACACAGGATTAAGATCAGTATGGAGTTACATGTTGTCAGGATGTGTTAGAGATGTTACACACACAGCAGCGGTCAGACATCACTAACCCATGTGACTGTTACCACGACGATGACCTGTCTCTGACCCTGACTTGTTTCTAGTGACCTGCGTTATAAACCCAGGTCCCTCAATGGCATCCATGTCTCCCCTCACTTTGTGATGACAGAATCACAGCCGGACCCCAGCCAGAACACGGCCGGACCCCAGCCAGAACATGGCCGGACCCCAGCCAGAACTAGGCCTGGGGTCTGGCCGTGCCGTGCCCCAACCCCTGTTGGGGTCCGACTGGTGACTGCTGGAAGTCATCAGATGCTTCTCCTCTACATTAATATATTATTCATGATACAGACTATAAGGAGGAAAATCTAATTAATTATTTAAAGAAAGCAGAGAATGGATCTTTGATTAAATCAGACTGACAGTTAATACAGATAAAATATCGTAAGTAGATGCTGTATCTTTAAATTAACTCTAAAACTCTGAGGTTTGTCCACTTTGCCATTAAACTGCAGTGATGTCGTCCTGAAGATTCGTCCTCTCTCCTCAGAGCAGGACGATGTGTGTGTTTCACTGAGCACGTGCGATGACGACTCACCAGGAAGCACATGAAGTCGAGGGCGAGCACCGTGGGTACTCCTCCGAACGGCAGCCCCTGCAGCACCGTGCTGCGGATGCGAGCCGAGTAACAGTAGTCTTTGGACTCGCTGTGGGCGGAGCAGTTTTCCTGACCGCCGCACGCCTGACCGCTGCCGAATATCATCATGGTAACGATCAGCGCTTTTAACATGCTCACTGCCGCATCCTGGCAGAGTTCCTGAGGGAGGAAACAGACATATTAAAAACAGTGACCTTTAACCCTTCACTCAGCAGAGTTCAGGAAAAACAAATGACATCAAGAACAAATAACATGCAACAAGCAACACGTTAAAATAGAATTTTACCTGTTCAACCTTCTACGGTTTTCATAGTTTCATCCAGTTAATAAAACATGCAAAACATTTGTTTCTCCACAGCTTTGTTTTAATTTTACTACAATGGTAAAAAAAAATTAATTTACAATAAAAGTTCACTTTTAACAATCTGCTTTAATTTTCTACATTAGAAAATGTAACAGCTGTTCTTATGAACCAGAGCAACAGCCAAAGTTAATAGCTAGTGCCAAATAGACTACGTAGCCACATGTGTGTGGACACCCAAACATCAGATCTACATGTTAGTTTAACATCTCATCCCCAGACCGTTTAATGTATGGTTGCCCTACAAGCCTCTACTCTATTGTTAAAAGGGTTTTTCCACATGACTTTTGAAATTCAGTTGCAGGGATTTTCTCCCATCGAGCCACAAGAGCACCGATGAGGTTAGACACTGATGTTGGGCGATGAGGCCTGGCCCACTGATGGCGTTCCAGTTTGTCCCAATGTTGTTTTTCCACAACAAACTCAGAAAACCATTTCCATAGACTTCACTTAATGCACCTGAACACTGTAACTTTAAAACAGTAGTATAAAAAAAGTAACACAGGTGTTCCTAATGACATTAATGACAGCTCTGTTGTATTTCAGCGTTCCAGTAAGCCATTATAGGGAGCCAGCATGCACAATACCAGGACCTTGATCAGTGAAGAAGCTATATAGAAGTCAGCCGTCTTTAATTTTGCCATTTTTATCAATGTCAGAATGTCTTTTGTTAAAAATGCCTGTAGGAACTAATAGTCCTAACCAAAGGAGTGTCCAAATACTTTTGGCTATTTTGCTAACTACAGTCAAGAATCATAACTTTTAGGAGGAAAAAAAACTATTTACAGTCATAAGTGTATTTGCCAAACCTACCAGCGAGCTTATCTGTTACAACATGCACCATCAGCCAGGACAAACAGTGTGCTACCAACCGGCCTACGAGTAACTGCCAAGTTAAAATTAATTCAAACTAATTAATACCACTGTGCTTTTGGATCCGTGCTCCTTCAACCACCTGTTTCACTCTCTGCCTAAACTCATAAGCTCATAATTTCCACTCCTGAGATAAGCCTTTCACAAGAGGGGACACAGTTGCTAAGCTTTCCCTTCAGTCCATGAAGGACCATTAACCAAGTGTTGGTCCACCGAGACATTTGAAAGGCATAAAATGTTTTCACAGGTTAACACAAACTAGAAAAGCTATTCTGCTATTAGGCATGCTGGTTTCCGCTCACATTCTCATGACTTACTAAGGCAATTGAACAGAATGCTATTAGTAACACCTTTTCTTTTCTTACTACAGTGATTTGTCAAATATAAATCATAATGAGATC
>JAQQZW010000013.1:13486406-13497448 GCA_029814745.1 Zanclus cornutus | reverse complement strand
TGTGTTTGTGTGTATGTAAAGACTGTATGTACATGTATTCTTCCAGGCAATTCACAGTTTTGAGCAAAAACACAGCAACATAATATACTTGACAGTCATATCTCATTATAAATGTGTGTGTTTTTTAATACCTGTGACATTTGCTTGGCATTTGAATCCACCTCTATGTCGTTGTCATGCAGAGCGTACCAGGAATCAGATTAGCCGTTTATATTGAATTTAAATCTCAGGATCAGAATTTCCATCTTAAAACACCCTCGAGTTGAATTCCCATTGACATTAACGTCTGCTGATTGCTATTTCAGATAGGCGTGACACCTAGCATGTTATTTAGATGTCATTTGGATAGCGGATTGCCTTTCAACTTCCACAAAGATCACCGTGGAAATTTCGCCTTTTCTAGCTGGAGTTGAGAAAATGCGAGTGTTGTGAAGCTGCCTGGCAGACTGACGCGTGCATGACGTGTGATGTTGTGACAGCGGGGAGTCGGTCGTAAGCGTGTGTAGAGAGTAGATCATGTTGGTATGTACTTTTGTGTGATTTCGATTGGATTAGTACAAGTGCGTGTGTTCAAGTTGTTTCTGTGTTTTTTGCTGATGTGTGTGTGTGTGTGTGTTCTTACATGTCTTCATCTGTATTTATATGACTGTGTCATAACAAATCAATGGAACCATGTTTGAGCTGATTCTGTGTTCACACGTCCATCATTTGTCTCACAAATGGAAGCGTCTTTCGTCTGACTGACAGACAGCAAACCGCCTCTGTTGTTTACTACATAGTAATCTTGTGCAGTCATTCATTTATGACTGGAACGGCCATACTTGTCTCCTGGATGTTACATTTATAGATTAGAAGAATTTTTATTTTGCCAACTGGATTTTTATAGGAAATTCCAAGGATGGATGGTGGACAAGCTCCTCTCCTGAGTCCAGTTTGTGGAAAGACAACAAAATGACCTTAGTTGAGATGTTAAAAGAGAAAACACCTCCTGCCTTGTGTTGAGGTACCTGTTGACTTTATCTATAATATTTAAGGAGCACGGTCTTTTCATAACCTTGCCTTGAGTGCCCAAACATGAGCTTATTATTCATTAATGTGGATTTTATAGGGAAATCAATTTATACATGTTGACAGCAAGCATTAAGTCATATGTTCGATATCAACAAATTGTGACTTAGTGGATTCTTCACCGATTTGATTAAAAAAAAATGTAATACAGGCGACATAATGTTGCTTATCAAAAGAATTTGGGCTTGCTGATTAGCACATGAATGTAATTTCTAACAGGCGGTGGGGATCTGAAGTTGTAAGGAAGAAAATTATAAATACAGTGAGTTGAATGTTTAAGCGATACTCTGGTAACACCACAGCTTGGTGGTAATAAAATAATAATGGGTTATTGTCAGTGCTCAGTTTTTGTTATGGCAGAAAATGCTGCTAATGTGTTTAAAGGAAGACAGTCACACACTTATAGCTACAAAACAAAAGAAAGTGTTGTAATAATAATTTATACATTTAATAATGACATTACTAAAGCACTCTTGGCATTATAGCTACGAGAGACTTTCTTCCTTCGCAGCTGCACTTTCATCGTGGTCAACGTCTCTTCAACATCGCCGAGTGTTCGTCTGTTCTCTCATCCAGAAAAAAATGACTAAGTCATTCAAAGAAGCTTTAAGAGCTTCTCCTGCAGAGAATCAACTTTTCAGTTGTGTTTAATGCTGCAACATTCAATGTGAAAATGTATTGTAGCCTCCGTGCTTTACTAAGGAAAGGAAGAAAATAGTGCATTGTTAAGGAGCCTTTTAATGCTATGATGCCTGAGTGTTCACTTCTGAACAGGCCTGCTAGGAGTACTTCAGAATACAATGCCAAGTCGATGATGGACCGATCTAAGATGCGACTTCGGCGATGCGCTTGTTTTGATATTGATCTGATATCGATATTAAGAATTAAAAGCCACCATACCTTCATAGCCACAACCACTTTTGTCTCAGCATGATCTCAAATCTGCTCATGGAAGTAACAGTCCTCAGTGTTAACACCATAGATGGACATTTATAAAGTCACTGACTCTCTTCATTCCTTTACTGTCCTCTAAGATGTCACTGTATCAGACCTGCTGCAGCATTCTGAATCAGTGACTCTTAGATCTCTAACTGTGATAAATATATGGGAACTTGTTAAAGTCACGCTGTTACAGAAACACGACAAGAGAGTTTCAAATTCTGCAAGGACAACAGGATGTCACATGCGGTGTTTACATACAATATGGCGTTGACATGAAACTTCTGTTACGATAAACATCAGGTTTTCCGGTGAAAACCATCAGTTTCACAGTATTTCCTGAATCCAACCGATGATGGACGAGTACCCAGAGCATTAGCCCAATAAATTAGCGGAACGGCAGCCTAATCATGTTAGCGATACCCACAGACATCTGGTAAACACTTCAGCTGGAACCATGCAAATGAACTCTGGCATAATGGACGGCCAATTATGGATTTGACTGATGGGGTGAATAGAGAGGGGGTTGGTGCATTTTGTTTGTAAAATCAACATAATTTTATTTTGTGAAATGTCAGTTTTATTTTTAGTCTAGTATTTTGAGATAGGAAAATGAGGATTTGTGTTTATGGTGGGTTGTTGGTGTGATGAAGTAGTCTCTGTTCTAATCACTGCTGGAGGGCTTCTTCTGTCCTCTGTGTGCTGTTCTCCTCAGCAGCTTCTTATGTGATGGCTCCTCTCACTCCCTGCAGGCTAATTGGACCTAACTCGATCTGAAACGGCAGATAGGTTCACCCATAATGCTTAGCGTTGATATCTATCCACTGGAGGCTGCTCTTCTGTGTTTCAGCAAAAGCAGCTCACGGACTCTGTGTGTGTTTGTGTGTGTGTGAGAGGGAGCGAGAGAGACAGAGGCTGTGTGTGTTTGGGTAGTGAGGGGTGAGTGGGGGTAGCAGTGGGATGCATGTCTGCTTGTGCACCAGTGTGTATATGCGTCTGTGTGTATGCGTCCGTGTGCTTACTGGTGGTTGCGGTGGCGTGTGTGTCTGTCTACAAGTGCGTGCCAGACTGTCTGCATGGTACAGTGCTAACACACTGAACGCTGGCTGTTCCCAAATGTCAGTTTGTGCTGCGCAGGTTGCCTGGCAGCATGTTGAGGTTGAGTGAACAAGCTAATTTGATGAGAAGCCACATTGTAGTGAAACTGATGGAGATTTGCTAACTCTTTATCCAGATTATCATAATTTCAAACCTTATTATGTAAGATTAATATTAGAAAAAATAAATCCTATTATTGTAATTGCTGTCGTCTGGGAGCCGTCTCAGTCGACTGTTTGGCACAACCTCGTCTTGAAAAGGTTAATGTCAGTTGGTGGGAAACTGACACTTGCTTTTTAAAGCCTTTTAAAGATTTTGCAAGCAATGCTTTGTTTTACTAAAGACTAGTTTTTGGCTGAGATGTTATATATTTACTGATGGTTTGAGCTCTAAGGTAAAGTTTATGTCAATCTTTGGCGATGTATTTGATTACATTGCAATCTAGTACAATGTAAACTTTGTTAAAGGGAGAGCACAGATGACTTACAGTACAGTGCAATCCATCACAACAACCCTGTAATTAGTAGCAAACTCTTTATAATTGTAAATGACAATGATTCTTGTAACTGTAACAATCCTACTTTATTGATGCCCCTGGGGACAGGTCCCTTATTTCATGCCATAGTTCTCCATAAGGCGGTAAGGTTCAGCTCCAGACCGGCACTGTGGGAGTCATGACCAATAGTGTTATGTCGCAATATGTTTTTATTTTATTTTATTTTTTTTTTTTTTGACAGAAGAAACAGTCACTGGTGGTTGTACGTGCAGAGTTGGCGTGGTTAAAAATAATGAGATGCGTCAGTTGTCCCTCTACTAGTTGTCTCAGCTACTGAAATCATGAACCTCAACAGAGCTTTATCTACAAAAAATTAGTTCACCACTGAGATCCGTCAGCTTTCAGATTAACTAATGTTTACCCCCAGCTGCTGATAGAAAACTGAGGACAAACACTTAGTCAATCATCTTAAGATAAGAAAAGGTGCTCACAAAGCTGTCTTAGTATATCCTTTAAATGGGAAATTTGGGCTTGTTCTTCTTCATATTAATTTATTATGCCTAATATAGCAGAATAGATGTTATGCTAGGAAAAGCTGCATTTTCTGAGGAAATGCTGAAAATTGCAAGCGCTAAGATGTTGAATAAATTCAGATGACTTAAAAGTTAATTGTTGTGAAGTATTCCTTGGTGTGTCAAATGAAATGTAAACATTGAAAGGAGCTGAGGTTTCAGTTGAAGTATTAGAGCTGAAAGTTGCTGAAATCAGTTGAAGTGTCATTACTGAATATTTAAAATTTCATCTAATACCATGCGGGAAGTTGTTTTATTTTGTTTTTCATTGTGATGTCCTCAATTAACTTGGGCAAATGTATAATTTTTTTTTTTTAAAAATGATTTTCTTCTAAGCTATATTAACTAAATATGTTATCCTTGGGGATTTCAGAAGTTATTTATTGGACGAACAGGAGAGTTATTCATTCAGGGGCATAATTGGTTACACTGGCTTGCAAATAAAAGTTAAATCTAAAACCAGGCTGATTTGACTGTATCCCTGATCAGGAGTCACTTAATTATTCTTCCTCTCTAACGTTTAAATATAGGCTAGTGTTGGTTGCAGTGTAATCGGACCCAGGGTCTGTGGTGAGCGCAAGCTCACCGGCCGGCTTTAATGTTCCGACCGACCCACATCAAAGAGAGTCCCACCGGGCTGCCAAAATCACACACCCTCCACAGCCTGACCTACTCCCTGTGTGTATGTGTTTGTGTGTGTGTGCACAGAGGTAGTAGAAGGTGACTGCGAAAGTTTTGCTCTGTGCGTCCTCTGGTAGCGATTAAGTTGATGGTTAGGAGTCCCTGCCACAGAACTCTCTCTCTCTCTGTCTCGCTCTCTTTCTCTTTTGTTTCTTACACACTCACAAACACACCCACTTGTACATGACAACTCACATGCAAACACATGCAGTCACTGTCTCACTCACTTGATCAATGGCACACATTCGCACAAACACACTCAAACATGTGCGCACACACACAAAATTAGACGCGCACTCACGTACACACAGACACACACACACACAAACACACACATACAATGTGTTACACTTGTAGGGACCTTGGGGAGGAGAGAGAAAGGAGGAATTGGTCTAGATGAGCAGGAGAGAAGCAGGAGTAGGGGGTGGTAGGGAGGCGTGTAAGAAGGGGAGGGGAGAAGGAGGTGTCAAAAGGAGCTAAAGAATGGGGCTAGGAGGAAGTTAGGATGTGAGGACGAGGGTTTGGACTAAAATAGAAGGCAAGAAAGAGGTGAAAGGTTAAGAGTAGGCCAGGAGGAGGTGGAGGGTTTAGAGGAGTCTAGAAGGAGACCAGGAGGAGATGGAGGGTAATGTTATCTGCCTGAGCAATTTTATTGTTGGCAGATAGGCCTGACTAGTGATGAACTACTGCAAAGTCAAATAGGACTAAGTCAGTGTGTGTGCAGAGAAATGTACTGCCCCATCCACTCTCCCCGCATGAAAATAGACAAAGCAGACAAAAAGACAAAACACAAAGCCCTCATTTCTGCCCCTCAACTCCCCCTTCCACTTTTTCATCATATTTATTACAACCGCAGCTGTCTGTGGGTGTAATGACACACACATAATCCCCCAACCCATCCCCCACACCCATCCTCTCCTCCAAATGACCCTCATTCATGTTGAAGCAGGAGCACTGTGGGCCACTAACACTCAGTGTGTTTACAAGCGGCATAATCTGAAATTTATGAAATGTTATTTAAACAAGAGGCCTGGTTTTAAGAAAACCTGATTTCTACAGCTGCATTTGTTTGTCTTGACGTACATTTTTACACTTTAATCTTTTTAGAGGGTATTTTTACTTGTGCATGATGATGACCCTGGGGAAATGACAGCAACGTGGTAGGACAAAAAGCATCAATCATTGCTTGCAGTTGTGTGTCGTTGTAGCCAAAATAATTCCGTCCAATATCCAAAACTGAAACTAAATAAAAATGCAAGGATCATGATTTTCTTTATTTTCATTAACAACAAATGTCACGTGCAGACAAAAACAAATGATGAATTTATCCTACTAACAAGTATTGTTTGTGTATCCAAGCCTGACATATTTCAATCAATTGTTGTCCAAAATTTATTATATACACATCAGTGTGTCACTCTGTTAACTCTGTGCTACATTACAACATTGCAAATATGAAAGCACAATAATTAGCAGTTAAAATATAAATTTAAGAGGCGCAAACATAAAGCAAGCCGCCTGTCAATGACAGTGCTAACTGCAATAATTGTGTGGTTGACAGTTGGTTAGCCTTAGCGAATTTCTTGCTAGGTTTGACTCATTGCAACCTTGAAGTAACCCTCGCCCAGGCCTCTGGGGGAGGGGGCCCAGTGATGCATCTCTCGCTCTTCTCCCGCTTCACACCTCTCCTGTCTCCACTTAAACCTGCCATGTCTTTGTCACTGTATTCCTGTACCGTACTGTATTCCCTGTCATTAAACTGACCTCCATTGGTCTCAAAGGCTGTGGTTGGTCCTGGTGTGGCTGTGCTCCCTGAAGGGGGTTGCTGAGATTTCTGTTGTCTGTTAACCCGGCTTTACTTCTGGTGTCCTGCCAGCCTTTTCAGCTTGCCCCCCCCCCCCCCGGGCCTGAAAACCCTGTCCGAAGATCCTGTGCAAGCAGTATAAGCACCTACACCCCCCAAGCGCTTAGAGGTCCCAGTCTGGGCAGAGTGTGACAGCTACCTGTACAGCTAACTGAGCTAACTAGCTTAAGGCAGCCACAGTTAGCGACAGTTAGTGGTTACTCTGGCAATATGTTGCCCCTACTTTAGAGTATGAACTCAATAGGTGACCAATTTTTACATATTGCACCTTTAGAGTTGCTTAGAAATATTTATTTCCTCCCAATCTTCATTTTGCTCCTCCTGTGTGTCAATTTCTCTCGCTTCAAGTGTCTCATTTTTCTGCCTCATTTTTTTTCTCCCTAAATTTAACCCACTTTCCTCCATTTAAGGTCATTTCTTCCTGACCTTTCTGCTACTGGACTTGCTAAAGCACTCTGCCCCATCCCGGGTCATCAACTTGTCATCAGCAACTCACAATTTTGGTAAGATCCAGTTTGATGACCTGAGCGGGGAGAAAAACTACCATCCTCTCAAGGCCTATGCACAGAGCAAGCTGGCGAACGTCCTGTTTACTAGAGAGCTGGCCAAAAGGACTGAGGGTAGGGTGTGCATGTGTGTTTGTGACAGAGATTATGCATCATATACTGTATGTTTGTCTGACTTTTTCTTTGCCTCTTTGTCTCCTTCTCTGTGCATAAAAAATTAATCTGCATCACTCGCCAGTGTGAGAGTCTTATGCCTCAACCACAGACACTGAAGGCAAAAAAAAGAAACATGATTCTGGAAAACACAATTTTGCTTTTTAAAGAATTACTCGTTGCTCCATGGTTCACAACTTGTTTTTCATTCTCACTATTAACATATTACTTTCTATAGAGATAATTAAAAGTAAGCTAAAGAATGGCTTTTTTCGTGTTAAAGTATGATCATGGACCAAACTATGCAAGGACTGTTTGCATATGCAAAACTTAGGGATGATTGGGCCATGGATTCTGAAAGTTATCTGATGTATTATTTTTACGTCCCTGCGTTTTGTCACCAGTGTCAGGTTGCTGTCAAGGGTGTTCTTCATATTCAGTTGAACGAAATAATATTATGAGATAGAAAATCAGGCTATTTTGAGAAGGTAACATACAGCTCAACCCATATGACAGAAAGATCCATATCTAACTTTATCCCTTTGCCTGCAGTTCTAGGAGTGATGGCTTACTGTGTGGACCCTGGCATTGTGAATACTGAAGTAACAAGGCACATAATGCGCCCTCTTGTGGACATAGTCAAGACCTTCAGTTTCCTGATCAAGACCCCGGCAGAGGGAGCCTACACCACTGTCTACTGCACTGTCACCCCTTAGAACAAGCTGCTCACTGGAGCATACTACAAGTCAGTTTGAAACGTGGCAGCAATACTCAAGATCAGTCATTTCAAATTAGCCAAACCAAGCCTCTTTAAAAACCACCTATAAAATGAAAGCAGACATCATACTGCATCACATCACACACTATAAAAAAAAACAGATGTCAGTGTTTCTTTGATGGTGCATGGTGTCGGCAGAACTGTAACTCTCATTAGCTTATTTATTAAAGTCACAACATCAATAGTATTTTTTACTGGATTTGGCATTGTGGGGTATGGAGGTCACCTAAGGATTCCTCAGCAGGACATTTTTCAAAACTAGACAACTGCAGACACCAACAACTGTCCTCTGAAAGGTGGTGTAAAAAATGCCAGTTAACTGTGTGACAGCTAGCCTACGTCTAGTCTGACCTACTGGATTTAAACCATAGACCTACAATTGAGCAACTATTTCAGTTGTCATCCTCCTCACTTTCTGTTATGTGTGTTAGTGTTTAGCAAAGGCACTGTTGCTGCTTCCTGGGCTTAGCACGGCCATAGACGATTGCGATTGATTTAAAGAAATAAGCCAACAAGCCAGTGTGCTTTTTCCCCCTACAGCAGAATGATAAATGGTGCAGCCAGGCCTTTCTCCATTGCTGACACAGCGCTGTGGAGATAAGGCTGGTTATGCCAGGCTAGTCTATGTCTAAAAGCTATCTCAGCCACTAATAGGCATTACAAATGTAGAAGTTGTAGGCTACTCCACCCATGAGATACACTGTTAGAGTAAATCCCTGTAGAAGCCATAATTTCCCTCCTTAACTCATTGCCAATCACAATAGAGGATGATGAAATAAAGAGAAAAAGGGTGTTTTAAAGGACATTTTTTTAAAACTTTAAGATGACTGCAATATTGCATGTGCAAAAGAGGTAGAGTAATTGCTCTGTCTTTCCTTTCCTTTACCTTCCTTACAGGGACTGCGCGCGTACAGAGTGCTCCAGGGCAGGTCAGGATGATGGCACTGCCTTAAAGCTGTGGGCTGTGAGCTGCCACCTGCTGGGCATCCGCTGGAGATAAACTTAAGTTACAGACTTGAATAGGCTCGGCTACATGCTATGAAGCAATATCGATGAGCACTGCAAATATTATGTTGATGCTAGGTTTAGTGAATGTTGAAAATATGATATATGTAATGGATGAAAAATAGTGTAAGAAGGTGAAGAGGATACAAATACAAGCTAGTCTACTTATTGTAATAAAGTTTGATTGATAAAACTCAATGGTTAATGAAGGCTGACATGCAAATAAATTGGAAAAAGAAATAATAATAGCTGCAGCCAATAAAAATATCCCTGAAATTCCAAACTGCTGGTTGTTTTTGTGTTTTATTTTTTGGTTCACTGAGCCACCAACCCCGCATAAACAGAATACATGTTGCATTTTTTAGTCTTCAAGGATGTGTCAAGAATTCAAAAGAAAAATCAAGATTATGGGTGTTTTTAGACTGTATAGCTAATTTTGGAAATCATTATAATACTGAGATTAGGTATTGGCAATCTGCTGAATATTTGACTTGGGAGGACCTCAAGTGGCCAGGAAGCAATCTTGCAAAATTATCCTGATAAAAGCAGGGCCAGTATATCACATCATAATCAATCATTGCCACACTGATGCTACAAATATTCTTATATTCTTCTAGTAGTTAATTAGAGGTTGTGCTTTGAGCGTTTATTTTAAATGGGCTGTTCTATATATGCTTGAGATTTTGTACCACTCTCAGCTCAGTTCATAACTTAAGCGTTTCCGACGGCAGGAGGCAGCAGGAGAGCCGCCTGTTCTCCAGCTTTGTGAACTTGTGAATCAATTATGCGTCAACTCGCTCCCGATTGGCCCAGGCGTGACATTGCGATGACAAACGCGGCGGGGTGGGGAAGAGATGACAAGCACGAAATTCATTGATGAACTGTTGGGGGGGAGGATTGAAGGAGGTGAACTCATTTCTCGCTGAAGTCGCTCTCTGGTTCCTGAGGTGGAAATTTGTTGCGCCTGGAGAAGAATGTACTGCAGGTAAGAAAAAACACACACACACAACCGGCAAGAAACGGTAAAGCTTTGGTGGCTGGCTTTTGTAAGAACTAAGAATGTTGGAAATGTTTTGCAGATTACACTACATCGTGCCACCAGATTTAGCAGTAGATTAAAGCTGTGAAAAAATGTGTGATTTGCCTCGTTTTAAACCGTTTTCCTCTGCTTGTAGCCTCAAATATTTATTATGTAGAGTAATGAAAAAACTTAACCACTATGTTTTTTGTTTTTTTTCCCCCTGTGAATCTATTACAGTACGTACAGGACATAGCAGACACTGATGTCTGCTTAAATGTAGGCGAACAAAAAAATAATGTTTAATAAATTGGTATAATTATGAATATATGCACAAAGTGTGGTATGTTTGATTTGTCCCTTTCGGACATTTCTAAATGTCCAGGATCACGTTCTGAGTAACTTTGTATGGTTAAAGATCCCTCACAGTAGAGACTGAAAACTTTCCATTTACTTATTGTGAAGGGGAATCCTATTAATGTGGATTCCTTGATTGATGCTTTACTTGTTGTGTGTGCTGATTAGGAGTGTGTGCTGTAACCGCTGGACATCGGAGGAGAGGTTAGATGGGAAAACAGTCATCATCACCGGAGCCAACACTGGTATTGGCAAAGAAACAGCCAGGGACCTGGCAAGAAGAGGTAATGCACTGGCTTGTCTGTCCTGCTGTGTGTTTGTCTCCATTTGCCTCTGTAGTCTATTTGTGGCTCAGTCACACTGTGTCCCTGCCCTGTGTTCTCCCTTTTTCCTTTCATTTTTCTAACTTTCAGAGTCTGCATATTCTAGTCTTTTCCCCGGAGTTACGCACCTCTAATGTGTGGGTGGTTTAAAGCTACAAAGCATGATCTTGAAGTATGGACTCTG
>JAQQZW010000013.1:13192998-13203744 GCA_029814745.1 Zanclus cornutus | reverse complement strand
TGGTTGAGTGCCTTTAAACAAACAGTTCAACACAGTGAGACTACAAATGAAGTTCAAGTTCCTCTTTTTCTTTCTTTCTTTCTTTCTTTCTTTCTTTCTTTCTTTCTTTCTTGTCTATCAGTTTTAAAGGTAGATGATTCAATAAGCCTGTTCAGTGAAAAAAACCTCAGCAACAAGTAGGCTGTCACACAAACTTTGCAAAATGCTAAATATGTCAACAAGCTATGACAGACGGATCAGTTAAACCCTATGTCTAAACTGAGATACCGTGAATACTACACATCACACATCACTTTAGTGCTGCAACTATCATTATTGTCCTGTTGTGTATTTTACGGGGGTTTATCAAGTGATCATTTAGTCTATAAACTGTCAGGATAACGTGCCCATTAAAAGTTCATAGAAGGTAATTACTTTAAATTATTTTTATCTCAGTCCCAACTCTACCCATATTAAGAAGGTGAAAGACAGAAAAAGCTGTAAATCCTCACATTTGAGAAGCTAAATGAGCTACTAAGTACTTTATCAAAACAGATTTATATTTGTTGTTTGTTTAAGGCAAATCAAGGCATTTTTGTTTGTATAGTTTATTTGTATTGCACCTTTCGGTAACTAGGCAGTTCAGAGTGTTTTACAAAAGGCATAAAGCATTAAGACAAAATAGAAAAGATACACAAGACAATATAAAAGGCACGGGTAAAATGTTTTAACAAAGTAAAATAGAAGATATATAAAAGAGAGTGCAGTAAACTGACTGTGCAACTTCCGCCCTTTGCAATAAATGAATAAATAGTCAAAAATTTACCTGAATTAAAAGAACTGAGAGTTGGAACAGAACTTTCTGGGGTTTGGTTCCAGATACGTGTGTCACGGGATTAGCCCATCATGGGTCATAGCACACAGAATGTATTTTTACTCAGGGACTAGTTTTGTTACTAAACATTTTTATTTATTTTAAAAAGTTTTTGCAAGGAAAACCAAATGTTTGTCTTTTATTTCTTCTCTGCTTTTCTTGTGCTCCTCCGCTTGGACCCAGAACCGCCGAAACTGTATATTAGAGTGCCACTGGCTTATGAAAAGGTGTTCCTGGGGGCACCAAGTATCCTGGAGCTGAAGGGGTCCTGATTTGTTTGTCAATAAGCACTACCAGTTTCGTTGCCTGTTGAGGAAGTATTTCTCTAAAATGTGTTTTAGTATTTTTCTGAATTTAATTGTAAATGTTTGGATATCGTGGGGACCAGGTGTTTATCTCCTGTGAGATAATTGTTCAAACACTAATCAACATCTTATAGTAGAGCACAGCTGATACAAAGGTGGAGGCTGCAGTTACTCAGGTTTTGTCAGTTGTGGTCATACCTTGATTCAAAGGTGTGGAGAGATGCATTACCCAAGAGTGAATGGGGCATTGCCTGGTGCAGAGTGGAACTTTTTCTTTGTTTTGTTGTTGTAGTTGTTGTTTTCAGTTTTTGCATAGAGACATTCCTGCCAGCTCTGTGCGTATTGCTTGACGGGATTGTTAGTTTCCACTGGAAAAGAAATACACCTGAGCTGCTTAACTGGGTTTTTGTCACTGTTTTTGTCCCTCAGCCACTCGACCAAACTTACAATGTGGGATGCTGATTGCTGCTTCTCCATGTTTAGATTTGACTCTTTGGATGGTAAGAAAAGCTGTCACAGACAATCTGAGAAGTATGGACAGTTCAGTACATCAGATCATTCAGCGCTTAACAAGCAACGGCAGAATTTTGAAGTCCATTTTTTTTGACAATCAGGACACAAGTGTAAAGATCTGAGAGCTGAAGTGATGTGATTCACTGTACTGATGTTAATGAGGACAGTAGCAGCAACATTGTGTATCAGTTGCAGCTGTCCAATCGAATTTTTAGAGAGACTTGTGAAACAAGCATTACAATAGTCAAGTCTACTGAAAATAAAATGCAAGAACAATTTTCCTAAATCCTGCTGAGACACAAGTCCTTTCACTCTTGACATAAGATTTTTTTTTTCAATTGTTCTTATGTGTTTGTTAAGATTTTGGCCTGTGTCCAGCACTACACCAAGTTTTCTGGCCTGGTTTGTATGGTTTAAAGTTAGTGACTGAAGCTGATCACTGACTTTTAATCATTCTTTTTTGGGTCCGAAGACAGTCATTTCAGTTTTATCTTTGTTTAACAGGAGAAAATTTGACACACATATTCATTGATTTGCTCGATGCTCTTATTCAGTTTTTGTATGTGTCCAAAGCTTCTTGATGATATCATTATATAAGCTATGTTCCATCCATCTAATTATAGCAGTGTAATTAAGACAGACTAAGACAGATAACACCCTTGATTGTTAAATTTGGTCTGATGGGACTGGAGCAATCCATGGTTCAACTTGTTTCAGACATCTGTTTCATTTTTTCTCACTTTTCTACATCAGTTATACGCATCTGCATCTGGTCAAGGCCAAGTTGCTTGTTATAGTTGATATTTTGCCGTGCAGTCTTGACTATGGACTCTACAGTGTTTTGAATGCACCTGTTGATCACGTCTGACTGACCTGACTTGTTCTTGACCCCTGAACAGCTTCCCTTAACCCACAGCTATGCCCATATGAGCAGTTCTCTTTTTTCGACAATGCACTGATTGAAATCATGTGGACAATACAAGAGGTCTTCTTATCCTAGAAGATATTTATGTAGTATTTATCTATAAGTATTGTTATTTAGAGTTGCTAAGAACTACTTTTTAAAGATATTCTTTAATAAATACAAAATGTACTAATGTTCACTATTTTCTCTTTTCTTTTTCTCCTGTTCTATCTCTCCTGTTTCTCTCTTCCTGGGTCTTTATATTCTTTCTCTCTCCACAGAGAAGTGTGATGAAGCTTTAGCCTCCCCTTTGGCCCACACAGCCTTCACCAGCTCGTCTGTCTTCTCCAGTGGATATGCACCCGGATATGCCAAGCTCAACAGGAGAGGAGGTAGACACTCACATACACAATCATACACAGAAATGCTGATGTGCATTCACTCACACATGCATGATTTCTATACATAGAGGGTTGTACATGCACACATGCTGCAGACAGAGGAAAAAGTAAGTGTCTATTCAGGTTCATATGCATACATTCTTATGAATTACTGTAAAGAAGACACACTGATAGGTACATGTCCAAGTCTTCATATAGTGGCACGCTTCATCATACTGCACAGCCACTCTCAACCTCCTCCTCCTCTCTTCCATCTTTCTATTTTTCCTTTAACTTCTGTGTATGTCTTCCTTCCCTCTCTCTCTCCCTCCCTCAGCTCAAGTCATTATCTCAGTGACTCAGACTGGAGCTCATTTCCACATCAGTCCACAGCAGAGAGAGATAGGGCCAGACAATTACACCCCTCTATGTTTATACAATTAATAATTCATACTTTTCCATCTAATATAGTCACACTACAGCTGAGGCAACAGAGCTCAGAGCTGGCAAATAAAGCCAAGGTAATCTGATGTGTTTAATCATACCAAAAGAGATATTGCCAAGAGTGGACAGGACTGCCCCTCCTTTAACAATGATGTCCACCAACAAAATAAAAGAGGGAAGAGAAGGAAAGAAATGAAGACCAACTTGTCAACAACAGCAATAATGGATGAGTTTAAATTTACAGTTTGTGCATTCTTTCTCCATTTTCTTTCTTTTAATAAGTCTTCTCAAGATGGAGGTCCTCAGGGAAAATGTAATGGTTAAAGCATAGAAATCCAGTTCGTCTGGAATTGTTTTTGTCCTGGAAGGAATTTTTTTTTTTCTCTATGAATGAAATAAAGCTGTTACTACAGTTTCTTATTTCCCAAAAAGCTTCATGTATTTGGATTAGTTTCATGGAATAAGCATGCCTGAATAAGTCAGATCGATTGGCCAATGTGTGGATGTTTTCACTCATTTAAGAAAATGTTTTTAAATCAGTTTGGGCTAAAAATTCTGAAATTTTATGGCCTCAAGGAAGATTTGCTCTCTAACATCCTAAATCTAAATCTAATCTAAACCCGTTGGCTTGAATATATCCACAGACATTTTACTGTTTCTGGATAGTTTAGCAGTGAATAACCTTACTGCCAGAAAAAGAACTACTCAGCGCTCTCCCTCTTTTGTGACCTGCCAGTTTTGACTTGTAATTAGGAGCCCAGCATGTTCTAGTGAGACCTACTTCTCACACATCTCCAATTTTCAGTGATCCAAACGACCTTATGTGACAATCTGGACCTCTGCTATGATAAATAACAGACTGAAAAACCCTATCACACTTAATGTTAAATGTACCAAAATAGATACATGCTAAGACAAATGTCAAAGCTGTGGGAGAGGATGGAAGAGGATAGAAAGTTTTGTCTCATCCTCTATGTCATGGTGTCCTCTGGAGAAAGATACTGTGCTCAGATGATGAGGTCATCACCTCGTTAACAGCATATGACAAGGGTGGAATATAAAATTTGAGGGAAAAAAGAAAAGTAGAGGATTCCTGCAGGAAGGGATGATTAGGCTGCTTCATAAAAAAAGTTTTTCACGAGGATTAGAAATGTCATAAAATCAACTTCTCTTTTCTTAAAACTAAATCATATTTTGACTGCTGTGAAGTAAGATGCTGCTTAAAGTTGAAATTAGCATTGATATTTTCTTGTCAGTTTCAAACCCAGAATACATAACACATCAATACAAAACAAAGACACAGCCAACAGAGCACAAATGCACACACAATCACGTATAAGTATACACAGATAAACAGACAAGTATAACAAATATACATATAGCACATGTTTAGAATGATGGTGAAAAATTTGCAGACACACAACACACACTGAATGAGAAGCTAGCAAGGGACACATGCATACATTCATGCAAACGCTCTAAGGCACAAAAAACAAGTCTACACATATAATACTCCTGCTTCCACAAGCATCTTAAAATGTGTGTTGAGTAAAACAGCAACAGCAGCATGGAACTGCTCACACTGAACACATACAGACACATTCACAAGAACACAAGATCGCAACCTTATGCCTATACAGTCATACAGTAGGGAGGGGTCTCTCCAAGCAGCTACATTTGGCAGCCGAAATTGCTGTTAGCGGCATGAGTTTGCGCTAAGAAGCCAATCTACTCCAATCTCCCAGTGCTGTGGAACAGGGAAGGCACAAAATCAATGGGACACACCACTCTTATTAAGCTTGTGTTGTGAATGCTGACAGCTATTAAAGTTTTAGGCTAAGGGCATGTGTGTGTTTGGTTGTGTATGTCTGTATGTATATCCATTTCTGAGTGCACGTTTCTGTGTTAGTATGAAAGAGATAGGAGAAATGATGCTGTAATGATTTTCCGGCAGGAGGCTGTCTGCTTTTATGCCAACCAGCCTCCAGGACCCTGGCACCCACCAGGCTGTTCTTCATCCATGTATGTGTGTTTTAATGTGAGCGTGCATGTTTAATGTGAGTAAGTGTATGTGTTTTGAGGGAGTATGTATGAGTGCATATGTATATAAATGTATTAAGGAATAAGTGTGTGCCCTGTCCTTTAATAATGTGTTTGTTTAGAAACGGGATGCCCTGTGTCTGGCCCCTGACACCTAACCACAATCTTTAGCAACCCACTCATCATCATAAAGCTAAATGTCTTTTGTCTCTTTTTGGAAGCAAACTCAAAAGCTGTTACTGTACACATCATGATATTTATAAAATTTGCTCATGGCATTATATTGTATTTACTCAAATTAAAGCCTAGACTCAAATGATTGTGGACGTGATAAGTAAAGACCTGCCCCAAATAAAGGCTGGGTTAAAAAAAAAAAAAAACTTCACTATAATTTATACATTTAACAAAATAAACACACAATTTACAACAATATGATAATCAGGATTACTAATAATGCAGTAGCAACACTGTAAGAGGAAAAAAGGGACCAGATTAGGAAACAAGGAGGCTTCACACTACAACATACTACATACTACAACAGAGGGAATCTGAAATAAAAGCCTGTGTCTAAAACACACCGGCCTCATATAAAGGCCTGGTGCCCTCTGCAGTTGATGTAAATCAAGGCCCCAGTCATTATTTGAGGAAATATGTATTTAAGACCAGCTCATTCTGATTATCAGTTGCTGTAGCCATATATTTTCATTCTTATTTTTGCAGTAGGATAAATCAAATAGGGTCAGCTTCTGCCTCTGGTTGTTAAAGACAGAACAGATTGATAAGATTACACCTTTATAAACACCTTTTCATTCATTCTCCCTCTCCAGTGTTAATATCTCATACTCACCATCCTTCTCAGTCTTTCCTGTTTCCCCTATAGTCCACTTTTTCTTCTTTTATTCACATCCACCTCCCTCCATCCACTTGTTTCATCTCTGTCTTTGTTCTTCTCCACTTCTCTCCACTTCCTTCAATCATTCCTTGACCCCTGCTCACCCTTTTCTCTCTCCCTTTCTCTCTCACTATCACTCCTCTTTCTCTCTCCTCAAATGTACATTCCCTAACCCCCTCACCTCACTGTCTCTTAGTGCTGGTTCATGTATGAGACCTTGCACATCTCAAAAGTTTCAGACAGAGGGAAAGGTGAACTGACTTCCTTGCAGCTAGTACCCTGTGGTCATTGGTTTGAGGAAGAGTTAGGGAAACAGAGAGACAGTTGGGGACAGACAACACATGTTAAACACATGGTTTCTAGTTTCTCAACCACATGGGATCACAAAGCTTGAGGCTGAGGGACTTAAGAGACAGCTTAACAAAAAATAGCCAATATTAATACTACAGAGGCCAAGATATCTTACTTTTAGTCCTACATATGCATCAAGCTCCAAAATACCTGGATGGAAACACTTCCCATGATGCAACACAATACCATCTTTTTATATAGTGCCTTAGACCCTCCATGCCTGGCAAATGCACACGCCCATGTCTTTCCAATTTCAAGCCTATGAAATGTGTAATGCCCAAGCCCAGCCCAGGATTCCTACAGAGAGGCCATTAATTTCCTTTTAATTTTCTTAAAACTTGGAAGAGCTCCTGCAGGGCCACAGATGACATTATACAATTGCTGCTGAGTAATATTTCCTGTGACAAATAAATTGACTTTGACATGCAGAAATGCTGGGATGCCCCTTTAAGAACAAATTGTAAAAATATGGTGTACTCAAATATACATGGCACTCGACAATTCTGCTTTCTCAGCTTGGATCATGGGAATTTTTATGCTCTCTCACTTGCCATCCGTCTCATTGTCATGAACAAGGTATCTCAGGAAAGCTCTGAGGGAAGTTCTTCAAATATGGCACAAAAGCGCACTTGGACTCAAGGATGAGATAGTTACAAGTTGGTGGTCAAAGATGAAGGTCACAATGAGTTTCACACAAATGTCTAATACGATAAAATGACAAAGTGATTAAATTTTATTTCCACGCGTTCAAAGGTCAAGTTCATTTTGACCTCATAATGCTCTGCAAAAACACTTTTCAAGCAATTACTCAATGCCAAAACTCAAGAAGAGAGGGCAACTTTGTGACCATATTTCACATTTGCTAGGATACTGTATTGGTGACACTAATCTTGGGTATCCACCTTGAAACTGTGCTGCCTGGTTGAAAAATTGTGTAAAGCATCGACATTTTAGAGTTAGGGTTAGGGTAACTTCTTCGCAGCAGCATTCGTAGATGAAGCATTGTAGTCCACCACAAGCTCATTGATTTTGCTGATATTAAGCTTCAGGTGATTGTAATTGCATTATGTGACAAAGCCCAAAAATACATTTAATATCTACTTCTTTAAGTCTTAATGATATATATTAATCAAATCTTGACGGACATGGATTTAAACTGCAAACTTGACTTGTTTGCAGAGTCACACAACCATGAGGCAGTAATTCTAGTTGGACCTAAAAACAGGGTCATGTGCCCGAAAAGGTTTCAAGAACTCTGCTTTAACTTTTACCAGAAGAATGATGAGCTCCAAAAAGGTTATTTGTCACATAGCATAGCAACCGCATGAGCTGTGATCTGCACCTCATATGAGACTGTGTTCAGTGCTGCCAACTCGAAATCAAATGCCCAGTGGAAACAGGTTAAAATAGAAAATGCATGAAGAGAGTCATGGCAGCAGAGAGGAGGTAATGTGAAGAGTCTAGGGAACAACGAAAGACATGAAGATGGTGAAAGAAGGGCTCTTCAAAGAGTGACAACTGAAATGGATAAAAAGAACAATGAGCTAAAGATTTGTGAGGGACAGTCAAAGTGGGAAGTGGTGAGTTGAAACACTGAAATTTGGCTCCAGATTTTATAAAGGGCTCCCAAGTCTTGTGTATTAACCAAAAAAGTATCAATCAAATTTCCATGTGGGCGCATCTTATTACCTCTGCCACCATGGAAACTGCACTTGATAATAGGTTATTTTAATATAGCCATTATTCGTAGAAAAAATGTCAAAATGTGATTTGGGCTTAGGGCACACAGAAGAACAAGCATACCCTCTGTTTGCAAAGGAAGAGAGAAAGGAATGAGTGAACTGACTCTGTGTGTGTGTGTGTGCGTGAATGTCCCCGTAGCCATGCATGCATGTGTGCCCACGTTACTCCGCCATGCGGACGTGGCCAAGCATGAGATTGGGTTGCTAATCACAAACACGTGGCAGCTGATCTTTATATATCATCTTCTTTTCTCCCCCTCTGTCTGCTTATCCCTTTTCCTCTGTTTCTCTCTCCAACGCTCTGTCTCGTCCCTCTTCACCCTCCATCACATCCTTGTCTCCCCTTTCTCTCTCTCCATCTCATTTTCCCTCATACACTTTCTATTTTCTACAGTAACATTCTCAATCCCACACTCCATTTTCTCAGCCTGTCCCCTTTCTTTCTTCTCAGACCTCATTATCTATTTTTTCTTCTCTCACATTCTCACCCTGATACATACTTTTCAAAGTTTTTCCAAAGTTTTAAAAAGTTACACTGTAACGCAGTGTCAAAGTACTGCAGCCCAAGTGTGCTCTGACTAGCTGCACAATTAACCAGATTCTCCTTCCGTTTTCACGCACTGCATTTCACTCTCTGTCATCTGGCAAAGTTGTTTGATGTCTATTGCCGTTGCAGTCATCCATCGATAATGGTGGTCCGCTCCTAATTAAATTACTCTGTCTCCATCCGCTCCCTTTGCTCCTTGACAGAAAGATGAAGTGCTAGCAGAGGGCTACCCAGCTGTTTTCTCTCTGCTCCCTTTTTCCGGAGGCCCAGCATCCTAATTAATTAAGATGTTATACTTTCTGTTAATGTGGTTTTGTATGAAAAGCGGCAACTTTGCCAAACATACTCTCACACGTTCCTTCAGGAGCTGGAGCACACAAACGTAACAGCAGTGAGATATGAGTGTTCAAAACTGCCTGTCCAGAAACAAACTCTGATACGTGTACGCTTCCACGCAAACACTCCACCACACTGAGAGTAAGACAGAGGAGAGATATTCTCTTGTTTGATGCTCTGCTTTGCAAGTGACACATTTGTTTGTGTGTCATTTCTGTCACTTTCTGCCCACCACTCGTCCAGAAACCACAGTGTGTCTTCATTTCTCACTCTGGTCTTTATTTCTGTAGTTTATCAATCTCTATCTCCCTATTTGTGCTCTCTAAGTTACTTCTCATAAAAACAACAGAAGGAGGGAGTTAACTCGACAGTCTTGACAGAGCAGAGAAATGCTGGTGGTGAGACCTGCTGAGACGGTGAAACACTGATTCAGGTTTAAAGCAACCAAAGGGAGCTTTCTTATCTTTGCTTGTGGTCTGGTCTAATAACACCTAGCTGAGGGTTTCTCAGACAGTTTGAATTGAGATGTGTGAGACATGATGCAAGAAAAATATCCCCACTGATTGCATTAGTTGACAGTTTCAGAATACAGCTATTTTTGGTAATGGTTCCCAGAGGGCTCTTCCAGGTCCATTATGTTCCCCTGCCTCTCCTTAGTCAGCACATTGCTGGTGGTACATCTATCTGTGCCCCTCCCTTTGGTTTTTAATGTGTGTTCATTGTTATTGGTTTTTCGGGAAAAATGGGCAATGTCCAGTTTTCTGTGGTCACGTTGTTTGCAGCTTACAGATACTGCTTTATGTTACTGAAACATGAACAATTGATAAAAATTGGTTTCACCTCTGTGTGTGTGTGTGTGCATGCATCTTTCGTATTTTCACATAAAAATTACCTGCACTCTTACATTTTTGTGTGGCAATGTTTGTGGTCATAATCGGTAAAACTATCAGCACGATTCGTGCTGTGGTACATCTGCTACAATGCAGGGTTATCTGTGTCATCATAGATAGCTTAAACCTTGTTTTGAAATCTTGGAGAAACACCAGCCATGTTTTTTGGCCTCTGTTGACTCCTTTTATCTCAGAAGCAGCCTCTCTGTGTGAATCCCATTTAGCCAGTACAGACCTCTCAAGGGCATCGCACACGGAGAGTTTCACCAGGGTAGCTCTCAGGTAGCAGATTAATCTGATTTTTTTACATGCGTTTTTTTTCTAAAAAAAAACGGCCTGCATCAGTGCTGCCACCATAACTGGCCCCAATTCAAAGGCATTATAAGGATATACTGTAGAGAAGTCAAACGGGATAGAGTTGTTCGACACAAGCAGATTTTAAGCCTTTGCTCAATGTGCTGATAAATTGCTAGGACATAACATCAATACTAGTGAATTTCCCTGTTTTGAAGAGTCTAATTGGATATGCAGTATGTTCATTATAAGATA
>JAQQZW010000013.1:12775342-12785412 GCA_029814745.1 Zanclus cornutus | reverse complement strand
AAAGGATCCAAATGTCAGCTTTATGCAAAAATTACATGGCTGTCAAGTCATTTTCCAGATGTTGGAGCAGATCTTCATTCATCCTTCCTTCCCCTCCTACACACACACACATACACACACACGATTGATTTCGCAACTTCGCAACCCTAATGACTTAAAACGAGAGTACTAAAATGTGTTGTGTCACATTAAAGTGTAAGAGCATGTGATTTAAATGAAAAAAACCCTTTTAGTAACTTCACTTAATTCCCTACTGTGTGCCACATCAGCACTACTATAATATTATCTCGGGTTTCTCTTTTCCCTCGCGCTTTATCAAACTTTATTCTTGTCCGCGTGCACCGAGGCGCGCGCGTGTTGCATCCCCACACTTGACTTTTACCTCTTTGAGCTCCTTCTCCAGCTGCATCGCCCGCTGAACTATGGGACCACGAACCGCGTACTCGACCTTCTTCACATTGGGGTTCATGTTGTCCAAAGTCAGCACCTTGCCCCGGTACGAGACCCCGTTCACTGCCTGCTGGGACATTTTCTTTATGTCACGCGCACGCCGTTTTCCGCCGATGTCACACACTGGACTGATATCTGAAACATGAAAAAAAAAAATTAAAAGATTGAGAAGTTAACATAAAGTCATTGCTGTTCACTCTACACGAGCAGATAAAGTGTATCGGCTGTTACCAGTTGTTCAGCAGGGATAATGGAGTCAGTTGAGCTCGTGTGTTTACGTTCCCTCCAGCTCCTCTAGCTTCGACTGACAGTTGAGCCTCGCTGTTCATATTCCTACCCGACCCCGCCACGCCTTCGCTCGCTCCTGCTCATGGTTGGCTGGTTTTCTTCACTAACTTTAACTAACTTCGCCTCTGGCTTCGGCGTACCATCTAACGCCTTCACGTGCTGTCGGGAAAAACTTTACCTCAAGTGCCCTCCTAAAAGTGCCATAACAATAAAAAAGATACAAAACTTTAACCCGCATGCTTTTCTTTTTTTTTCGTTTGCTACTTGGAAGCAGCCAAACACAACACAATAATAACTTGGAAAGTTTATGAGGCAGACAGGTTATTTACACATCTAACAGACGATATTAGCATTTATTTGAAGTCGTGTTTTGCCACCTAAAAGAGGCCTGGTTAAACAGCATGTGTTCGAGAGATGAATGAAAATTGTTAACTGAAAAGAAGTAGTCACATCCATCCATCCATCAGCTATACCCAGTTAGTGTTCAAAGAAGTGTAATCATGTAGACGGTACATTTCACCCTGAAATACCGTGGAGTAAAGGTATTGAATAATATAAAATGGTAACACCTGTGCTTTGGTGATTGAGTAAATGTTTCTACCCTTTGGCACTCGTGTTTTGAGCCGTGATACTTTGTGCCCTGGGACAGCAGAAAGTTCAAGTTTTCGAGGAGTATATGAACGTCTCATAAACATGAACACGGTGGAGCTTTACATTTAGGGCTGCGATCGCCACTGTGACATAAGGGAGTGCATCTTACAACTGTGCTTGGGAGTGTTGTGTTGGTTTTGCAAGGAATCATGGGGCAGCATATTTCGTCAGGGACCCTTAATCTGTCATGTGCCTCTCATTATGAACAAGGAGATTTTTGAGAAAGACCATTGGATTGCAACATTAATGCGCATTCTTCTCATTTAGCCAGGTTTCTATTATAATTAGGTTGACAAAAACAGACATAACTACAGCACACACCTATTACAATCATGTCTTGCGGCAAAGTCTGTTTCCCATTCAGATGGTGTTGGTCTCCGGAGCGGCCCGTTGTGGATGAAGTTAGGGGTCGCAGAGATGACTTGGTGGGGTTAGAGGTCAGGTTAGGTTCGGGTTAAGATGAGGGGAAACAGGCTGAGAAACAGTTCTGGCATGAAGGTATGAGACAGTCATAGATCAGCAATCAATCAGAAGATATCTCTGTGTTCTCCAGCCGCTTATATGGTTCACAGCACTTCTCACTTGTTTATTAAACCAGTCACAACATTATGTTACACAGTGTTGGAGTGAGATGACGTCACACAACCTGCCCTTACAAGGATGTTGAATCTGCATCAGGGAGTCACATTACCTCAGATGAGCCACCGAGTTAAGATTGGATACTGACAAGAGGGCAGGATTTCATAGAAGGTACACGCTGATAGGTCCTCCTCCTTTGCCTGTCTTTTATTTGAACAACAGAAAGCGAGCCGCAGAACTGGCTGTGCGTTAGTGCGTGAGAAGGTCAGGGTGTGATAGAGAAACCCACCAGATGTATTGGAAAGGGTCTTGGGCAAGACATTCGAAACCCCAGTTCACATACAAGCATGTGATGCCCCAGTGACTTTCATGTGTCATGCATTACATATTTTGGCTGCATCACACAACACAGCCTGTTCCATTTGTCCAACGCCTAATTTTAAAAGACAGTTCAACATCTAATAATACCTTAAAACAAGCTCTCTATCACAAAAATATATTAAGACAAATCTTTGTCAGTCAGTAGCCTTGGCTCACAGTCAAAACATGTCTGAACCTAAGCAGGTTCCATTTTTAAACACACCCCATGCACAACTGTTACCAAGGCCAAAAGCAACATGTCAGAGACAGTATTAAAAAATATGTGTGCATGTATGGGTCTCTGAGAGAAGAGGTGAAATTTTGTGCATCGTAGAAAAACACTAAAACAAGTTTCGAGGTTAAGGCAGCAACTTACAATGTTATAATAAGAAGCTGGAAGAGGGGCTTGTACAGATTTATCAACATGTAAGACTTGGAGAACTTGAGCGTACAGGAGGTCTTACTATGTGTGTCATGTGCTGCCCTGGCAGACGGATCAGAACGGGCTGTGACATTTGAGAGTGACTGCATGATGTAACAGGAAGAGAAAAGGCATTAGGGGCTAAGTGTGTAAAATGAGCAAGTACTACATTGTACCACATGGGGGAGACATCCTCACATTAAGGTATAATGGACATTAGATTGTCTCCCCTAATCATAACGCTAGTATATTACTCTAATCTGTCTTCCACCACGAGTCTAAAATACATAAAAAGCCCCAAAACTGAAGTTGCAATTTAATTTTTTTTTTACAATTACGTTTATATAATTACCTCCCCTAAAACAATACCCAGAGACGTGAGCAGCCATAATGTACAGATACATTAAATAAGACATCTTGCAATAAAACAAATACAAAAATAATTTGTGAAAACCCTTTTATGTTTTGTTTTTCTAAACAGGGCTCAGTAAAAATCACTAACAAAACTGAAATGCAATACAGAAAATTAGAGTGCATTGACAGCACATCAAGTTGGAGTCCATGTCTGATAGACCATTTGATCCCACTGCTCACCAAACTGACATGTGGGACTTTGTGCAAGCATTGCAAACCTATTACAAATCTGCCACCTAAAGAAGGCACCAACCTTTGACAAAGAATCATATGACAAGTCTACTTGGTTTGACAATAACTACAACATATATTATCTCTTTGATAAATATCTTGCCTTCACACTTTCATCCTTAAAAAAAAATGGTACAAGAACTGTACAGCATAAACCATATTCAGTATCAGATAGAATAAATAAAGTGATTGTATGTAGAGGGTAGAAAAATAGAAATACTGACAGAAAAATAGAAATCCAGAAGTGATAACAATGGGCTGAGTAAATTATCCACTGATTTAAATATAGATTAGCTCACTTTTTTTTTACAGGCAAACACTTAATTAAACATTGCATCATTACAAATATTGAAATTTTTTTTTTTGTCACTGGAAAACTGTAGTATATTTTCAGTCCAAGGGAAAAAAAAATCAGGCAAGAAGAATTCAGAAAAGCTATACTGTATACTGAAACAATCATGACCGAGCAATCCCCCAACGACAAAAAAAACCCTCTTGCTTTTAATATAAATCTAAGCAAATGTTGATCACGTACCCCTCATTGCACTCAATAAAGAAAACAGAACATTAACCTAATTTTCATTTAAAACAAATCATCTTGAACCCTCAAATTCAACTTCATTCAGCTTTAGATAGATAATTCAACTTTTACCTGATTCTAAGGCTTTTTAATGAAATATCAATCTACAGTAGCTGAGTAGTGCGTCAAGAGATGAGTGAGGTCAAGAGCAAAGACTGAGGAAAGTTAATATTTGCTTGTGATTGCAACACTGGAATCTGTAGTTCTCCTCTGAGTCTGTAAATGGACACCTAAATAAAAGGGAGGAACAGGGAATGCTTGGGCCTTCAGTGTTAAGTGTGTATCAAGTTGATCAGAAATAGGTAAGGTAAAATAAAAATGCAGCCCAGATCAAACCCTCATTGGCATGTGGCCTTAACATCGTCAATGATTTCAAGCTTGTCTGCTTTAAAAGGTTTTTGCCACTGTGGAGTGTAACATGCCCACCTTGTCTACTCTTTAGGCAGTATGTGTGTGTGTGTGTGTGTGTGTTTGTATTTGTGTGTGTCAGGCTCTCTACATGAGTCCACAGCAAGGCTCCTTATTGTTAGACTGCTCCTCCTCAGGGGCTCTGAGTTTCAGCAGTGGTGGATCTCCGCTGGCTGGGGTGAAGTACACCTGGCTCAGGGAGGCCAACTCCTCTGCGTTGGGGGTCATCTGGAGCTCCGGCTGGGCCTGAGTGGTTGCAGCCTCGGCCGCTACAACAGAAGACTCCTCCTCTAAGGGAGAGGGCAGGGGTGGTGGGGGTGCTGGGTACTTATTTAGCTTGGCAGCTGCCCGCTGGCGTTTCAGATCAGCCAGAGTGTGGTGCGATTTCTCCCGAGTCATACTGTCTGCCCCCTCGCCGTCTGCAGACCCAGATCCTGACCCAGCTCCAGATGCAGGGCTGAGCTGGTAGGAGGCGCTGCGCTCCATGCGACCTCCACCACTCCACAGCTCTCCAGGTACAGAGGAAGCCAGAGAAACAGAGGTCCGTCCATTACCTAGGCTGGTCACAATTTTCCTGTCTGCAGCTTCCAGGTCCTCTGAAGGTAACGCAGCTGCACCACCAGCAACCTGATAAATAAAGAGGAGCATTAAAGAACACGTTAGTTAATGAAAATGTGATGAAAAAGCAATAATGAGACACATATTCCTTAAAAAACACAGAGCTCACTCACCACGGTGGCTTGCTGGTTCAGCTCATTGTCCGTTTGTCTGTCCTCATCATCGTCCTGTGGCTCTGGCTGTCGGCCTCGCTCCTGCCACACCATGGCCTCTTTGTGGTGCTCCCGCCGGTACAGATTAGAGCGCTCGTTCACACTGACCCGACGTACCACCTTACTGTAAAGACGAACAAGAGTACAGTAAAGCAAAAACTACTCCAACTATATGTGTGCGTTTTCACTATCTGGTTCACTTGAGCTCTCTTTATCCTGCCTTATGTGCCCCCTCTCTCACCCTCTGCTGCCAGTACTAGAGGCTCGTCTTTGCAGTGTGCCCTTCTGCCGGTCCTGGCTCTTCATGATGGCATCGTGTTTGTGCTTCAGGTCCATCAGTTTGGCTCTGACCTCTTCATCCATACACACATCTGAAAGGCAGCAGCAGTGAAGGTTTAGACAGTAAAAGATGCTGACAAGAAAGCTGTAAAGGAAAGACACTTAAGAAACAGGTCAGGATAATTAGCTCCTCATTAAACAGAGGTCATTATTACGCTTGAGGCAGAGAATAAGCGTTACATCATTAAAGGTGAAAGGTGCAGCCATCTACGTTATTTTGGGACCTTATTTTTTAGAACCGAGAAGACTTTCTGGTCTTACCCAGAGGAGTCTCCTCAAGAAGTGACTTTGTGTTTAAACTGGCTCCGTGGGCCACCAACAGTTCAACCATTTGGATCTATGGAAAAAAATCCAAACACTACTGATGGATCATTTAAGAAAAGTGGAGGGTTTCTGTGTTTTGGCTTGTATGTAGCACTTACTTGTCCCCAGCAGGAGGCAGCATGTAGTGGCGTCCAGCCATCAGAGTCCCTCACCTCCACCTGAGCCCTGTGCTCTAGCAACAGTTCGGCCACAGACATGTAGCCGTTAGCAGACGCTATATGGAGCTGGAAGAGACATTCGACAATTATCATTTTAAATGTTGAGCCAAGCCAGAAAACTGTATTCTGTATCTCTACTGCAGATTTTTACAATTTCTAGAACTGTGAGTGTACCCTTGGATCACAGATATGGTAAAAATCCCTAGCTTTCCACATCCAAACTAATAACTTTTATATTTAATTTTCTTTATCTATACAGAATGCATCCCTCTGTCTCACCAGTGTTGCTCCATTATCGTCCTGAGCGTTCAAGTCTGCTCCGCTACGAACTAGAGCGTGGACGTCAGCCAGCATGGCCGTCTCTTTAGCCCCGCGACATTCATCTATACGGTCCTGAGTTATCCCTTTACACACAGAGACAGAGGCAATTATAACACATAGCACACGGACACGAACAGCTTAAGCTTGAATGAAAAATATGACATTTAACATTTCCATTCATGCACTTTTTTTCTTCTGTGACCTGTCACAAACAGGTTTGAGCTCTAAGAGGAAAACTACATAACTTTGAAGAAGTGACATTAAAAGAAACTACAATAATTTCTGACAATTCAACAACAGGTTTGGTTTGACTCAGCTTACAGACCCTGTTCAGCCATAACCATCTCTAGCAGCTCAAGGGTGGCCTCATCCTCACAGAGGTCATAAGGCATGTTGCCATCTGCATTGACAGCCAGAAGGTCAGCCCCACTAGAAGCACAAATACACACAAAATCAAGCACACATGCACCCATGTGCAAAGACAACTGGATTGGAGTACTGCACAGTGACACACCCTGATGTACTCTGCCACTTAAGAATATTCATACATTTGCAAAGTGTTTGGAGAGTCAAGCTGCAGCCATATTTGCATTGTTCATGTAAAACAGATACTTTTGGCAAGAAGGCTCTCCGTCTGTTCAAACTTTCGTTAAAAAAAAGAAAAATAAAAAAAAGCAACATCTATGCTAATATAATTTAGACAAACTCCACATTACATCAGCTTAGGAATGTCTACATTTTGATTTTTAACAGTTATAACAGCAGGAAAAATCTTCGAGATAAGAAAGGACGTACAAATGTGCGGCTGCATTGGAGTAAAATTATGAAATGGATGGGAAAACTCACGCCTGAATAAGGAGCTGCACCAGCCCTGTGTGCCCACAGGTGGCAGCGGCATGCAGCGGTGTCCACAGCTCACTGTCACAGGCGTTCACACAGGCACCAGCATCCAGCAGGCACTGCACTATCTCCACAAAGTCATCAATGCAGCACTGAGAGGGCAGACGTAGATATGTATGGAAATGTATATACACACGAATGCAAAGGGACATATAGACAGGCACAAGGCAGGTACATACAATAATAGCAAATATTTACCTTTGGCAAACAAGAACAAAAAGAAACCGATTAGTCTGTGCATGATTATTTATGGAAGCTAATACACAGGCTTGTGCGATAAAAAAACATTTGCATGCATGGCCCAGCACTCTGCTGTGTAAACACTCAGTTTTCCAAGGGGAAGAGTGGAGTCAACTGCTTTAATAAAGAGTTCTCTGTGCTAACAAATATCTTTCTCATGAATTTATAGTAGCATATGTATGTATTAACTTAAAAGGAGAAAGGGGAAGGGAGGGAAAGTGCCATTCTGAATTGTAAAGATTTGTTCTCAGCCTACGATGCTTAATCTTCTAATGGCTTCTTCTAAATCTGACCATGACTATTCAGAAAAGGAATGTAAGCCCAAGAAAGTTGCCCTCATTCCTCAAAACACTGGCCTTCAAACTAAAACGGTGGGAATGATTCAGTGTGTTCATGTAAACTGACTTAAGATAAGTTACGGTTCAGACATAATAAAGGCAAACAGTACTTTGTGAGCTAAGAGCTGTGACCGCAAACAACATAAACACACATGCTGCACAAAAGGTGACCTGCCTCATTAAGGCAGCCGCACAGTGTTAGCGTAAAACTGTGAAGGAAACCGCATCCCTTCTATTGCACAGCTGTGCTTGTGTAAGCTGTTTGACATGTGGGAGTGGGTACCTGTGTAAGTTTAATTAGCAGACACTTCAATGGCATAAAGGCTGGCTGTATTTTGGTTATGACAACTGAATTAACTTCTGAATCTGAGCCCATTACTAGATAATTTCCAGATGTTGGAGTTTCAGAGTGCTTCTGGTGTGTTGTGAGTGAGGTGGACACAGATGGCACGAGAGAACTTTTTTTTTTATTACCCAGGGCTTGATTCCCTGTCACTAGCTTGGCCGGTGAGGGATCATAACCTTGTAACTGCACGGACAACTCCCACAACCACTTCTGTGTGTGTGTGTGTGTGTGTACCTGATGTAGAGCTGTCAGTCCATCCTCATTGACCAGATCTGGGCTGATGCCACTGTTGAGCAGCTCCCTCACTAGCAGAAGCACAAGCATACACACACGAAACACACATTGTGACTGACTGACTGGGCAGATATCTACCTGCACTACATAGATGTAAGAAATGAAGCCCATTCAGTGTGTGTGGTCATAACACACCAAAGATTTGCTGTCATTAACATTGACACTGCTACTGACAATAATGCCATTTAAAACAAAATGCTGTGACTGTTTAAATAAAGTGTGACATATCCATTATAAATGGATGCATCAACATTTTTTCACTTTTGAATCGAAGGTTTGACAATCATTGGCTGATAAGTAACAATGAAAGTTGATAAGGCAAATGCAGACTTGATTTTTACAGTGGAGCTCCTTTTACATGTTATGGGATTTTGATTGGTCGAGACGGAGGGGAGGTGGATTAGTCCTGTAGAGAATGGACTGAAATCACTTGTCAACCTGTCTTGAGTTTCCTTAAATACTAATGGTTCACTTATTTACTTCTAATTTAATGAAGAGAATTGTCAAAGCTTTTCAGTACATAAAATTTAAGGCTCTCTAACATGACTTTTCTGTGACTGTGTGTGTTTCAACCAACCCTCTTCCAGGTCATTGCGTGCAGCTGCATCTAGAAGAGTGACGGCGTCAGGGAATTTAAGTTTTGTAGTGCGTGGCTTCTTCTTATCTGCTTTGGCCCTTGACCCTCGTGCAGCGTCCTTTTCCATTTGCGCCCAAGACTTCAGCTGCTGAGCACGACGCTTCTGGGCATGCTTCAGACGTTCGGTGGCACTCAGACGCCCGACCGTGGCCATCTCGGCCAACAGCTCGCTGTGATCTGCTGCCATGTCAGCACTACACCAGGAACTGTCACACTGACTTTGCTTCTATTTTCCTGTTTTTTTTTCTTAATCCACAAGGATATTAGATATAACAGTCTCAGGTGTCCAAAGTTCTCATGCGCCTCCCTGGTAAAGAGGCCCTTCTGTGAGGCCAAACAGGCCTAGTTAGGGCCTGTTGGAGAGCACAAGAAGACGCTGCAGTTTATCTGTAAAAATATTCAGGCAAGCAGTAAAAATGTCCTAAGTATGATGACATCAAACCACTTATGTTGTACGATCCGGTGGTGGATATCTCCATCATTTCAGAAGTAAGCAACACATAGAATAGCTGCAATGTCTTTTTCCCATCTTTTAAGATGATAACTCTTATCCTGCTATGGAAAAAAGGAGTGTCCAAAACATAATCATCCAGGCTGCGGATTGTAGCAAACCGTCAGTCCTCCCATCCATATCAACTGAAGGTAACTTGGCCAATGATGCACTGGGGGAAAAGGGAGACAGGGAGAAAAGATGGTGCTAAAAAGGCAGTCAAACTACTCCACAGGTTAGATGCTCTATCTGAGCTTCTAATCCAAAGCGGTGGTGACTGAGTCCAACACTTTGATCCAACAAAAGGGCAAATCTCTGAGAATCCATTATGAGCATATGGTGGCAGTGCCTGACAAATCCACAAGGTAGGAACAACTGAGAAGATTAAGCAATGACAAGAAAAAAGGGCATCCCAGAATTTACACAAGGCCTTCTTTAGTTAATGCAAACAGTGACTGGATTAAAATATCCTTTGGCTGGAAATGGAGAGTCAACTTGGCATTGTTGATTTTGCACTTTTTGGCAGGTCTT
>JAQQZW010000013.1:11553895-11567167 GCA_029814745.1 Zanclus cornutus | reverse complement strand
TTAAAAGGTTAGATCGACTGACTGACCAATTTAGGCTAATTAAGTGGAAGATCTTCTATGTCTCACTTGTCTGGACACAACCATAATTGTTCACCTCTGCTGTGTATTGTACTAATTGCATTTAGGAGCTTGGCCTGTTTTGGCTTTACTGAACTTCGTGTAATTTATTAATTTGATAAACAAAATAGCTATTGTTTTTTTTTTTTTTTTTTTACATATGTTGTTGTGACTACAGTACAGGCAGCTGTAACGATATTTCCATTGCATTGATACTATGCAGTGTCTGTGAAGTATATCTAAATCCTCATTATTCTTGATGGCCTGCTTAAAGGGAAAGTCTGCATTAATCTGCATTTTCTACATTTATATCTAGATTTTATCTGTGTCTCCGTTCATTACTTATTATTTACAAATCCTATGAGAAGACCAACACAAACAGTACCAACAATACAGTATCGATACAAAAACAAAGAAAGAAAGATTTGAAAGATTTACATCTTCAGTAGGAATGAATGGGTTGTGTCCCACAGACATTCCCACATTATAAAGGCTGTAACCAGGATATTTGTGGAATTATTGGTGGAAAACTACTTAAACAGTTAAATGACTTGTTAGAGATTATTTTTCGGTCAACAGAGTAATTAATTATTTTATTATTTGGTTTAGCTCTACAGTGTATCTTATATGTTCACATCAAACATTTATTAATGTGGAAGCTGAAATGTTTATTTCTGACTTTCCTTGATTAGTTGTGCTGTCTGCACATATTTCAACCTTGTGAAACATCTAGTTCCCCCCACAAAGCTGTTTCAATCCCAGCCTTATGTTCTGTCATTCATTCTGTCGATAAAAGGTCGTTCCACTCTCCACTTAAATTGTCCTCCAATCATTGCAGCCTCATCCCACCAGCACTTTTGTCACCTTGTGACTGCTTTCACGCTAAATGACTGTCTCTACTCGACCCCCTCCTACTTGAAAACTCTTCCCTTAATGAAAAGTCAAAGAATTTGCGCTGCTGATCCGTTGGTACTCTCCCCAGAGAGGCTCTATTAAAGGTGTTATGCCATGTTGTTTGCAGATACTAAGATGAATGCATAACCAGCTTTTTATCAGATTGAATCCAAATCCACCACAGCTCTAATGTACTATTTAAGCCCTGCAGTCCCCATAGTTTAGTTTGCACCTGGCAGGAGTATATTTTCTCCTCATTTTGTCCCTTTTCTTTCTGCCCTCTCCCAATTTCTCTGTACCCTTCCAGAGTTTCCCCTCAGGCATAGCTGTTAACTGTTGTTATCATCTCCCACCGGAAATCAAATTACCCCATATCCTCACCGCCTGGCATCACTGATGGTTATTCAAAACGCTTTGGCTCCTCTCACTTGCCTGACTTGCTGTCTTGTGGCGTCGGCCTTCACAAATGTGCTCTTTGTTTGCTGCTGCTTCTGAGTCTTGCTTTACAAATTGAGGCACATTGTGTCTACAGTATATGTCTGTTTTTCTGTCTGTGTGTGTGTGTGTGTGTGTGTGTGTGTGTGTGTGTGTGTGTGTGTGTGTGTGTGTGTGTGTGTGCACGCAATTACATGTGTAAATGTGCGGACGCCCTTAGGCTGAAAGTGTTCCTTGTTACTATGAGCTGTCAAACCTTTATTTTGAGGGAGACCGCAGGTAAATATCAGTGGCGCTCTAATTGTGTTGTATTTATACATCAGTAGAGCAACTATATGTAACCATAGGAAACACAAAAAAGCAACTCAAACTTTACAGGGCTTCAGGCAATAAAGATGATATAATGAAACTGCTGACTAAGTCATAAATCCACACCAGTTGGTTTTGATGGTGATTTAATTAAAATTGTAAAATCTGATGTTAAACAAGTGCGCTTCTTGTCTTGAAAAAAAGCTGGTTGTTTACCTCACTATCAGTGGTTTGACTAAGTATTTATGAGGGGAAGTCTGCATCAGTTTCTAGGAAAAAGATTGCTCTGTGGCATGCCTGGCGGTGTGAAGGATGAGATGTTAAGATCTGTAAAATTGTAAACTTGATAATAAAAATTTTGTGTTTTTCTGTTCTTTCCATTGAGGGCCCCTTCTTCCCATTCTTTGATCCAGAATCCTTTTGCCCTATTAAAGAAATCAATTACCCGTGAGCATAGATGTGAATGTGAAGCCTTCTGTTCTCCCACAGTCACTGTTCATTCACAGCAGCTCTTTCAGGGTGAGAGTTAATGTCTCAGAGCACTCTATGGGTTGTTAGCTTGCTTACACATTTTCCCAGGACTCTATGTCCAATAGATCTATAAGTAGAAGGTGCACCATAGTAAGATTTAGCCCTGCATTTGTCTTTGTCACAGGAAGGTCCCTGCTCTGCTTGGTCATTCCAGGTTGCACGGCGGCTTGTTAACGCAGCCTTGAGAAGGGATTCACACTATTAATCACACATGTCACGAATAGTGGCGGAAGGAAATGTAATGATGAATACATATTAGAGTTGTAATGAAAAAAGCTCACAGAAGAAGAATGGATGAGGCCCTTTGGACTGACTCACTTTTCTCGTTTCCACATATCATACAAGCTGCAGAAAATGTATATCTTAGGACACACAGAGCAGAGCAGAGAGCACACACACGCGTGTGCGCTCACCTCTTGCCAATGTGTGGTCCTTCGCCCGGTGCGGTAGGTGTGCATTGTGACACGTGACTGTGTTTCCTGTGAAATCTAAGAGATCTCACAGTATGAATCATGCATTGTATCAGGTGGCACAATGAGGCATGAGAATGGAAGAAGCCCAAAGGGAAAGACCGCAGCCATTCAGACTTAATCAGACAAAGAACTGGACATGAGAAGATAAAGATCGAGACAGCACTCTGCATTCCAGTAGACAATTGGCACCAAAAAGCCCCTCGTTGTATGGCTGATATGATCTCTATGGCATGACTGAGGTTTCTGTATTAGTAGAAGGGACCAGTAGCAAGACTTGTATTCATAGGTGAACAATGATCAGCTGAAACTGATTTGGTCCGTCTGATCCATATTTCAACAACTAACTAGTAATTTAAAAACATTAAACTGACCGAAGGCTCAAACTTTAGTCATTTGGTATCAAGTCCAGGATTACTTCATAGATTCATGGGCGGCAAATTTTACGCATTGCCAAAAAATTTCTTCACATTTTTAACATTGCAATGTTATTATGTCTGTCTGAATCTTAAAAAAAAAAGAGTTATCTCAGTGAAACCTGCTGGTCCTTTCCACTGACCTTTTTTCGGTGACTTGGTTCCATGTTTCTTGACTGATGAAAACACAAATTTGAGCCCTGGTTCACTAGTTTCTTCTTACAGGGAGAGACAGTTCTTGATTTTCACAGCTAATAATTGGATATAATTTCAATAATCTAGAACAGAAAGTTAAAATGAAAAAATTGTCATACATATAATGAATCGTCCCTTTCAGAAACCTTTCTGACAGAGAATGACTACTTATGTCCTGGAATACTGAGCTCTCGATCCAATATCAGATAAGGATCATAGAAAACAGAAAGTTCTGATTGCTGCGGCTCGGCCAACATTTACCAATTAGACATATGATTCTTGATTTGAAATGTGTCAGAGTTTTCGGGTCACAGTTTGGTATTTTTTGGTACTTAAATGCAGGAAAAGATACATTTTCTTTTCATTAATTCAAAAATGCCTTTGCATCTCCTTGACCACAGTACTTACTTTAAAATTGCTAAGAGCTCAGACATTTACATCTGATCAGTTAGTTATCTAAAAGAAATCAAAATATCAGTATTGCTCCACCTTAATGACAAAAATATCTGCATGTGAAGAAACATTGTGGGCCTCAAGGAAACTGTATTCTCTACGACTGAATATGGTTTCACATCTTTGTCACTTTTATCGGATTCGTTACTGCTTTGGCTCAGAATGCTATATGCAGAATATGTTGTACCTCAGTCTGTTTTAGTCACACACTGGACATACCATTTTAAATGAGTTACCATCTGCAATGTAGGTGTTTCCACAGACGTAATGTCACCTGACAGGTAGTTGATTGAACAGTGCCTTTTTTGTGGTCTAATCCACCACTGCTTTTTCAGTCTGGGAGCTTTTCATGCCCCCAGATAGGGATATAAATAATATCAGAGTCTCTTCCAGAATTGGCTTGTCATTCTAGTTTACCATACTTATAAGTGGTGTATCTACCAGTCAGCAACTGAAAAAACTGCAAACGCCCTCCAGGTGGAATTCGCACTTGAGAGCTTTGGCTGTAGATGGGTCATAGTGAACAGTTAATAAATTGTAGATAATACATTGAGCCGTAACAATCAGTTCCTGTGCCCTTTTTGACCTCTGGTTTTCTTTACTTCTTCTCCAGAGCCCGGAGGAAAAAGGTGAGACAGAGGAAGGCAGTGATGCCAGCAAATCAGAGATCAGCCTGGTCTACGAAATTGCCCTCAAGAGGAATTTATCCGTCAACTTTGAGGTGAGGAAAGCATGACAGAGTTAGGACATCGTATCCACAAACTCCCACAGAAATATGTTCATGTGATGACATTATTATTAGTACTACTGTGAATTGTAAGTCATATTCTTCCTGTAAGTGATCACAGAATGAATGAGAATAAGGCCATGCAGAGAGAGAACGTATAAGTAGTCATGCTGTATTGACGGGGTTTGTGAAATGTCATAATGTGGTAAGCATTACTAAATCCAAACAACTCAATAAAACCGAAGGAGTCACACTGATAATACTCTATCCCTTAATGAAATATGAACTGCTCGAGGACGTATTTACCCAATTTTGCTGAATTTTCCCATCAGTGAGATCACTTACCGTAAAGAGAGTCAGACGAATCTGTGCACAGGAAGTTTTAGATGGATCACAGCCTTTTAAGGCTTATGGACATTCTTATAGTGTTAAGTTAAAAGTGTTTTTAGACTGATGTAGGACATTGGTATGGGTTCCATTGACGTGGTCCTATTTACTTAGGCAGTGACCCAGCTGATAAGGTGTATCTATTTTCCTTTAGTTCTTAGCTTTGTTTAGCATCCTGTGAACAACATGAAATGGGCTTAAATTTATCAATTAGACATTTTTCTGAACATGAATTTCAGCAACAAATAGTCCTCCTTAAATGGTCTCTTTTTTAGCCGCAAAGTTTGATAAAACATTTTTTTTCTGCACTTAGTACATGAGCCCTTTCAATAAATCTTTGTGAAGCAAGGTCTCTGACACAATTTCAACATAAACAGACTTTTGTAAGGTTACAAAAAGTTTTGTCCCACCTATGTTTAATATTTACACCTGAGGCAGTGTTTTTTATGGATTCATTGCTGCATCATTTAAAAAAAAAATCAAAATTTCTCTGTAATTCAATGTGACATGTGAACCTTAGGATCAGGACTAGAATTTGAAATTAAATTTTGTGGGCTTGAACAGTGCATGCCTACACATCACAACCAATTTCAGTTTGTAATGATGAACCCAGTAAAAGTATGAAGTAAGTAAGCTGAGTATGAACCCTGCAATTATTAAAGCGAACAGAAAAAGCATCTGTAACTTTACAGTTTGCTTTCCACCCATCCCCCAGAGCCGCCAGAACTTTGTTCTTTATCCTCTATCCCCACATTACAATACAGAATCCTGTTCGTTAATTTGATCATTTTTATGGTATGATTGAATCCAATAAAAAATTGAAAATTAAGTCAAATTCAAAATCTGTGTTTGACATTTGGTATGTTCAAGTTATGGGAACCGTTTTCGTAGCCAACCACAGTAAGTTTTATAGGGACTGACAGAGAAGGCAGAGTTTTTTCCTCATGCTCCTCTCTTAAACTACTGCTGCTGAGAATTATTGAGGTGATCAATGCAGATCTGTCTGGCTGCTCATCAGATCATCTTTATTTTAATGCATACATGAAAACAGTTTTCAGTTGGAGTTTTTTTGTACTAAACTAACTTAAATTCTTTACTTGACCATCAGTACTGCTTGTACCCTCAAGTGAGTTTATAGTCACACACAGCTGACTCCTGAGCTGTATTACTCCTACATTTCCTAATCGATCAAGCACTGACATCTACTGAGCCTAGTGTTGCAAATCCTGACAGTGTCCTATTTTTGTCATCAAAAAATGTTCTTCTCTGTGTTTCTGTGTGTGTAAATTTCTTAAAGCCTGAGCAAAGGCAGTCATCAATTTGGTGGAGGTGGCTAGCTGCAGCAGATCCTGCAGTGTGTGTATGTGATATTGATATTGAACCCCCAGTGCTTTGATGGTTCTTTGGGATTTTCCTTTTACGTCAATACTTTCTTATTCAGCTTAATACAAGGCATGTAGTGACCATTAGTGGAAATTAATCTCAAGCAACCTCTGTACTGGCTTGTTTGGTTTGCTATGGTGGTTAAAGTTTGGTAAGAACATATTCTTACTGACAGCAGCCTCTGAGAAAAGCTTTTTGCTGCAAAGCATTGGCGACCTTGATACACTCAGCTGGGAGCTGCCCAGTGCTCCAGTCTCCCACTGGTTAAGCTCAAGGTTTTAGTTTTGCCTTGCAAGATTCCTTTGGACCTTACAGGGAATCCTATCTCTACTTTACTTACCATTAAAGCTACTGCCCCTAATTTTTTCTAAATCCATGAAGAAGTATAGTGTGTCCTTACATGACCATCTGGATCTGTTCTTTTGGCTTTCACCATATCTCAGCTGACTCATCCAATATTCACTCCCTGATCCCTCCCCCCTTTTTTTTTTTTTTTACTGCACACTGCAAGGTGCCAAAAACAAGGGAGGCTCAGTTTACTCTGTGTGCCCCCTCCCTTCCTCCACAGAATCCCTACCTTCCACCTCTCCTACCATCACTCCCAAAAATCACACAGAGGGTGGTTACGTATTGAGACTAGAGGGATAGGCGGGTTGGAGTGAGAGGACGTGGAGACAAGGATGGAAGGAAGGGAGGCAGACTCTTCCCAGTCTGTTAACTTTGCTTGCTAATAGAGGTTTACACAACACTGGGAAAATTATCTTGAAAGCTTTTCATCCTCCCCTTTGTTTAAAAAATGCATTTACTCATCAGAGCATGACATGGCTGTCCTTCCTGGAACCGCTATTAATAATTTCAGCCAGCTAAATCTGGATTGATGTGATTCGTCATCTATCATGTCTTTGTCGCTGTCAGCAATTACGTCGCTTTCATTTTCAGTCCTTCCAAATTGAAAGCTGACGGTCGCGGTTTTTAAAAGCAGACCACAGCCACATTCCTCCAAGCACTGCTTTTTTCTGCTTGCTGTCAGTCTGGGGACTGGCTGGTCATTACTGTTGCCTGATGAGCAGTAAATCAGTAACTTCTCTCCACACTGCTTTCTTTCACCATCTTTCTGCAGATCATACTTTTTCCAGATCACACAAGTTGTTATTCGTGTGTTAAGCTTGATATGTCTGGCTTTTTCTCTGTTGTAAATGGATTTAAAAGTAGATAGAGAGAGAGATACTGTGGAAACAGGTCAGACAAACAGTTTTGTTTCCCTGTTAGTTGATTACTTTTGTTCTCCCCTGTGCCATGTCAAACTAAACTATCTGAAGGCCAGGCTGCATTGAGGCAATTATCCTCTCCCTCTCCTGGCATAACATACCTTTCTCTCCCCCTCATACCCTTGATGACGCTCCAGCAGATTCACTTTAATCCTCAATCAGTACACTGCATGCAATATGCTCTAATACTGCCACTACACTGTGGCTACAGACAAAGTGTGAATTACACATGGGTCTTTTCTTGCCCATTGGGTCCATTACATTATAAGTCATTAGACAAAATTTTGGCCTCCTTTCCTGCCCATGTCACATCCTCTTTACCATGTCTTCTTTGATGCACTGAGAAGGAATGACACACTCCCACACCCCCAATAAGAGTCCAAGTCTTAAACTCACACACATGCACGCACAGTTACATATTCATGCACCCTACACAAAACTGTAATGGTCATCTCTCATGTAAATGCCTTTCACAGCAGCCATGTTTTCACATCATCTCATCCCTGCCCTCACTGTGGCATGAAATTACCCGTGAGTCACTACTAGCGAGTGTCTGCTTTCCCATCCCTCTGCAACGATGAGGGTCGCCGCCACCCTGAGAGCCAGTTGGCTCATTTAATCCCCCCGTCAGGCAATATCAAACAGATGTCAGCATCAAAGAGGAACCAATCTATAAATCACAGCTTGTGTGTTGTATCAGAGGCTCCCTTTCCAAGGAGGACACAAGAGAAGAGGGTCCGGGCCAAGAACCACCCATCTTACAAGAAGCAGCTTCACTCAGGGCTTGTCCATACACCGCTCGTCACAAAAGAGCCTTTCTTCCCCATACCAGTCCCTGCCATTGTCCTTCCCTGCTCCCATAGCCTCCTCTTCCAGAGTACCTGAGGTTTTGCATGCACGGATCCTCCGACTGCTCGGGGTATTAATGTCGCTATGAGAAGCCGAAGAGAAGGCCTCCCATGTTAGAGAAAAGAATATATGAAGAGACAAGAGGAGAAGGGGACTGGAAAAAAATCAACATTGAATTACCGAGTGTTTCCTGTGTACAACCTGATCCTTGTTGTTAGGTGGTAGACGGGTGTGTTTGTGTGTTTGTTTGCATGAATGTGTGTGTGTGTGCGTGTAAATGAATGGAAGTGCTGAAATCCCATCGGTATGGTGCAGATCCCGTGTCGTCTGCCAGGAGACTGACTGCAGCTCGTCTGCCGCCGTCCCGGGCCAAGAGTGTGTGACGTGTGCACAGATACACACTTTGTCTCATGCTTTTTGTTGACTGTACCATATACTGATACAGGCCTCATTTGATTTTTTTTTTACTGCATTTTTTCACTTTAGACAGCAAAAATAAACCTTGTCAGTGCAGCTCTTTATCCTTTACAGTCCATCACTTGCTCTACTGTGTCATTGCAATTTCCTGGAGGTCCCAGAGTTGGAGTCAGACAACTTAAAAGCTAAAAACCAAAGTCAGTCACAAGCCTGCTTGACCATTTGTCTCTGTAAAGGAAATTACCATTATTTCTCATAAAAGGAGTTAATTATGTCACGATAGGTCGTTGAATATGAAGATGTCGTTCGTCTCTTGTGTTACTAACAAAATAATTTTTGACCGTAATCTAAAATGTTTGGACTCAGGAACAGAACAAGACTTGCTGTACATATTTTAAAGGAACAGCTAACATTTTGGGAAAATTTAATTATTCACTTTCTTGCCAAGAGGAGAAAATTGATGCCACTGTTGCATCTGCATGGTAAATATGTTGCTGGGGCCAGCAGCCGGTTAGCTTAGCTTACCACATGAGCTGGAAGCGGGGTAACAGCCAGCCCGCCTCTGCCCCAAACAAACAAAATTCACTCCAGCATGTTTAAAGGTCACTTACTAACACATTATATTTTGTCTGTGAAATCCATACAAAAACCAGTGTCTTGTTAGCTGAATTATGGTGCATGCAACATTGCGAGTTGTTGCATGTCTTATCCCTTTCTCTCCCCCTGTTTCCTGTCTTTGTCTTCACTCTCAAGCTGTCTAAAAAAGGTGAAAAATGCCCCAAACAAACAATAACGTGTAATAGGGGTTTGTGGTGTGAATCAAACCAGGAACGCTGTGGTCACCCACCACGATGCAAATGTGTTTACTCCTTGGTCAGCTCACCATCTTGCTCAACCACATGAGCTGAATAGTTACACATGTTTAGAAAAGCCAGTGATGCACACAGAGAGAGAGAGAGAGAGAGAGAGAGAGAGAGAGGGAGCTTGAATGAGTGATTGAGTACAGCTACAGAATTGAGGACAGATGAAGAGGCTTCCCATCCTGCACATTCCATTGTTCGCTGCAACAGCGTCAGAGACACCAATTACATCTACATTCTGTTTATAGCTCAAATTTATTCTCTCCAAGTGACATAATCTCAGCTGACCAGTGGCCAGTTCTATGTAGTACTGTCATCATCAACACCATTGACACAGTTTAAAAAGTACAGAAAAGTGATGCATCTAGTCCCAGGGAATGTTGTAATGCACAAGATGCTGCCATGTTACATTTCCTTTTTCTGGTGATGAGCAAGACAAGAGCAGATCCCCTGGGTGGGAGTGAGTTTGGTTGTTAGCATGGACAGCTATGGCTTCAAGGGTTTCCTACAACACACATCCTAACATGTACATACAGTCACTGTACAGAAATGCTGACAGGTTAACTGGTACATTGACAGTGAACACAGGGCCAGTGTCAGACATGTTAATTAGAGTGTCCTGCAGTTACTTGACGGGACAAGAGTAAGGATGAAAAACGTGAATATAACCTCTTTATTTTAGCCTTTTGTTATTGAAGCTGAAATGCAATTTTACAGCAGATACGTGATTTAAATAACTTCATACATTATATGTTTCTGCAGTTAGTGTTTTGTCATTGTTGTAGGAGTAATGGGGATAGCTTTTTTCGTTTTATCCATCTCTTAAGATTTAATAATCGACTAGGCTTTATCTTTCTTTGGTTTTCATGCACCAGACTGGTATTGTCATTTTAGCATGTTCATTGAACAAAATGTAAGTCTGTCTGGGTATAGTTATGTAGTTGGAAAGGAGGAATGTGCGCACATTATCCTTTGTTCTCCTCAAGGTCTGGTATTGGACTGTGTTGATGTGTGAAGTATTTGAGGAATGCTCAAGGTTCCGCTTATCAATTTAATCTGTTTTATCGCTCACTGGGTTCAAATTAACTGTTTCTAGATTGCATCTGATTGCTACAATTTGTGCTGTCTGCACCACAAATTGAGCTTAAATAAAGGAGAGCGGGGGAGAGAGAGAGAGAGAGATGGGTGGGGGGCGGTTGAGAAAGTCCAAAGAAATTTAAATTTACAGACCACAGCTACAGCTAGAAGGAGAGTGAGCGAGGAAGCCAGTGAGCCATGAATCAAAAAAGGCGTCCACATCAGCCGAACATGTACTGTTGGGCGCAGTAAGTGTGTGAAACCTAATTCTTCCTCCGTTGTGTTTTCCTAAATAAGATTGGAGAGAACCCCACCTGCTACACACATACACACACTCACACACTGTTCTAGGACTTCACAGGAAGTAGATGTGATTGCAGAAGCATGACCTAACGCCAGCCGGTGTTTGTTTTAGGTCTCCCAGGTGACCAGAGGCTGGAGGAAGGAAACTGAGCCCTCAACACTAGAGACTGTCATCTAGGAACATGTTCCTCTTCATATGTGTGTTTGTACGTCTGTGTGTGTATGTGTGTGTATGAATATGTGTGTGTATGAATATGGGTGGGAAGCGCTCTGAGAACAGATGTTTTGGACCACCTGGTGTTGCTGCTTGCAGAGTGCGCTGCACACACTCCCTCGCACATATCAAGCACAGCAAAAACACCCATTCGCATTCATTCAATTTTTTTTTTTTTTTGTCTTTTGTACTTAATCTCAAATCTGTTTGTTCTCCATCCGACAAACCTGGTATAGAACAAGAGAATTGTTTGAAAGTGAAGATTTTAGCATACATAAGTCCCAAATTTCCAACATGTCCATGCTGAATCCTCCCCATAGGTGTTGAAGGAGAGCGGCCCCCCACATATGAAAAGCTTCCTGACCCGCGTTACTGTGGGGGAGTTCTCCGCTGAGGGTGAGGGCAACAGCAAGAAGCTATCCAAGAAGCGTGCAGCTCTGTCCATCCTGCAGGACCTAAAGAAGCTGCCCTTCATCCCTGCTGTGGAGAAACCCAAGACCCACTACAAGAAACGTACAAAGACCATCCTCAAGGTACTGCAGCCGGCGTCTCTGCATACAAACAGTTTGTGATTTCAGGTTATAAATTTTCATACACTCATGTTATGTGGAACATTTTCTGACACACTCAAGGCATCTCAAAGGGCTGGGCCTGAATATTGGACTATTCTGATATTTGTTCGTTGATCGTTGGTATTTAGCTGTCAATATCTAGGATTGGGATATTCCCTTTTTTTATGCTATCAATAAAGACGAACAACAAAAATTCACTTTGTCAGCACCTTCTTGTACTATACCTCCAAGAAGTAAACAAAAATACTCAGTTAAAGGCTCCATACAGCCGTTGACCAACAAAAATAGACCCAAGTGACGCCTCTTACGTCTTATAAACAGGCTTAGTGATTCCTCGACAACTCCAGAGTTACCTCCTGTAGTCCTGCCATTGCGCTACTGTCTGCTCCAGGGCGTGGCTAGCCTAAAAGCTGAGCAGTTTGATGGCTGTTGCATGAAGTAGAGAAGATGGAGTAGTAGAATAATCTAATTCTGTAGAATTTGTGAACTATGAATTACGGATTTTGGCTTTTGCTGCAGGTGAGTAAAGGTAGATGTGCGCATTTTCTGAATTTATTATTCTGCAGAACGGATGGAAAGCTCAATATTTCAGTTACTTCACTGCAAAATGGGTAAAAGTTGACATCAGAAGTGGATAACATAATAACATAATAACACCAGTGCCACTGACATTCAGTAAACGTGTGTAATATGAAATTGTGAGATTTTGTTCCTGTTAATTTCCTCTGTCCTCTTTATCTTTTGCCTCTATCTGTTTCGGATGACTCCTTTCTATTCACTCATAAAAAGAGCTGTTGCGTATTACCAAAGAATACACATAGACACCTATTGCACCATCAGTTAAGATCGGTAGACTCTTGATGATTGTGATGATACAATAAATGAATGCAATAATTTGAATTGACTCTGGTGTGTCTCTTCTTTTCCTCCCAGACAGGACCGGACTATGGCCAGGGCATGAACCCAATCAGCCGTCTGGCCCAGATCCAGCAGGCAAAGAAGGAGAAGGAGCCAGAGTACCTGCTGCTCTCTGAAAGGGGGATGCCCCGACGCCGGGAGTTCATCATGCAGGTAAACTGTGGTTTTGTTTTATATTCTCTTCATTTTCTTACTGTTGTCATATTTCTTATTACATGTGTGCTGCTACAAGAAACCAGCTTTCCTACAAGATCTTATAAGTTTTAGCTAGTGGGATTGAGAAGGAGATGGGTGAACAGATGAGGGTTATGTATGCACAGGAAGAGCCTAATTATCACATGCTGAATTTTAATCTAACACTGTGTCTACACAGCGTGAGCAGTAGTGCTCTATCTCTGACAACACATGATTTGTTAAGGTGCGGAATTAACTGCAGCTCACCAGCATTTGGAAGTTTTCGACACACACTCACTGTAGTGATGAGAGTAGAAAAGAAGAAAATAGCCCCTTGTGAAACATGCGAGTGAAAAACGTGGC
>JAQQZW010000013.1:11320895-11332393 GCA_029814745.1 Zanclus cornutus | reverse complement strand
TTTGGCACTTAGTTTAGGCTTCATTTTACAGCCATGGAGGTTGCCACTTGCTTGGAAAGAAGAAAAAAAAAAAGTCTGACACAGTTTTTGGACTTTTTCTAGTATTTGTTTTTTAAATTAATTCTGTAAGCAAGCATTTAACAAATGTGTGTCTGAAATACAACTGTATAATGTTATATGAACAATGTAAGACTAAAAATAATCTTTAAAGCAAGTCCCTTGTATACAAGGATGCCATTGTTAAGTGCAATTATATCTATAACCTGTCAGCTGTTTGGGAAATGTGTTTATGCCTGTCCATTAGTGCACTTCCTGTATACTTTGCCTCTGTAAACAGATGAGTGGCAGACTCGGTTACACAAAACCAATGACAATTATTTACCGCTGCTGTCCGGAAATGATGGGGAGGATGACATACAGAGAGTCGTCATCAAATCCACCTAATTTGAAGGAAACAAGTGCATTACTTGTTCTATTTAATGTAATATGAGGTTCTATCTGGACTACAAAAGAGTTTAAGTGACCACGTTTACATTGTGTTGTGGTCAAGACCTTAGAGCGAACCTGATCAAAGTATAAGCAGTAATAAAACAATGACGGATCATAATGGAAACATTTTCTCTGGTGAATTGTTTTGCAGTATCCTATTACAAATAGGGGTAACATTATATTGCATTTCCAGGTCCTCTTCAGCAGAAATGCTACATCTGTAACATATATAACAGTAGTCTACATGTGTATCTATGCACCTCATAATGTAGGACCATATGTTAATGTTAGAACTACTGTTACTTCGTAATTCTTTTTCTTTAGAGTGAATTAAATTGATTGCCACGGTAGCCACAGCTCACAGAGGTTAGAGTTAATTATTGATCTCTCATCTGGAGAGAATCACTCTGCTCACCTTAAAGGAGCCAGTAAAGGAGGAGGCCCTTTTACAACCCCCATCCAGGCACACTGCAATATTGCTTAAATGTTTCACATGCAAGGTAAATCAAGTGAGCAATAGAAGAAAATATAGTTTCCACAAAATTACTTCCCTCCATGCAGGCTAAAACTCAACTTAACAACTTGGATCAGTCACAGTATACGCCAAAGAAATGCTGCTGCATAAGGTCGAGGGGATTTCCAATGAGAGTTCGCCACACTAATTTGCTCTCCAAAATTGTAATTCGTTGTTTAGCCTTTTGATGTGAAAGAGGGTCTCATACAACAAAATTACAAGGTCTTTCTCAATCTCGCTCACCCAGGATCACCCAAGGACACCTGGGACTGACTCAAACAAGCTGCCTCCCAGCTGCGAAGAAGATAATTGCTTTCCTCAACAGAAGGGCTTCACCCTCTAAACACTCGGCGGATCTGAATGCCCTTCCGGGTAAAGACAAAGTCATCTGTGCCCATATCCCCTCATGGCAAGTGAGGCCTATGGCTTAAGGCGTTATCCGCCCTCTCTATCACATAACACTCAATGTTCTTCCAGCTTGTAAAGCAGGCTTTATACGTTCAGTTATATGACTTGATTGCAACTATGGTGGATTTGTTTTTCTGTTCTAGTTGCTTTTGCCTGCATACAGATATGTGCATCCATGTGTGTGTTGTTATGTCTAGACAAGTGCCGTCACCCTTTATGCGGGAGCCCAGAATTTGTCTCAGTGAGTTGAGTAATGAACTTCAGCAGGGAGGTGGCCCGACAGACCAGTTGTTATACATATGTGATAGAGGATGACGATCCAGCTCTGGCAAGCCATAATGTATTTGAGGTGAGACTGTGTCAAAACTGTGTGTAAAATAATCTAAATAATAATAATCTAAAAATTTTTTTACACAAATTGATGTAAAAATGAACAAATCTTAGACCAAAAAAGACAGCAAAAAAGCATTTTAAGATGTAGTGTCTCTATTCTGAAGTATTTACAACATGATAAGTGTTTATGTAACACTCCATCAATAATCCCAACCTTGTGTAGCCCTAAAGAAAGTAATTGTGAAAAGCTGAATGAGACCTGATGACAACACTAGTATTGTATAATGATGTTACGTGAGTTGCAGTATTTTAACATGGAGTGTTTTAGCCTCTGGTCTTTATATTGAAAAAACAGACATTATGTCATACATATTATTGCAACAGAAATAAGATGGTGATAGCTGTCAAGGCCTTTCATACATGGCTAACATGCTCTTCTCCTGTCTTCACTCTCCTTCTATTATATCACATCCTATTTTGCTTTCTAGTTGGCTGAGAAGGGTGACCTGTCTCTTCTGGAGAATCTGGTGAAGAAGAGCCCAGAGGTACTGAGTGAGAAAGATGAATGTGGAGCAAGTCCCCTTCATCATGCCGCCGCAGGGGGCTACATCACCCTCATCCAATTCATCACCACTGTCATAGGCTCACAGGGTAGGCATGCCTCAGTCATCGATCATAAGTTGCACTCCAGCATATAGATATAGTATGTGTATTGTACATCATCAAATTTTTGTCTTTAAGTTATTGTTTAAAGCAGAATGTTACTTTACAGAGTATTGTGTCTGGTACTTCTAAGATCTGACAGTATCAGCATGCATCTTAATTAAACTGCTTTGTGTTTGTGTACTGTAATTACATGTGCTCATGTATCCCCTCCCAGAGCTGAACAGCTGTGATGAGCAGGGCAATGTGCCCCTCCACTGGGCAGTGGAAAGAAACAAGGCGGAGAGCTGCGGGGCTCTTCTGGACCTGGGGGCCGACCCCAACATCCTCAACATGGCCCTCCTGTCCCCTCTGCACCTGGCTGTAAGCCTTGGACACAATGACCTGGTGGAGGTAAGGAAGCAAAAAGTGCCCAGCCAAAATAACAATTTACAGTATACGAAGTGCTCCAATGTTTCTTGTTTTTTCTTTCATGCATTACAAGGTTACCACAGAGGTGCATAATTTTTTAGGCACAGCACAGCACCGAAAAACTCCAATCTCTAAAATGAGTGCTGTTACTCGACACTGTACCTGCAGCCAATACTTATTTTATTTCTGCTTTGTGATGGAATATTCAACTCTGAACCTTTTTTTAAGTGATAGTGCAAAAATGATCAGGGTGGAGGGGATGTCAGAGAAAGAGGAGGAAATTGTATGTTTTGCTTTCACCGAATGGGGGGTGGGATCTTATCCCACATTACTGTATTATTTCATATTTAATCATTTTGAGATTTATTATGTGATGAAAATAGTTCAAAAAGATAAAAAAAATAACACGAATAAAATGAATCAATGAGATAGTTTTCTGGTTTGCCATGGAGGGGCATTTTACCATATGCAGAAGATATGGGGTGGGGTTAAAATATTTTGATGCTCAAGCCCTTCAGAACAGAGATGTTGCCTCTCCAAGGCTCACTCGCTCTTGCCACAATAGTTTTCATACACTTCCTTAAGAAGTAAATTTAAATTGGGATATTGATACTATTATGGATTTCACTATTTTCTTGCACTAGTGAACTGCAAATCAAGCTTCAGTTGCTCTGATAGATCCATTATGCTAGCAGGAACCCCAATGTAAGAATACATTTGTTTCCTCATCTTGACTTCCTCGCTACTTACTAGAAATATTGTAGGCTTACAAACTTCTTAACAGAAGGAAGAAAAAAGATAGAATAATCATATGATCACATCACACCTTTTACAGCTCATGAACTTTGTGCAGCCATTACACTCTAAAGTCAACTGGAAACTGTTAACATATCTGATAAAACCTGACTCACTCTACTTGGAAAGACCTTGTCTCGTTGTCCCCACAGTTTTTGGCTGTTGTTCACACACTCATACGGAGGCAGTATGGTGTAGAATAAAGGACAGAAATGAAGGTTATAATGCTGTAACCCTAATTCTAGAAGCACAAGTGAAGCTCCCTGCTGAACTCTATGGGTAATACTCTTCCTCAATAGCATTCAAGCATTTGCCCGCTGAAATCTGCATGTGCCAATAAGGACATGCCAACCAAATAATTGTGTTCCGCACAGTATAAAAGGCAGTGAACTCCCTACCTGCCATCCTACAACACCTTCTGCAAGAGGTGTAGGAGCAGCAGGGTCCATAGGTAAAGGGCTCCGCCTGTGCTTGGGTTACAATATTGGAATCTTTGTCGTATCTCACAGAGGCTCTGCCCTCTACTGGACTTTATGGGTACAGTAGGCTGAGCCAGATGAACGTATACCGTGTTGTGACATGTCATAGACTTACCAGACTGATCGGAGTGTCGGCCCATTTGCAAATGCAAATTAAGGCTTTGTACTCCCTCTTCACAGAGTTGCTCAGCTCTGCCCACACCGATTGCACATCGACCGATCAGCTGATTTGCCACAGCAACGTTATGTCAGGTTGTGTTCCTCCAAAACTTGACTCTGCTTCAACTTTATACTGCAGAGTCACTGCATTTTTATTGTTTAAATTTAATTTTTTTTTTTGGAACACCTAAGGTTCAGACAACCCACTTTAAAAAGAATGGGGGGACTTAAATTTTTAACTGCAGTACCTGATTTTGTGTGAATGAGCCCTAAAGGTTAGTCATTGCAGCTCACCTACTTCTTTAAAATCAAAAACAATTCAGTGGAGAAGTTGGGGGTCCAATCATACTCAATGACCTGGATGTGGGTGGAATTACAGCCCAACCTTGTAGAGGTCATAAACACCTCACCCCCAAGGAACTCAAGGTCATCAAGGAACACAGGGACAAAGAGGTGCATATTGCTCATTGGGGTCAGTTGTAGTGCAGCTGTTGTTAAAGGGAGCACAAACCCTGAAAAGACACCAGACATGTCAAACAGATAAAAACCACATGAATGACCAAGGTGTAAACTATGGCACCAGCCTATTGAGGGATGGAGGCACACATCACTGGGCATTGTCTCTGAACTCTCTGCAAGAAACACTTCAGTCATGGGTTGGTGTAGAGAGGTCTGTTGCCAAAATTGTCATGGTAAGAGGAGATGGCTGCTGCATACACTAATAGTGGCATTAGACAGCCACTTCTTAAGCAGATACTGCAAAAAGGACAAAATGTCTCGAACTGGACAAGCCAGGGGATCCCAGGGTGGAAGAGAAGGAAGAGTAATATCCTCTTTAAGAAAAGTTTTAATCAAATTCCTGCACATACTTTGCAACAGCAGCAGCATGAATGGAAAGAACATTATGAACATCTTGAACATCAACATTACACACAGAACAGTCTAAACAATAAGAAACACATTGGGAGAGGTCAGATGCTTCATAGATGGGATCAATGCAGCCACCTGCCGTCACAATGTCACATTTTTGTGTCATGGACTTTCTCCAAGCACATGCCAGCTTTCTTTGGGCTGTGCCTGTGCTTGATGCACTAGCCCCGCCGTGATCCAAGCTGGCCTATTAATGTGGAAGTCTAGGTTGCTGTGTCTTCGTCGGGGCGGACTGGGGAAAATGGAGCTCTTCCACAACGATGATTTTAAAGTCATGGTGGACAAAGGGTGGCAGAGAATTTTCTATGAGCAGATGTCCTGTACTCCAATGAGAAGTTGTCATCTTCTTCTGCGACAGGAGGTGCTGGCGTCATCTCGACAGCAATGGAGGCACTGAATTGCTGGAGCATCTTTCAATCAATGGCTTTGGCTCACTCTCCTTACATCTTAGTGACAAGTCAAGGTCACAGAAGTCTCAACACTGCTGTTGTCTAAGCAAGGGAAGTGTTTGGCAGTCTTTACAGGGTGGCAGCTGCTCAACACCTCTCAGTCCATGGAGGCACTCAAAGCACAGGAAATGAGGGACAGTGGTGAAAATGAGGCTGGGTCTCAACAGGCATGGGAGGGCTCCTTGAAGCAGTGGCTCCATCCTCAGAGAAAGGCATGTCAATGGACAAACTTAGCAGGTAGCGGGTTTGCTGCCGTTTATACTATACGGGACACATGAATGGTAGGCATGTCCTGAATGGCCAGTTATGTGCATTCAAAGTTCAGTGGGCGAATTCATGCGTGCTATTGCAGGAGAGTATTATGGATAGAGTCTAGTAGAGGGTGGATTCTGTTTAAGAAAGAACAAGATGGAGCTCAGTTTGAAGTTTTTATCTTTTTCCTCTGTAGCTGCTCGTGTCTCACAGCACTACAGACAGCAATCTACAGGGAGACCTTGGGAACACCCCGGTGATTCTGGCCTGCTCCACCAATAACTTTGAGGCTCTCAGCATTTTGGTATGGAAAAGAGTGATGCATTCAGACTCATGTATATATTCAGTTACACTGTCCACCTACACTGTCAAGCTGTACTGTAACTGTCGAGCTGTACAGAACAGATTATGTAGCTGTTTTTTATACTGACTGCCAGCTCACTGCAGCTTTGTCTCTGACAAAGATTTGTTTCTGTCTTTTCTCTATCCATTCTCTATCTGTCAAAGATAAAGCACAGAGCCCGGCTTTGCCAACAGAACAAGCTTGGCCATTTCCCCATCCACGCAGCTGCCTTTGCAGGCGCTAAGAAAGCCATGGAAGTGATCCTGAAAACCGGTACTACAGAAAGAACAATCTGCCATCAAAAACTATGAGTGTTGATAATGAAAAGTTTTGACAAGACCAAACAGCATATTAACACAAGAGCTCACCTCAGCCCTCAGAGACATTTAGAAAAATTCTTGTGCTCAGTTGTACACAGGCCAGATGCCACAGACTGACAGTGTGTTTATCCACAGTGGGAGGTCTGTTTTGCGTTGCTGGGGGAGATTTAGGTAGAGCACAAAATATTTATTATATATCTGTGATTGCTCAGCAAGGGATTTAATTGGTATTGACATTCTTGTGTTGTTTGGGAATTTATACAGACAGCCCACCTTGAATGGAAATACTAATTACTTCCTTCAACTAAAAAAAGATTAAAAGACCCTAAATATTTATTTTCAATGAAAGAAGGTACAAGATGGAAGCCCTGCAACTGAAATTTCCCGGAAAGCTTGACAGCAATAAAAACAAATACACTTGTACTGACAAGCATTGACTGAGAATCCTTTATTATTATACCTTATATGTATTCAGTATATTATTTACCATTAATAAAAAGTTTATTTAATTTTCTGATCGCAGGGGAGGAGCTTGGCCATGAAATTGCACTACACATAAACTATTTAGACAAGTCCAATAGCAGTCCCATCCATTTGGCTGTACGTGGTGGCAATATTGAGGCCATCCGTCTCTGCCTTGCACTTGGCGCCAAAATGGACCAGCAACAGGTATTCATATTACAAACCAACAAAAAATATGTAACACTCTAATCTCTACATTGGTTCATTTGGTTGTCGGTTTTCTCTACTGCGCTGCATCGCATTGTCATAAACAAAGGTATGCCTGAGAGTACAGATTGCAAATATTGCTATTCATCCTCCATTTGTCCATTGCATGCTTTGTCAAATTTGCATTGTGTTTTACAGATTGCAAATATTGCTATTCATCTTCCATCTGTCCAGCGCATGCTTTGTCAGATTTGCATTGTTTTTTAATCTAGGTTTAATTTGCCTACACCTGTGAAGTTGGCAAAGGGTCCTAGTCTCTGTAATGTTAGAGCATGTCAGTTTTATCACACCCGTCTGGGAGTGATTGCTATGTCTAGCCCTGGGGTAGTGGCCAGAGCTGCAGCAGGAATAGTGAGTACAGTAATAGCTTTGGTTGGCTAAATTGATACAAATTACCTCCACTTACACAGTGAAGCTGAGTGGAGCGATCACTGTGCCTTCTCCTGCCAGTTCTGGTTATCTCATTAAAGGCTTGTGTTACAGACCCCTCTGTTCAGCCAGCAAGTCTGGTAGATACTTTGCAAATACACTGGGGAAGTGTACAATATTTATGTGTGTAAGTGAGCACATGTGAGAGTCTGTGTGCATGCTAATTTCTGTGTTAATGTTTTGCTCCGTCTAACTCAGTATGTCACAGTTTCTGTGCATATAGCAGACATAATCATGCTTGAAGAGCTTGTGAATATTCATTATATTTATTTATTAATTCATAATGTACCCATGTTTGTTGCTGTTCAGAATGACAGGTCAACACCGCTCCATTTGGCCTGCACGCAAGGTGCTACTGAGGTCGTCAAACTGATGCTGTCTTCCTTTGACAAAGTGGAAGACATCATTAACCTAGCTGATGGGGCGAATCAGACCCCTCTACACAGGTGAGCTTACCCTATCCCTCTATTTTGATTCTGAGACCTTCCAATGAGTAAAAAAACAAACAAAAAAAAGCTCATTTTTAAATACTGAACTGATTGTGTGACTTACATTAATTGTATGTGTTGATAATGTCAGTACCTGTGGCTTTGGAGTCTCTCTGTAGATTTAACCATTGGGTTTTTAAAAAGGCAAGATACTAATTGTGCCCCATAATGGCTTCTTGTCAGTAATTAGTTTGACACACTGGATATAGATTGTAGGTAAAGGCCTGCCACTAGGTGACTATTTCAGTCAGAATTCTCCCTTCTTCTATAACCATGTCACCATTTTCGGGATCTCTGTTGCTGCGTCCTGGGTAAAGCGCCACCAAAGAATCTTGTCATTCGTTAAAAAAAATACAAACAAGCCAGTGTGTATATGTGTGTACATGATTTATGATGATGACTGCAGCCAGACCTTTCTCCAGGATCAGCAATCTATCTGCCAGTATGACTTTATGTTATCCATTCTGATGATGTTCTGTAGCTGGTCTTTATAGCTGAGTTTTGAGCTTCCCATTCAGAATTTAAAAGAATAATTTTACATGTTGGAAAATATGCTTTTTCTCTTTCTTGTCAAGACTCAGATTGATATCATGGGTTATTATGTTGGATCGTTGCTTGGTGGACCGCAGTGACAGTCATTATTGTGATATTGCCAGGCAATAAGTGTAAATTTCAGTGAGTCACTTTGGCACATAAACCCCTGTAAAAGCACCAGTTGTTGTGTCCTTTTTACACTTTTGTCTTGGTACAGATTAATGGAGATATAACTTGTGCATTACTGAGCTTTAGAGGTCGGCATGCTAAGTTAAGCTAAGCAGCAGCTGGCTTCAACGTTTTGTGAGACTTGTTCAGACTTGGGCCTCCATACTGTTTTGGGTATGCTTACACCAACATTTTTAACATTTAGGACCCAAATCAGTTCTTTTCAAAGGAACTGTTACACTTGCAGAGTTTATGTTAAGTTCCACAGTGCTTTTGTGTAATCTTTTGTTTAACTTTGGTGCATTTTGAAAAGCAACCGTTGCATTATTGACCAGTTATAAACCATCTTGACAGGGCTGACCTTTTGGGGAATGGAGAGCTCCTGAGAGCCCATAGAGGAAAAAGCTATATAATTGTATCTCAATCCAATTTAATCTAACGCGTCACAAAAAGATGAACTTCTCCAGAGATGGGGAAGAGAAATGATGTGAAAAAAGACAGAGATGCACCATGGGTTGCAGCCAGACATGAGACAGGAGTAGGTGGTACAAATACGGTACCTTGAGTTAACTTACTGGCTAATTAGTGACTGAGTAGAACAGAAATACTCATCAATTTTAATCAAATATTTAATGAAAAGACATTGTTTCAATTAAACTGTCCAGAGATAAGAGCCCTTAAAAAAACGCTATGTACATTTATGCATATGTGTAATATCCAAAGATCCAAGATCAATCCATCTTCATAAAATCCATAATTGGACATTGTAGGGGCAAAAACATAAATCCCTCGCATATGGCTAGTAGTATAATGATCTTTTAATTGAGGACAATAACATGATATTAATACATAATAAAGATATGCTTCCCACATGATTTTATCTAAAAGGCGTTTGTGTTGACACAGACAACACCAGAGTACAGACTGGACACCAGGACAGGTGGAGGGGGGATCTACATATGTGACCCTTTTTACCATCTTTTTAACATCTGGAAAGAAAAGGCGTTACCCTGAATTTCTTTTCTTATCCTGATATAATTTCTGTAATGTGCTGTAAATTACTCAGACCAGGACAGCTAATAGCTGGTTTGTTTGTCCCTGTAAGTCTGGTCCATGACCTCTGAAACACAGCAGCCATGCTCCTGTCTTTTCTCAGATTTCTACTGACCATCATTCAGTCATGGAAATCATCTTTCCTCCACTTAAGTCTCTCTATTAATGCAGAATGTCACCAGATACCAGGAATTAGTTTTTAAAAATGAAGTGAACTGAAGTGAGCGGTTACAATCCAAAAGATGAAAGATGTAACCACAAATGAAAATCTGGTTGTTATTTCATGCTGTGCCAGTATTCTACAGTAGACAGTATCGGTGAGACACTGACTCACAAATCTCGTGCTGTGTGTCTGGTTTTACAACAACTGTGTTTGTTTTTTCAGGGCTACAATATTTGACCACACAGAGCTGGCAGAGTACCTAATTTCTTTGGTAAATAAGGCATACACACACACACACACACACACACACACACACACACACACACATCTCGCAGCTATTAAGCACATGACATACCCACCTTCAATAGCAAGTACTGTGGTGTTAGTCTCTGGCCTTAAGTGCAAGAAATTGCTTTAAAACTGCCTTTTTTGCCAATTGGTAAATTTAAAGGGCAAATCAAAAATTGCCGTAAGTAAACAACTTTTGAATTTTAATCATCTTGGCTTAATAAATGTTAAAGGTGCCTCCCATTGCTTCCAGACCATCTGTCACCACTTAATAAACAGAACTGTGTGGCTGGGAAAACTCATTCTGTAAGCAAACACTGCACCAGCAAATAAACTTGTGCACACTCATCGTGTTTATCACAGACAGAGTGACGTCACCAAAGAAAAGCCAACTGCACAGAATGGGCTTACATTTGTTTTTTCAACTCTAGATTTATAGAGATTTTGTGTGAGAGTTTGGTTTTAATACTAACAGATTAGGCAACAATGATGTTCGTGGTTTTTCAAATAAGGGACCAAATGACAGCTTATTTTAATTGCTTTTGAAAATAAAATATTACTTTATTGTTGCTCCCTCCCCCCGGATGGTTTGAAATGAAAATTATTGGCTAAATTTATATGTTTTATTATTTTTCTAAAAGGAGATATATATTAATGTAATTCTTAGGCTCAAGAAGGCATTGTTGACATTTTGTTAAGCACTGCAATTTACTGTTGCTATGCTTGTTAAGTTTCCTGCATGTGCATGGCACCTTTTCAATTTACAATAGTGGTAGACTTACCACTCAAAATTTTTTGTAGTTATTGAAAAAGTGGGTCCTTTATTCCCGACAAATTCCGGGCAAATGCAGGCTTCTCACTTCTAGGCTACAGTATTTTGTTTTTTTGCTAAAATGATGACCACTCCTGTAAGATTTGATCAGCTCTAGCTAGGCGTGTTATTGTTAGCTGAATGAGTTAAAAACACTGTCTCTGGCTGACTTTTCAATCTTTCCAACTGGCTCATTTTAAAATGAGACTAAAAGGGTCTAAAATATGCTACATGAAATGCTAAAAGATGAGGCAAAAGCTAAATCTCCCAGGTTGCATTCTCATCAGCTG
>JAQQZW010000013.1:11024541-11035725 GCA_029814745.1 Zanclus cornutus | reverse complement strand
CAAAAGCATTAGACATTTGCTTGCACTTGTTGTTGGTGGTGAAGCAGAGATTTGACATTCAGGCTTTGTTTAGATGTTGTGGAGGAACCAAAGAGCACCAGAAAGAGAAGCGGAGGAGGAGAGGGATGGATCACCCAGTGAATACCTCGTCCAGGAAATGAATTAATGACCTTGGGGAAAGTGATCCATCCCTTTGACGGCACTGGGAGTCAACTCTCCCTACAAAAACAAGGTACATCTTATTCTCTGTCAACACAGATGTTTTACATTTAATCTCGGTTAAGTGAAATTTTACCTATAAAAAATAATTTTTTTGTGTCAAATTCTAATGTTAATGCAGACTCATATCGGGAGCAATACATTTATTATAATAGTAATCTTTTTTGCCTTGTAAATGTAGGTTACTGAGTGAAAACAGAATTGTTTGAAAGGCTTTTAAATCAAAGTACAAATCTTCATGTAATCATCATTAATTCTATTATATCTTGTTGACGTGTGATATAAATATAAACCATATCATTCTGCTTGAAAGAGAACAGAAAATGTTTTCCTTCGAGGTGAAGAGTTAATTATTACGGTTTTTATTAATCAATATGAGGTGAAGTACTTTTCGTGAATAACTTGGTGGCGGTTTTCTCTGAAGTAATAAATTTTCTTCATTTTTTTGTTTACAGCTTATTGCGTCAGAGAGACTGCCAGGCACAGAGCCCATTGTCTGTATGAGCTTGTGACGAGCTGGGTCAGCTAGGGTCCCAGCTGTCGACATGACGTAGTTCAGCATGCTGGTATATGAAGTCCAAGGCTCAGTATATCCTATGTTAAATGAATGCAAGTATGAATGCATTAGTATTTATAGACGTATTCGGTGTTGCTCGTGTCTGAGAGAGCCGCTGTGTCTCACCTCAGTTTTACATGTAGTCAGAGAATGAGCTGAACGCACGTTAGACTCACGAAAGAAACTACAAATCCCAACGTGGCCGACGAGAAAAACAGTTCACCCCCAGCAGCAGCAGCAGCCATCCGCATCAAACAGATTTCATTCAGTGAGTGGCCGCTCCGTGGAGAACAACAGGCTACCTCTCTCTGTCCTGTGTGAGTATTATTGCCCTCTGTACCTCTAGTCTTTGCTGAAGTTATGTCTAATAATATTTCTCGCCGTGTCAGTCGAGGCCGAGACTTGTTGTTGCTCAGTTTCAGAAATATGTCGTGTTGAATTTTGGTTTTATGTCTTTTTAAAGTCATGTCTGAGACGTTTGTGGGCAGCGTGGTCTTTTGTTCTTTTGGTTTATTTCTCGTGTTGACAAAGGAAAGCTGTCTGTAATTTGGCTTTAAACGCTGCGACACTTTGACACCGATGCGACGTGTGTTTGTTAGCAGGTGTTATTTTTGTTTTTTGGTGGGATTTTTGTTTTTCCTTTGAGCAATTTAGCGAGATGAAGTGAGTAGTTTAGTCCAGGGTGGACATATTACCCTATTCGGAGTAGTGAAAAAGGTTAAATGGAATTGTTAGATGTATAACCGTATTCTTTTTGGAAGTGGCAACCTTTTTAAAAAAAAATTTCTAATGTTTTCATTTTTTGTTTTTATCTTTTTTCTAGGATGCTGCACAGCTATGGGACAAAGGAGACAAAAACAGCCCTTATGAATCAAGGTTGCTATCGAACAAAGAGCCATAAAATCACTATCAAAGTGGAATCCTAAATAAAAGGAAAAGCATCTTTTTGTTAGTGGTTACATGTTTTTTTTTATTAAATCTTACATACTATTTGTTGTAAACAAATCACTCCTTAAACAATATCCTGTGGTGTTAAATTAAGGAAGGTAGTGTTCTGTGTTTCGTCAGTGTACCACCATCACTGGTCGCTTGTGAGAATAGTTTGACGCTATATGTAATAAAACATGCACATAACTGGAGGGGTTGAGTCCACCTCAGTCCTACAGGCAGGGCAGAGTCTTTGCTCCAGCACCCAGCCCTGCAGCAGCTCCACAGTGTCCTCATGTGGCACTTGTTACTGACTGACTGACAGGAGTCCACAGAAGCGACATCTCCAGCTGTGCCATGACATCATCCGACAACGATGAAACAGGGAGTGACCTGTCTGAGTGTCTTGAGATCTGTGAGCTCCAGGACCAGTACATGGACCCAGAAAGCTGCTTCAAGTCAAAAAGCTTACCCATCCTGAATGGACCCTGCCGGCCGGATCAAAAGACTGCAGAGCCACAGCTGGTCAACACCACCCGCACCTGTGTGGCCATACAGGAGGGCTGCGAGCTCCAGCCCAAAACCCCAGACTCCAGCCAGGCGGAGTCTCCCTCCTCCAGGACAGACTTTTCCCCCTCCGTCTCCAGCATGGTGGGACTCAGCAGCTCTTTACCTGTGGAGGGCCACAGGGCAGTTGGCTCCGGGGGTAAAAAACTTGGTTTCTCTCTCACCCGCCTTATCCGCATCCCAGCCAGGAAGTATGTGCGGGTCATCCTTAGGGACTCTCGCTGCTTCCTGTTCTGCATGTGCTACCTGACCTTCATTCAGTCCCTGATGGTTTCAGGCTACCTGAGCAGTGTCATCACCACCATCGAGAAGCGTTACAGTCTGCGCAGCTCTGAGTCCGGCCTGCTGGTCAGCTGCTTCGACATAGGCAGCTTGCTGGTGGTGGTCTTCATCTCCTACTTTGGCGGCAGAGGTCAAAGGCCACGCTGGCTGGCTGTGGGTGGTGTGGTCATCGCTGTAGGGGCAGCATTGTTTTCCCTGCCGCACTTCATCTCACCACCCTATCAGATCCAGGAGATGAACTCGTCAGCGGGCCATGAAGGCCTCTGTCAGAGCGTCAACAGCAGCGGGCGCGAGCTGCTCGATGTGGCATCGTGCCCTCGAGACCAGGAGGGCAACGAGCACAACCTGTATGTGTTTCTGTTCATTTGCGCCCAGATACTGGTGGGCATGGGGTCGACGCCAATCTACACCCTGGGGCCCACCTACCTGGACGACAATGTGAAGAAAGAAAATGCATCTCTGTACCTGGGTAAGACTTAAGAATTCTGGATGTACTAGTTGTTGAACAGAAGGCTAAATTTATGGCACATGTAAGCACTGTTATCCAGTTTATTATCTCTGCTCATGACTGACATTTCCAAAAAGTGAAGGAATTATGTTGCAGTGAGGTGGTTTTGCACAAAAGACAGGCTGCTTTATAAACCTAAGCAGTTTGACTGGTCTTACTCTGCAGCTCCGATAGGTGACTGCATTGGTCACAACACAACACAGTCAGTGTCATGTATCCCAGCTGATTTCATTTCCATGGGAAATGGCTTAGATGTTTGCCTTTTGATAGATTTTTAAGACAGCGTTAAAGTGATTTGGTCTTGCTGATGTTTGCCAGGAAGGGTTTGTGCATGTCCTCGCTGAGCTTAACAGTGCACTCATATCCCCCCTGCCCACTGTCCTTTTGATATAATCTCCATGGCGTGCAACCTCTGCACCACACTGAGGTAAATACAGAGACTGCAAAGTCAACCTTAGGCCAGGGGCACATGAGAAGAGTGTGGGATGAGAAGCAGAACTGGGTTGCTTATGATTAATGGTTCTATACTATCTGTGTGTGTCTGTGTGTTTGTGTGAATGTGTATGTGCACAATACTGCTGTATCCACGGGCTTGTGTGTGTGTGCACAGAAGGCTGGCAACAGTAAACCGAGATGCTCACATGTTTGGCCAAAGAAGACAAGTTCCCGTTGGGTTGGAGTAGCAGATTGTCTGTTGTATTCCAAAACATTCGTACATTTCTGCACAAGTATCCTGTAATTCACCTGGTATGCTTGGGCTTTGCTGGCCTTAATGGTTTTGCTCAGAGTAATTGCCTGCACATACATACCACATACTCTACATAGCTCATAGAGGACTGTGCACGACTGCAGATGTGATCCTCCTGCTTGTCTGCGCACTGCCGGACATGGGACACCCCTCAATCTGATGCCTTGTCTTATGCAGAAGATCACTGTCCCACTGACCTTTTGTGTAGGCCTGCCACTAATGATCATTTTCATCATCAGTTAGTCTTTTGAATTGTCAAATTATTTACACTATAAAATATCAGAAATAGTGAAAAATGGCCTTTACAGGTGACATCTTCAGTTTGCTTGTATTGGCTAACTAACAGTTCAAAACCCCCAAATTGTTCACTTTGCGATGACCTAATCCTCCAGAATGTTTGCATTTTTGCTCGATAAATAAATAAACCTTTAATCAACTGTATTTGTCCCTTTAACTGTAGATTTATCTGCTAACCAATTCACATGTAAAGACCAGAGGCAATGTTTGTGTGTGTGATTGACTCATTATTTTGGGTGTGTGATTTGTTTGTAGGTGCATTTTCACCTGCCTGTCTGTCTTGTTTTTGTATGTGTATATTAATGCGTTCTGTTGGATTAAAAACAACGCTGAGTTTTATTGCGTAGCACTAGCCACCTTGCTGACAGCAGCCCTTGATCACAACATTACACAGTCTATAGAGCACATTTGCTGTAGAGTCCTTTCGCTGCTTGCTCCGCTGCCCTCAAGACCCAGTATTGATCAGATCCCTGCGTCACAGGGAGCCACTGCAGCATAGCTGTTGAAGAATAAAGAGAAAACAAACTGAACATGGACATGCTGTGGCCTTTCGTTGGAAAGGTACTCTAGAGCAAATGCATCAGAGATCATAAGGTTCATTCAGTCATCACAGTCAAGACATCCTCCTCGTACAGATATCCATCAAACGCAGAACTTGCTATGGTGACCTTGATGGATATTTCCAAAGAACTCACAGGGAGATAATCTGTTCCGGCAAAGCACTGTTTGGGAAAACAAGGGACATGTTCTGACATGTCAGGGAACAGATAAGGAGTGGAAAAATGTCCTTGATTTTTTTGTTTCAGGTACTCAGAATAACCATGGTAACTGGGGTTTAGCTTTGTTATCTAGGTATGTTTTTATCTGTGACATTGTCTGATGCATGTTATAGTAGGTATATTTGGTGCATACATCAGTGAGCCACAGGTAGTGTCAGGTAATGCTGGCTTAAATGGAATCCACAATCACATAAAAACTCTGTATTTCACCCTTTTTAAAGCTGAGAAAAAACATTGTTGGACTAGTGTGACATTGAAAAGTTCAATTTTTTAACCTCTTCCCATCCCCCCTTTTCTCTGCAAGAAGGATAATAGAGAATCACTATAAACATATTCATCCTCAAAGCCCTCTCCATATTTTCCCACCTTTCTTTTGTGGCGATGTAGGCTACCCATATCTAGAGGAGGTTTCCCCCACACTTACCTCAATGTGGATTTTTCCCAAACCCATTAATGTAAACCCCATCTCAATTTACACTGGCTCAGAGGGGAGGAGCTGCTCGCTTTTGTAGGACAATGCGGTTTACGCTAACGGGTACTTCTGGTGCCCTTGGAGGGAGAGAGAGAGAGTATATGTGTCTTTTTGCCGGGGTGTTATCTTTGTGTATGCATGCATGCACAGTAGGGCATTCCCACTGACCTGTCACCCCATTTCCCAGCTCTGGCCTCACATCACTATGGTAATATAACAGGCACGGCATCTGAACTTTTACTCTACTCCCGGAGGAAATTGGAAAATTAGTGTACAGCTGATTTAGCTTTGCCGACACCTTTATCTTTGGATTTTGTGGGTTATAAAGACAAGAACTGGTGACTCGATTGTTGAAATTGACACTGAGTGCACTACTCTGCCTCTGTCCTCAGTCTTTTTTCTCTCTCTCTGCTCTAACTGATTTACAACACACCATTCTTGGCGTCACTATGGTCAAAGTTTGTCTGTGCTTTTCCCTGAAAAGGTGCTCCAGCTTATGTGAAAGTGGCTCGTCATGTTAGATGAGGTTTCTATTCCTCAGCGGGTAGGTGAGGTTCAACTGGAAGCAAAATGTTTTGATTCACTGCCCAGCTTTTGTTCTTGTTTTGTTGTCGATGCTGTTTCTGAATGTCTCCAGTCTCTGTCTTACTTGGCAACACAATGACCCCACAGGCCTACATGATCATTAATCTAGGTTTTCCACACTGAATTGTTGATCCATTCCAAGCTTTGGGACTTCTGCTTATAAAAGCCCCCCCCCATTGATGGCCTCTGTGATTTCTAAGCTAATAATGCTGAGAAGCTGTTATTGATGTGGGAGGAATGGAGAGGTCAGCTCTGATTAGATCGCTGTCTGTATGTCCACATGACCTTCCATTACACAAGAATTGACTTAAAACAAATGTAATTTATTAAAACTAAAGTTGCAGAGTGAGCACATGGTCCATCTTTTTTAGAACTTGGAAGGCCCAGGTCACATTTGTCAGTAGAACCCTTTGTTTTTACATTGTTGTTCTTTTATACTGTCTAGACTTTGCAGCCTTGTTGCATACAAATATGCATGCAACCACCCTATCTACATACAGGATAAGGTTAATTGATTCCTCCTGGCCAACAGTCTAGCTGCCTGTGTGAACACTAGTTTGCAAGTGCAGATGGCTCTGGAACTGACACAGTGGTGTGTGTTATTGGTGCTGGTGTCTTATTAATGTCAGAAAAACCAAGGGCATCTGATGTTGCCCAGGCTTGACACAGTGAGACTTTAGAGGCCTGTTTATTTACTAAAGAGGAGGAGGAAAAGAGGTGGTGCCCGGTTTAGGAAGAGAGGAGCTTTAACACCCTGCAGGGACCGCTTGAACACTGGTTCTGTCTGCACTCAATGATACACACAGACACACATTCTCATGCTCGCATAAGCACAAGGGGTGTGTTCTCTGCTCTCTCTCCCCCGACAAATATAGAAAGAACAGTTGCTCTCCGTCTCTCTCAGGAGGTGTGTTTGGTGTGTGTATAATATGTGTCCTCAGCAGATTACAGAGGAAGAAAACAGGTATGAACAGTTAGTTTACAGTCATACCTTACTGTGTTTTTTTTTGTTTTGTTTTGTTTTGTGAGTCTGAGGATTATTATTCATGGCCTTTGCACCTCCCTTTTTGTGTTATCTCAGTCAATTTCATTAAATTGTGTGTCCTGTTTTTCTTAGTAGCCAAAGCAAATGCAGATTGTGCAAACACAGAAGCAAACACACAGGTCCCCAGAGAAGCTGGCCTCCTCCCCGTTGCTCTCTGCTCCTCCAGCCTGTCAGATCACATTTCAGGACTGGTTAGGGTACGCGTTTGGCCCCATCAGAGCCTGGCACACATATAGAAAGTAGCCCGTTCCTGTTTCATCACTGTCCCCTTGGCTTATTCTCTAGGAGGTTTTAAATATCTCTGCCCGCACTCCCTCCCCTCAGGCCAGTTGGACACACAGGCCCTCAGAGTTACTCAGCAGCAGGCGACCTTTTTAGCTGCAGACTGCTGGGCTGCCAGCTCTGACGACTACTACTACTACTACAACTCCCCTGTGAACCGGTGACCCCTCTGAGGCTGATCCTGTGCCACTGACGGCTCTGTCTGCGCTTCAGAACCTTTTTTTACTGTTGTTTTTCTCTCCACCAACCTGCACTCCTCACAGACAGTTTTCTCTTTAATCAGCCTGCTGAATGAGTAGGAGTGATGGAATAAGGCACAGAAGGTTTCAGGCAAGTGTGGGAGTCCGTTTGCTTCCAACAGTGAGGGGGTCTTAACCACAACTGCAGTGTGGTCTTCGCTCAGCTTCATTGACCAATGACTTCTGGCCATTTTTCAGTGTTGTGGCCGGGTTGTTTTGACAGTGTGGGAAGGTTCCTGGGGAAATGCCACAAGAGTTTTTTTTTTTTTTTTTCGCAATAGCGGGAATGCTGAGAAACCCTTTGTTTTCAGCTATGCGGGAAAGAAATAGACTGTCTTTCTTTGTTCTTGCTGGCTCTTTGGTCCGTGTTGTTCCTCCAAATCCTCCTTGATCCCTGGCTCTGGTTGGCTCAGGTTAAAATTGAATAATGCCCTGAAATACCTTTGAAGTGGTTTAATTGTCAGTGCAAAGAAACACTGTAGGGGATTGTTTCTTCTCACCCATTTTGGGTCATTTCGAACTCGGCTTGGAAAGGAAGATACTAATTCAAATTTTCAGACTTATTAACTCCATGGCTTAGTGGTTTAAATTTGTTTAGCCAGATGTTATAACTGCAAGAAGCTCAGGACTACCGTCTTCGCCCCAACCCAAGAAGCCACAAATCCTGATTATCGAACATCTGTGGGGATTACATAATTACCTGAACAGCATCAGTGAATTTGGACAGTGCCTCATTCACAATTTAATCCAATTCATATCTGACTGATAACACATCTTAATGTGACAAATACCAGCCACGTCTGATTCTTCCCTGAAAGAGTTTTATGGTGAGTAACAAAAAAGAGGCCACTTGACTTCAGAAGTGCTTTGCCTTTTCATCTCTGCTGCCTGAAAGCACACAAAAACCTGCACCCTCTCTGTGTATTTTCTCTGATTAAGCTAATCAGCATTGGGGAGAGAAACATGTCCTTCCTTTGCCTGTTTTGTCCAGTCAGGAAATGAGTTGTTACCAATAATTACCAGATGTTTATCTGTTGCCAGGGATACTGNNNNCTATCAGCACACAGAGTACAGTTGCTATCAAGCACCGAATTCCCAAAAAGACAGAAACTCTGACTGACCTGCATTAGAATTTGATGTATCTGACCTGTGTCAGTTCTCTCTGGATCAAATAGTTGCATATACTGAACAAAGACAGCCTGTACATCCATGTCAAGCAGAGCTGCATAGCATACAATCTTATCTAGTCCGCTCTGTCTGCTCTTCAAGTTTATTCAGCCTTTAGGGTGTAGTTTTGCTACAGAGGTGGAAAACAATCTGCCTTCATCCTAGTGTTATGCCCTCAGAAACGGTGGATTGGCTGTTGTTCTCCTTGACCCATGTGCTGCAATGGACATTGGGAGAGGAAAGGTTGCTGCAGGGGAGACGTGTTAATGGCATTTACATAAGTGTAAAAACATGTGGAGCACAGAAAAAGCTGTGGTATCCAGGGAAAAATATCATTAGTGTACACAAAGACAGACTTACTTACCAGAGCAACATTGGTGAGAAAATGACAGCATTTTATTTAGAATCTATATTTAGTTTATTAAACTTTTTTACACACCGGGTGTCCTCTTCGCAGTTTTTTTTTTTTTTTTTAATTGGCATTTGTCCCCTTCTGACCTTCAGCTGCTCTGCTGCATACTGGCTGCACAGAGCAGCACCCGTGTGTTGAGCATGGAGGGACAGAAGCCCACGCTGAGGGAGATAGAAGGCAGTAAAAAGATTTCTGACCCCACCCTGTAGGATCACTGCTGTGCGCTCGTGCGTGACACACACACACACACACACACACACACACACACACACACACACACACACACACACACAGATGTGCTGCAAAATAATGCCGTAGACCAAAAATGTAGCCTGACAGGCGTACAGGCCGGGGCGAATTTGCCGTGCACATTCATCCGTCTGTGTTAGCGGCTCTGCCAGGCTCTGTTATGCCACTAAATGTAGCGTTAAGCTGGTTGTGCATTATATAAGACAGGCTAATAGGCTAACATGTAACTGTGATACAGCTCATTGAAGTGACAGTATTTTGACAAGAGTTGTCCGCTAATGTTAGCTGAGTTTGTAGTGGGACATTTGGGGAAAAATTGCTGTTTAACAGTTTATAAAAAGTAGGTTGCTTTTAGTAGTCGGACGCAGGTACGTTATAATAGTATGCCAAAGCCTGCTGCTCCATTGCAATATTCTTCAGGCCTTTGTTCCTGTAGCTGTGTGTTTTACATTTTTGGGGGCCTAGTTGTTGTTAGACCATTTAGGAGTGTGAATGGTAAGAGAGCAGCTGTTGAGAGCTGGCAGGGTGCTTGCACAGGGGATGTCTGTGCGTATATATGTGATTGCACCTGCAGTTGGGGGTGGGTAAGGTTTGGGGCTTTGGGGGCTTGTTGAGAGCAGGCACAAGTGTGTGTAGGAGGTGGGGTTTTGTATTGCAGATTATGCAGTTGGTTTTCCTGCAAGCATGCTAGTGGTGTTTCAACATATATGCCTGTGTGACGAGATTGCAAAGAAGTCTGTCCCATCAATGTCAAGGCTGGTTTCATACACTCCCATCACAATGTGTAGGAGGCACCTCTGCTGCAGAACAGTGTACCGAGTTCTTTTCTCACCTGCATTAACACCAAACAGTGTAAATGAAAGCAGCCATGTAGTCACTCCATCTGCAATGTGTTCTGCCACAGTAAATATTCTCATGAACATTAATTAAGTATTCCAGATTCCTAGTTAAGATCACATAAGCTCAGTTCAGCTATTTATATATTCATTTATCCTTTTTTCCTTCCATCCAATTTTCCCTCTGTTGCCAAGGAAATAGAGCTCATGCAGGACACAAATTTGCAAAAACACACTTGCAGGTAAAGAGGCCACAGTAAATGTGATCGAAAATATGTCTTGATGGCTAATATCACATATGTTATGTTCTTTGTTAAAGGCAAAGCATGAGCTAATGTTTACTATTAGAAATGGTGCTCTGTTTTTGAATTTTTTGCAATGTTTATTGACTGAGATCTGTAGATTTGGAATCAGCATTCTTTCTAGTTTAGTTTCCTCTCGTAGTAGCTCGTGCAGAAATTGGAAAGCAGGAGGATGCATTGATGAATGGGCCAAATTCTTTGACGTTGGCAGAAGATTGAGAGGGGCTTTTAGCACCATGGACAAGAATTGCTGTGCAACTGCTGTCAGTGAGAAGGGCTGAAAAGCCGCAGGTGCAAGCTTGTGGCAAACTAACATATAAGTCTGCTGTACTCCCTACTATAATGTGGTTATACCCCCAGACCAGATGCCCCATTCATGGCCGCTCATCAGCTGAAAGATTATCTGCCACTCTCTCAAACGCTGGAACATTATCTATGCATAGCCAAACACACAAAGTAGACTTCGTGTGTTTGATGCTGCATTTGGGAGCACTCCACTAGTGTGTGTTTTGGCAAGAGTGAATGAAATGAGGTAATCTAAGGATCTCGTTAGATTGGCTGGATGGTGTACAGTTTGGATCAGAAGTACATTCGCAATAATTGCATGTGTTTATGTCAACTGATTGAGGTAAATTCCCAGTCTTACTCCCTACAATTACTCATACTTTTTTACAAAGATATAAAGCTACAGAATGGTTTATCTTCATCTAGA
>JAQQZW010000013.1:10795614-10806497 GCA_029814745.1 Zanclus cornutus | reverse complement strand
CAAGTTTTCTTTTCCAAAATAAGAGGAAAGAGAAGAAGAAAGGAGAATTCCTCACAAGAAGATACAGTACCAAACATTATAGGTTATATCATGAATTGGCTTACATTTTTTGTGCATTTGGGAAGACAAACTGGCAGACTGGATTCAATCATTTAATTTTAGATATTTATGATGTGCAGAGTCTGTACGACAGTAAACCCACACAGTTTCATGTACTGTAGTTAAAGTTCTGATATCTTCTTAATCTTAGTCCTATCTACTGAGAGAATGGCAGACAAATGATAACAGGCATCAGTGAAGAAAGCCTAAAGTTTGCATGTCACAAATGAATAAAGCTTGACATTTCAAGATCTGATCCCTTTCAGGCGTGATCTGCACAGAGGATCACAATCTCAAACAATTTAGGCCATAGGGAGTTAACAGATCTATCATTGCCAACATGTTTCGTGTGTTTTCTGTCGTTGGATATTTGGGACATTTCCACGATACCCCCAGACTTCAGTGTCAGCCTAAACAGCAACTATCCAGATGACGATGAAGCTGTCTGTTATTTGAGTAACACATGATGAGGGAGGTCGACTGTGGGATCTGGCTCTGCAAATCAGCGGCACACCTCAGCGATTCAGACCACATCCCTACACAGTCACTGTGGGCAGACAGTGTATTAAGCTCAGCACATTTTAGTGCTTATTTTGGCGTCCACTATGCAGCCTGATGGTGGCATCTTGATTGATGATCTTAAAATCTAAATGCTTAAAAGGCAGATCCTCTCATATCTGATTAGCTTCTGTCTAGCTACAATTACCAGTGATGCAGACAGCAGAACAGAAATGCTTAACTTTGCATAATTCATGTCCTGCAAGCTTTGGTAAACCATGGATTTATATTGTGAGATATATGATTGCTACTATATATACTTCAGTTTTATATCAGAATGTGAGTGCTACACATGACAGTACACGAGGAAGACACATAATAATAGACTACTAAAGTTAAATATCTGTGTGAGTGATGCAAATATATGTATATTTATATAAAAGTGGTCTTTTTTTCCGCCTGTGCACAGCTATAGGGTTTGTGAGTTAATAACAACTCCATATGGTTATGTTTGTATACAGGCAGTAACTCTGTTTGTGGAGTATTTGTTAAAGCGGATTAACTGAGAGCTGAGGCTGGGCCCGTGCTCACCAGATTGGGGGACAGGAGGGACTGGAAGTGGAAGAGCAGCCCAGCACTGGCGATCTGCTCCAGCCAACGACGGCTGGCTTCCTGGGCCTCCTGAAGGTCCTGGGGGTCCGAGCTGTCCTGGTCTGGCTCCCTGCCTGCATTGTGGAACTGAGAGTGGGCACGAAAAAGCTGAGCAGTGAGCTGAGGTAAGGAATCAAACCAGAACAAAAAGATATGTTCAATTACCAACTCAAAATGAGACATATGCATAATTTACCTGGTTGAGGACAGCCAGTAAGTGCTCGGAGAAGGCACACACAGCCGCAACTAGAGACTGACAGAACACCATATCACGACGCAACTGGATCTCTGAGTCTAGATGGGACAAAGAGGACGTGAGGAATGCTATGTTAAAAAAGAGGTAATTGATAAAGAAAGTAAAGTGAAAGGAATTGTCAGAAAGAGATGGAAGAAGTACACACTGTGTGAGTGTAGCGTAAAATCTGAGGTGTAAAGAAATGAGGTGGCATGACTTTGTTATGGCCATTAAACAGACTTTTAGGGTCAGACTCTATGCTGTGGCCATTTTTAAGCTTTAAGGTTAAAAAAAAGAAGTCCTGGCTGTTTTTTCTTTTTTAAAACTGCTGGGTATTAAATATTGTATCAGAAAAAAATGAGAGTAAATGACAGGTGTGCCCGAGTGGAGAATAATTGGCTGCCATATTTTCCTGAGAAATTGGCCCCCTGAAAAGTTCAGTAATCCACTGAGTTAAAAATGAGCTCATGAACTCCTCAAAAATGAATAATGTGTCATAAGGAATGACTTCAAACTGCTGCAAACAACCACAGAAAAGAAATTTACCCCTTTCTCTACATTGTCTTATTAAATTATAGTTCCTGAAGGTATGTAAAGGCACGCAAGCCCTAATTTCATCAGCACAGTGTCTCTTGAGGAGCTGGCATCTGAGCTGTTAGCCAGTGCCAGTGCAAAGATTGATATTGACTTTCATCTATAGTCTCTATTAGTTCTGTGAAGTCTTCTGGTGTATCTCATAGATGTTTTTTTACCGTCTTTCTATTGTTTTTTTTGAAGAATAACAAACAAAAGACTACAAAAAAGCAAAATAAATACTTAGAATAAAGTAACGTAACAGAACAGATCAGGGACAGTGCATAAGTCCAGATAAAATGAGGGTGGATTCACTGTTTGGGGTTTATTTCCCATTTTTTACTGAGAAACAGTGATATAAATGTTAATACAAAAGCCTCTTACAAACACAGAACTCTGACAGTAAGTCCTTTTAACTGGTGCTCCCTTTATGATTCATAAAATTTGCATTTTATTTCAAGTCCACTCATGTTTATAAAACGCTCTGTTTGAGTGTGTGTTTCTGATTGAGTTGCTTCTTTCTTCCGTGTTATCTGAACTTAGCTCACAGTTTGCCTCACCAGTGCAGGATGCTGTGACTTTAAAAGGTTTGATTTTTTTGTACAAAATGCATTTGCGTCTAACATTTCATGCAGTGCTGTCTTCCATATTTCTGTATCACTGCAGGAGGAGGAGGAGGAGGAGAGTAAGACAAACCTGTATACTGTAGTAAGACCAAGAGCAGCCGTGTCTTCACCTCTGAAAAAAAGAAATAAAAGCAATCCAGTGAGCGAGTGAGCAACATTACATCAACTCCCAAAGAGCTTTTCTCCCCGACAGCAGTAGTTTGACCTATACTATAAACTCAACCCCTTAAAGTCATAAATAGGGCGATGCTGCATAATTCTTTTGCGTCATCCCAGCTCCACAGCTGTTTATCTTCACATATAAGAAAAAAATCATAAAAACCAGCCACAGGCAAAGATAATAACATAAATCCGCATTTGTTTATAGTCATATCAGAGCTGCGGGAAGCTTGGCAGGACGCTGCACTGCATGAAAAAGCCATCGTGGGGAGAGGTAGGAAAAAAACGTGGTGTACACAGGCCAAACTGCACATTAATATCAACTCTGCTTATTTGTACTCTCTCAGTTGTGACCGTCAGCTCACCTTTCCCAGGAGTGTCATGTGGCTAGCCTCTGGTCTGGGCTGTTTGTATCTCAGTGTGTTTGCCTGCGGTATGTCTGTATGTACATATATATCTGCATGCGTCTGTGTGTTTAATCTGTGTGCCAACAAACACAAAACCCCACACTCCCATTGCGAATAAATGAGGCTTAACTCCCTATGCAGATAAAATAAAAATCTCATAATATGCAGCTCTTTGATTCTTTAACTTGCAAGTTTTCAGCTCTGACTCAGTTGCTACAATTTATGTATCCCAGGATGGTTTTAGGTTTAAAGTTTAAAGACAACAGCGCAGTTAGAGGTTTGGGAGTGCCTGTACCCACACAACTGTAACAGGGGCTCTTATTGCATCTAATAAATATGATAAGGTGCATGGGAGAATTGGTCAATTTAATGTACTTTACCTCCCAAGCCTGGCAAACTTTCAAGAAGTACTGTATGTGCACACAAGCTTTAAGCCCCAAACACTGTAGGGACAGTAATAAGTTTCTGTGTGTGTGTGTGTGTGTGTGTGTGTGTGTGAGTTAACCATGTCTGGAAGGGTTCAGGTACACACTAACCCTCAACATATTTAGCGATGGTTTGCGTGAGAGTCTGAACGCTGCTGGGGAGGTTCCAGGGATCCTGCTTGACATGGAGACGAAGCTTTTTGGTGCAGTTTACCTTAGGCTCCATCTCCTGCTGAAACTCTGCAGAAACACACAAGCACAGATGTTCACACACGCACAAAGCATTAGCATAGGCCCAGTGGAGGTATATGACTGTACCAGTATCAACTGCAACGCAAATTTTTCACCGGAGACAGTGGGTTTAAATGACAAACTGCCTTTGTTCACCTCTTGCATTATTATTTAGTGAGGAATAAAATAATAAACAGATCTTTTTATTTCATGCCCCCTATGATACATCTTTATTAATCATCATCATGAATCTTTTCTCTCTCTCTTCTGCAGCTTTCTGTCTCCCTGACTCTCAAGTCCACTCTATTCACAGATGTTTATTGGTATCATGAAACATCAGTTACTTTGCTGCAGAAGTTTGAGCAAATCAAACTCTATAATGAGATTGGCAAACAAACACTGCAGCAAAAAAGCAACATCAGGACAGATGACAAATGCCAATAAGTTATTACATTCAAACTGTCTCTATTCATCTTTTACTTTGCATCATCTATTTCTCTTCACATCTCATCTTCATATGTCTTCTTCACAATGATCTCATTGATTCTCTTTCTCTCCGTCTCGCTGAATAAACTGATAAAAATGGCAGGTCAGACGGCACTAGAACCAACCAGTCTTCTCCTTATTTTATTAGCGTATCCCACAGGCCACCAGTGTTAGACTGACTACAATCTAATCATCCTGCAGTTGCAAAACATGATTGTTAAAATCTATCAATCTGATGTAAACCCTCTCAAAACTAAACAGAAAGGCTTGTAGTAAAGTTTACTTAAGAGTATGCAGAGAAGAAGAAATCTGTGATAGAGGTGTGGCTGTTTAACAGAGGCTTCAAGGGGGTTTTGAGTGTGTGTTTGTGTGTCTGAGATCAGATGCAGGAATGCTCCACTTGTCAGATAATCCTATTTACTCTGTTATCAACCACACACATTACTGGAGAGGAGATGGATCAGCTCTGATCAAGGCTTTCGCGTCCCTCCTGAGGGCATTTATGCATAACACACACACACACATACACACACACACAGAAACTCATAAAACACAAGCAGACCTATTTTCAGTTGAAGCATATCTGAGCGCACTGCAAGACAGCCTGAGATGAGAGGGGAGTCTGTGTGCCAACAGGGTCGGGTGTTAGAAACAATACTTATCCAAACATACAGAATAACAGGGTAATCTGTTAGTGATTAGTGCTCATCACACTCAATTGAAGTCAATTTCAAGGATGTAAAACTAGCAAACTTGTTTCATAGCAGTTCTTATTAAAGCCTGACAGAGTTCAATAAAGACAACCAAGACGCAAAAGATACAGCTATTATTTTTGCAAAGTCTGGGAACAATGCCTGCACCGCAAAAAGAAGAAAGAAAACAACTGTTGCTTCTGACTGTAGTTTTCTTCTATCTAATCTACAAAATGGGTTGAGTCATCTGAGTTCCACAGATCACAAAAGGGCACCGTAAGCGAGTTTATATTTGTAGTGGGAAATGATAAGGATAAATTTAGCTCTTCCAGCAACATTTCCTACATGTTCCTGTTCGAGATAAAATGTAACAATAGCCTTGTGTGGTTAAGTAGCAGGGCCAAGATGAGGTTAGGTGGCGAATAAACACATAGTAAAAAACCAATGATCAGATAGCATACAAGCACAAGAGCTGCTGCAAGCTCAAATTTTCCATTGACTGGTAAGTAGCACTACAATAACCGGAGAGTGGAGATGAGTGTGCAACTAAGTGGTGCTGTTTCAACACGGTTAAGTGCTTCAAAATGAAGGGCGTTGTGATAGCTGAAGAGGAGAAGAAGTGAAAAAAGAAGAGGGAGGAATGAAGAGAGAAGAAAATGGATGGGAATGGAATAAGGGTTGTTTTCGGAGTTGGAATCCACCTATAATACTTCCCCCCATGTCACTATAATCACATCTGTGCACAGCAGGAAGTTGCAGCCCCTGTGCGCAGGCGGCTGCTGCGACATTTTCAGCATGAGCTCTGTTTTCTCTAAATGCTGGTGCTGGTTGGGCTTGGGAGTTTCTCCAATATTTGGCCTATTGTGCAGCCCAGCACAGCCCAGGAAGCAGAGCTACACCATAAAAAAGCACAGGAAACCCCCTTTACTGACACAGTAGAAAGTAAGATATTTCACTGAGAGAAAAATGACAGAAAGAATCAATATTTTTGATACTAAAAGACCAACTTTTACATTTTTTACTTGGCTTGACTACGAGATGCACTGTGTATAAAGATGCTGAGAGATCAGAGTCTTGAGGCAGGAGCACATCACAGACCCGGGTTTTTACCTTGTAATCCTCTTCCAGGTGTGAAGCACTTGGTCTGCTCGAATGCTCGAGCCACCACTGCTCCTCTCAGCATGCTGGTGATTGAGTCCACCTGAAGAAAGCACAAGGGTTGGTGGGCTTATATGATACAGTTTCCCAGCGAGCTGAGACTGAAAGTATAAGTAGGGAAGCAAAAACTGCTGCCCAAACATAACCAACACCTGCCTCTCTTGCTCTCTCTGTAACACACTCACACACACAATCACACAGAGCCCCAATGAATACAAATTGCTATGCAGTATGTAAACAAAGCTGGTGAAACTGCTGTGCAAACAAACGATGAATGAAAATGTCCTGAAATGCAGCTGTAATATAAAATGTTACTTCATAGGAGAAGTTACAACAAATACCGAACATTGATAAACATTAATAAACAGGAAACCTCTGTTACGTCGGCGTCACAGAGCCTGTGACTGAATTAAATCCCTTTTTCTTGTGTTGCAGGCTGCAAACACACCCAACCTCCTGTGCTTCAGGCATCCATTCTCTGCAGAAGAAGATCCGCTTCATCATCAGTATCAAAAAAACACAATAGCAGAATATCTCTACGGCACAATAGAAAAAAAGAAATCCAGTTTTTAGTTTAAATTGGTGTTTAAGCTTTGGATGGAGTTTTGCCTTAAGGAGCCTTCACTGACTTACCAACATGTTGAACCACAACCCTGCCCTCTGAACTGGACTGATTCACGTCAATGTGGGGTGGGAGGAGTCGGAGGAGCATTAACGAGCTCTGTCCTGTGATTGGATGTCAACACTGTGTCCGTCCTAGTTCAGACGACGTGAGGCAACGAGTCGGTGGAACTGAGTCAGCAGTTTTTCATTTGATTTGTTTTTTAATCTCAGGAGTAGCTGATAAACCAGCAAGCACACTGGCCTCTTCCTCTGCTATGAAAGTAATTTATCATTCGTTATTAGTTTTTTGCATATTAATAGTGTTCATCTCTCATCAGTGTGCAGCTTTCCTGGCTGTTTACCACGCAGGAGTCGTAGGCGGTAAACGTGACGCACTGCCAAACATAGCAAACATGGGACTACACGACGTTGATAAGTAAAAACACCAACTGCTGTAACTAACTGCCAGGACTGCTGCACAGAAAACGTTCACTGGAAGAACCCAGCAAGCATTCGACAAAGCTTGAAGTTCAGGTAAACGAGCACAACATTTGACGTTCAGGCCCGCTGAAGCTGATTTTTAATTGAGGTTTTTAACAACTAGAAACATTCATTGTTAGAGATGCTTTCTAAACTTAACGTTTCTGCCCTGGTTGAAGGTGCAAACACCTTCGAACTTTGGTAAAATTATAATCGTGGTTGTGTCACCTTGTCCAAAAATTAGTTAAATTTTTGCTGCAGTTTGATCGTTCCAGATTTTGGCTGCAAAGCAGCTTGAGACGATGTTTTAACCGAAACATATTTTGGTATTGATTTCACTCAATCAACTAAATACGGCATCCAAACTTTTTAAACGAGCGTTAAACGTTTGAATGTTTGCTGGGTCTGCACAAGAAGTAAAGGGCACAACAACAACAGTTGAAGGGAACCAACGCCTTTCTGTGGAAACGAGTGCCTCATGCTGCCATCCCGTCGCTGTTGGGCGTGTTAGAGGCCAGTTTAGACGCTAGAGACTGTGGTTGTAGAGCTGTAGTTTGTATTTGCACTGAGGCCTTGGAGCTGCCTGACCTGCTGACAGAAGAATGAAGATTTTCTGCTGCTGCTCCTTCTGACTGTGGAGGACTAACTGTACAGCCGTGTCACTCGGTGTTCGTCCCGTTCTGTGCATTGTGGGTTCTTTCTGACGAAAGATATCGATCTGAAGACGTAGATTAACTTTAGACTAGTGGAGAGGTTTTCGTCCTCTGAGGTTTGAGATCTCATCGGCTGCAACAATCCCGTTTGGAAACAGCAGGGAAATGGCTCATATCTGACAGTATCTGAAGACAGAAAAGAGACTGTTAATCAGACAGTTGAACTGCCAAAACCACCAAGAAATTATATCAAGATACTGAGTTGTTTTTTTTATGTCAGTGAATTTGGGAAATACAGAAACATATCGTCAGGGGTCAGCCTGAGCCTTTCTGAGGCTTCAAATTTAATATCTTTCTTCCATCATATTAAAAACATATAAAGCTGCACCTATAATTCATGACAATAAATCTGCAAAACTAGCCACAAACATATCCTGATCTCGAAAGTTCAAATTTAAGACATACAAAAAATGTTAACCTTTAAACTACACATTTTTTTGTTATATTGCCCCAAAATTGGGATAGCACCCCAAATATTAAATTTTGATAGATTTAGTTTGATTCTTCTATTAATCCCCAAATTTTGTGTATCCCAACAAGATCTCTTGATGCCAGAATGTGGAAGAGCCACCCTCAAAGTTTTGTTTAAATGCCAAAATTTTATATGTACAACTCCCATTAAAAAAAAAAAAAGTCATTCCCAAATTTTGGCATAGTGCCCTAAAAGGCTATATACCTCAAATCTGGTTTTTCGTCCCAAAAGATTTGTTTAAAAATCTACACTCCTGTACTTTGCATTAATCCCCAAATTTTGGGTGATTTTCTGCTGCCTAAATTTTTGTTTTGGCATGTTTCCACAAAAAAATTGGTCATGATCCCAAAATGTGAAATGGCATCAGCCAAAGGTTATGGTACATAAAATTTTAAGTAATCCCAAATTTTGAGTTAGGTTGGGAATAAAACCAAAAAAAGGCTTAAAGGAGATCTTGAATTTTGAAAAGCCTTTGGGCCGTTTAACAAAGTCAGTGTTATCATTAAGAACTTAAAATCCTGACTTCTGAAAATGAACATCATGGCTCAGGCTGACTGCACAGCTCTGTCTGAAACACGTGATTATTGTACCGAAAATTGTTATAATAACCATTTTCTGAAGCATCAGTATCTATTAGTTATCAGACCAACTTATGTACAACAGTTTAGTTAGTTCATTTTCCATCTTTCTACTGAACATTTGACTTAAAGGGCAGAAAAACTCAGAAAAACACATTTTTCACTTTCTTGATGACTATAGAGAATGTCAACTGAACAGACAAGAGTGGTCGACCCCATTCAAGTTTCACACTCCATTCAGGATGTACATGGTGTCATCAAAGTAAGAGCCAAGAGATGAACGGCTTTCTTTTTGGTCCCACACAGGGAACATATTTAAGGTCCAATAAAAGAATAAATTGGATTTCTTAACTAAATTTACTGACAACTCTCTTCCAATCATGTCATATCAGTTTTACAGAGCTGCCAATGGGAGTGAATAAAACACCCAGGAGTCATATTACACAAACATTTTTCCAAATGACTCACTAAATAACAAGCGATTACAATTTTTTGTGCATCGTCGCGTTCATCCTCAGTAAGGTCCGGCTGAGTTTGTGGAGTATAAATACAGAATAGAAAGTTTTGTTTGTAAAATCTTGGGGTTTTGTTTTATTAAAGCACTTAATTTAGTTTTGTTTTAATAAACTTTAAGGACATTTGTTTTAATCTTTTCTCAAGATAATAATGAATATATGTAAGAAGGCCATATGACACGTCATGTTGTGAACCTAAACTTTGGTATTGCACCCCTACAGTTTTTATTTAAATTTAAAGATTTGTTACTAAATTACTGTGTTAGTCTTAAAATTTGATGCAACGCCCCCAAGTATCAAAATGTGGTTTTGTGCTCCCAAAAATTTTATGATGGCCGCAGAGTTTTTTTCAATTCCCAAAAGTTGTTCAAGTTTTTAATGGTACCTCAGATACTAAAATATAAAAGGAAAAGCTGCTTCTGACTGCTGGCTGTGGTACTTTATCCACGCCTTGTATCCATTTAAAAAATTACAAAAATAAAAATATGGAAGAACTCAAAGAATGTGTGTAAAAAGGCCGTTGGACTCTTCAGTATTGACTTGTAAAATGAATCGTCATCGTGCCTTGTGGTTCAAACACCTGAAGTCTTTACCTGTTCGTTGGTTCGGTCGTCACTCGATCTGAAATAGGTTACATTTCACTATTAGATATCAAATGTACTGTACATACTACTACTGCTTAACTATTGTTTCTACTCGTCATTACAAAGTAATTCTTGTGGAAATGTTGCTTTAGAGGTTTGTTTTTTAAAAGTTGTTGTATATGTGAATCATTACCTGAGCCAGAAGTTCTCTCATCACTCGGACAGTTCAGTTTTGGAACGTTTGGAGACTTGGCTGTTTGGAGAACGTCGCATGGACACGGAGAACCCGTCTGTGGCTGGAGAAACGCACTTTGGTACAACTGTCAAAAAAATTTTCAAGATGAAAACAGACAGACAACGTGCAGACAATGTCCTAAGCTCAGCACTGTACACTCTTCTACAATTCTTTCTCTTGCTTTGTGTGTGTCCAGTCAAACTTGTACGTCATTGGTGCCATTCTTGTGCATTGTGTCACTTAAAATTTGAGGGATGATCTCGAATTCGGATCATTGTCACAGAGTTTTAATGTGTGTGCGTGTTGGAACAAAATAAAATGTTGCAGTTACATTTTTGTCAGGTTTCAGTTTCTACATACAAACTACAAAATTGTCCCTTAAAACTATAACCAACATCATTCCTGACTTTAATTATTGACACCAAAAACAAGGTTTTATTGGACACCTTATTTTAGACCTGAC
>JAQQZW010000013.1:10740954-10751352 GCA_029814745.1 Zanclus cornutus | reverse complement strand
GATTTATAAATAGATTATATTTACAGCTGCTTCCTGGACCGCCTACAACATCTTTCTCCATTAAGAACTGGGCTATTTTAGGTTGAAAGAGCACCCCAAACAAGGGCTCCACTCTATTTGGTTTCCAGTGTAATTCCCGGTCTTTTCATGGATCAGGTTGCCGTATGAAAATAGGGTCTGTAGGCAGACCAAGTAAAAGTCAATCGCCCTTAAGATTTTTACAAATCTTGATTATTCAGTTCCATACCTCACTGATTGACCCTCACCTTAACAGTCTCCTCTGTGATGTTTTTGTCGATTTTGGTGGCCGCGTACTGGTTCAGCCGATGTAGAAACACCTGAAGCAGAGCAGAAAGAAAAAGCAACAGTTAACTCCTTTAAAACGACCCTCGGATTAAATTACATTCTGGCGTCTGATCGCTTGTACCTTTAACAGGACAAATAGAGGGCTAGATTCGAGGCTTTGTGTGCTTTGTGTGCAGCTGCAACACTTGGCTGCCAGAGCAAATTGGTAACCATCACAATGGATACCTGATACACAGGAAACTCAATCTTTGCACTGGATGAAAAAAACGTAATAATCACAGCGCATGGTATTTCAAAGGCGATGTTAAGTGGCTGGAGATGGGAGTTTGAGAGGCCAACGGTGTGTGAATTGAGATGGATTGGAAGTGCTCCTACTTTCTTTAGTCCCTGAAGACGATGGTTCCCAGGCTGCTTCACTGCACAAGCCCTCAACAACCCATTTAATGATTCAGTACACTTTGTAAGAATGGCAAATTAAAAGGGTGCGCTTTGAATGTTCTCTTAAAATGTGACTAAGGAAGAATCAGTTTTTTTCTGAACTTTGCCTGAGGCAGAGCTGTTAAAGAAGACACTCATCAACAGGCACCGGGCAGGAATCTTTACGTTCATCTGTGCAATGTGTGGAATAGAGCTCAGGCAGGTGGGAATCTATCTTCAGCAGAAAGCTCGGCGGAAAACAAATTGATAGCATTACGCTTTGATTTTGATTGATGTCTGTAATGCACTCCACTTCAGGCAAGCTATGATGAAATCCAACGCAAGGCTTAAAAATCCAAACTTTCACAAAATATAAAGTACACATGAAATGGCATTCAATAACTCCGACAACAACGATGTCCCCGATGTTCATACTGCTGTCAAATTTGAATGAGAGCAAGTTAAGCAGCAGGAAAAAATATGTCCTTGGCATAACATCACAAAACCAGAATGTGTAATGTGGGTTTTATCTTACCAACATTTGTTTTCATTTCCCATGTCATACAACTAGCTTCATTTATTCCCCCAATAGCATAAAATGCAGTAACTCAAGTAAGATAAAAGCAGAAATGAGATGTCTGAGTAGAATAAAGCATGTGATTGGATTTTATTATTCCAAACTTGTCTGCTGAAACACAGTGGTAACATTTATGACACTGAAGATAAATTAACCAAAAAAAAGAGAGGTTACTTAAACCAACAGTTTGATTGCAACTGTGTCTCTCCATGCATCAGCCATTTAGAAATCTGGGCTGTCAAAACTCAGATTCTGACTTAATCAGTGGATGTCACGGATCACACCAATCCTGCTCACATAAAACCATCACAACATGACAAACAACATAATAGGCACAGAGACAGTGCTGTAGCACAACACACACTGTCACAGAAAAACACTTCGGCAGCACAAAGTTCCATTTCATGGTACAACATGACACAAACCAACAGCAGCAGCTCCATAAACACATGATCAAGCTCCACAGTGTAAGGCGGCGTGGTGCACACAGTCAGTGAGGACGATAAGAAGTTTCATCTGTCTTTGCAGTTGACCCTAACCGTGGGTATCCCTTTACCGCTCCACTGAGGACCATAATGCCATCTGTCGCCCGGTGCAGCCACACAGCAGGCAGCCTGACCTGAGCAAGCTCACATAACACAACCACAAAGCATGTAAACAGCTTACTTTAATGAGCAGACAAGCCAAGAATTATTCCTTGACACCGAGATCTAAGTGAGCAGTTGTGACGACAGTAAGCTCATTGAAAAGTTTCACTTGAATAATTGTGAACAGATGGGAAAGGTGGTTCGGCTAACTCGATTGTAAAATCTCCATTCCTTGCTAATTACAAAGACAACGCTCTGTTGAAAAACACACTGACATGAAAAATAACTGAAATCATCTTAATCACATTGTATTGACGTCAAGCAACACTTCAAAAGGAACGCACTATAAGTGAATGTGTGAATCCAGGCTTGTGGTTTGGGAAAAAAGACGGGGCTTTAATAATCAGCCTCTTTGTTGTAGGCCAACTCCACGCTGATTACCATTCTGTAGCTGCCTTGCCTCGCAACTCTGCCACTCACAAGCATTAGCATCTGATTAGCAAGTCTAATATGTACAAACACGGAGCAGACTTCAACAGGCCCTGGCACAGGCCTGAAAGGGCTTACAGTAGAGAACCTGAGGTGAGCAAAAGAAGCTCTAATTTGCATCAAAATCCCGGCTTCCTATCATTGATGTGTAACATCAAACATGGGCTCATTAGGGAGTCTATGGCTTCAGTTTTAATAATGAAGGGTCTGTTCAACAGGAAATAATCACTATATCTGCAAAGTTCTAATTACACTGTATATCTACAGCTACGGGGGGGGGACTGCTGCAAAACATAAGGAGCCACACGGCAGATGCTCAACAGACATAAACAACATAAGAAAAAACACATGGCAGAGTAGAGTGCTGGAACTCTATCTGCATCTCCATCTGATTGGATGGATGGAGATGATAAAATGTGTTATCACACAAAAGATAAGAGCGTTTTTAATGGCACAGAAGTGATGGTGTTCAATTGAAAACATTTTTCGTGCAGTTTTCAAGAGAAGTATACCACACTCAAAACAGCCTCAGCCTCACTGAAGTGTGAACAACTCATTTGAGACACTGCTCATGTTATTGGTAGAACCGTGGACGGTTTAGACTTGATTTGTGGAAACGGACATGTCTCTTTCGAAGAGACTGCAATACTTCTTTGTTAATGTCGTTAAGAGACTAATCCTGGAACGGCTCCACAGACAGTGAAAGGGAAGCTGACTGACTGACTGGATTTATGGACACAATAACAGTACCCAGGGCGACTGTGAATATAAGCCCATTTCCAGGTTTGTACAGTACCTGACAGCGCTGCAGTACATAAATGCACAGCTCATTCGCAGAAGCCTGAATGTATTGTACTTAAATCTAGCATTGCATGAGTCATCCAGATCCAGTAATTCAGTGTCAGTGGAGCACGTCCAGGATTTGTCTCTTGATTGCATCACAGAGCTGAGCATCTGTTCTCTGATATAAAGCTTTGAGTACAAAAGAGAATTGAGAGTTCTGTCTACAATAATGATAATAACTAGAAACTAATTAAATGTAAGGGATGCGTGATTTTAAACTAAAGTAAGAAATGTAGCTGAAAAGAGCTCAGCCAAGACTCTTCCTCAGAGACCATTTTCAAGAAACACATTTTCACCCTTGTCTGCCGCCGTTGCTGTCTCCGTCCTCACAGCGACCAATTGAATTCCAGAGGGACACATTTTGTTCCCTGGGACTGGATGTGCTTTCTAGCAGGAATCCTACATGTCTGGGCACCGGCCACTACTGAATCACAAGCAGACTTTGCAATTGCATTGTAAAGCTCAATAGGAGCAGTTGATGAACCGTGCCATGCTTTCTGTGATGAGACTTCTTGAGCTGAGCAGAAAACATTTAATGAATCATACTTTTCTCAACAAGACTGAGTTTATAAATATATTTTAAGGTTCAAAAAGTGTATTTTTTAACTGGCATATTTCTAAGATATTTGGGAAAAAGATGAAGTAACGTTATGAGCTCAGAAGGCAAAGAGGATAAAAGAGTTGGACAACGGCAGCGATTTTCTTAGTGTTCTTTCCATTGGCTGTTCAAGGAAAGATGGACTCATCTCCAAAATGGCATCCACTCATCCTCACAAACACACGGAGACACATACACATCACTCATTTAAAGCGTGTGAGTAACCTCACTTCCTTTTCTTTGCAAAGGAATGAAGCAGTGGCTATTTTTTTCTGCATCAGACATTTTCCTTTCTACTTGTGGGACATACAGTACACGCATTTTCTACCCTTAATCATGTATCAACAAGGAAAAAAAACTCTCTCAGAAAGTCATTTTGTTCCCCGAGGCTCAGGTATAATCACCAGGATTGCCGCTCTGATAGCTGGAAGAGGAATTCACATTAAAACCCCATTAAAGTTTTCATTATTTCACAGAGCAGATGGGTGTGATAAATAGATTGGTCCAATCACTGCATGTGCCCTATCTGCCATTAATCAGCACAGGCTCACATGCTGCAGGCAACAAAGGTGTGGTAGTGGAAATCATGGCTTTACTGCCTGACACAGAAGTGCTGAAATTTGAGAAGAAAAAGGATGACAACCTGACCTTCAAGGTCACTGTTCACTGAGACTGAAATGTGGCTCAGTTAGCAGACCTGCAGGCAGCATGATAGACTTTCCCATCACCTACTTAATATGACCAAGCAGTTGCTTGGACAGAGCAGAAAACTGCCTCAATCTAAACTGAGTGACAGCTCGCTCAATAACTGCAGTTTGCTGAAAAATGCTATTTGCTCAGAAGGAGTGGGGTAGTTGAGATTTCACCTAGCATCCTCTGGACTTTGGTGGGAAAGGAAGGGGAGAGGGGTAAGAGACTGGCTGGAGGGCTGTTTCCATGCTGAAAGAGTGTGTGCTGAGCCAAACTAGTTCAGGGCTCTTTGTGAATGGACATTATGCAATGCTGTCCCCCCGGCATCTCTCCTCCAGATTGGACAGATACAATCAGCGGAAGGCTAGCCACTCCCCCCCCCGTATATGTTGATCTCTGTGTCAATGAAACAAATGAATCACACTAGAGGAGTCTGGCAAAAACAGAGGCCACTTGCTTCCTCAAACATATAAACTAACAATGATATAACAAGAGGACAATGATGGACATTCTTGCGCTTTAAAATAGTGTGTGTACAGTATATTTGCCTAGCCTGAGCATGTGCTTGGGGAAATGAATGTGAAGTGAGAGGACAAGAGAATGAAGAAAGTGCAAAGGGAGAAAAAGCATGTCATTCATCACGTTTCACAGCCACACACCCGGCAGGATGGGCTGTGATGGGAATACAAATCCCATCCGGAGAGGAAAAGAGCGCTAAACAGATCCAAAAGAACAAAATGATGCAGCAAATTGCTCTGATAAAAAAAAAAAAAAAAAAAAAAAACCTAACACAACAGAAAGCTCTCTAGCTGCTCCCATGCTACAGAAATGAGTTTGAGTCAAGTACAAGGCTAGCCTCAAACATCTGCTAATGCACTTAAGTTAAAACTATTGGAGGAGTGGGCAGAAACACAGAGCCTGTTTGATGTGTTACACGCAAAACAACCATTTTAGGTCCCTGTGGATCGATTGGTTCGACTGTAGAGCACCACGCTCTGCCTGAAATTTAAAGTACTGAAGCTACTATATTAAGAGGAGTGAAAAAATGCAATAGTACATCTGTTGGCACAATTTTAAAGCTTCTTCTGCTACCAAAGCTCGACTGCCTTTGCTGTGATGTGGGTTCTACAGCTAACATTGGAAAAAGGTCTAATCTGAGTTCATTGGCACAGATCACCCGTATAAACTCTGGAAGAATGAACAGGCCTTTCTAAGAGTCTATCGGACATACTACCTCTTTTGTACGCTGATGATTCACTAATCTGCTTTGTTGTCATGACTGAAGAGCTGGCAAACAACACACACATAGACAAGAATTTGTTCACTTTGTATTAAATCTAGTGGTATAAAAAAATTCAAATCTTTGTGTAAGTATTTTATGTATTCTAATTTGTCCTGAAAGGAATCCTCTCTTGTTAACAAATAAAAAAAGAGGAGACAAAGACCATTCAAAGCCAGAGATGAAGACACAAACAACAGCTTCCACATGAAAAAGCCCACTGTAGTGAATCACTAGACTGTGAAGGTATGCTCATTAACGTAACAGTCTTTTTGAGTATGTGTGTGTTTCCTTTTCATGCATCTGTCCCGCAGGACGGCAGAAAAAAACGTAAAGCACTCTGATAGCAGTTAAAGGACAGCAGGTAACAGGTGCGCTCGCAGCTTTGCACCCTCAGGCAAGCTCTCACAAAAACACCTGAGTCTCCGGATTTGATGTGTATGTGTGTGTGTTCGCTGGTGAGAAAATGAAAGTACAGCAGATGTAGACGGAGACAATGCACACAGAATAAACAGATCGAGAGGAAGTGGAGAGGGTGAGGGAGAGAGGAAAAAAAGAGAGCCTTGTTTGGCCTTCTTAACACGGCAACCCTGTAGGGAGGATATGGTGCCTTTACCATACTTCCTGCACGGAGGAACTGTTTTAAACCGGAATTCAGCATTACAGGGTTAAATCTCCTGCATAGAGGTCTTGAATACACACACCTATACACACACACACACACACACACATACACACACACACACACACACACACACACCAAATTCCTGGCAGGCAAAAACTGAACTTCCCCTGAAAAGGCTTGACCAGAGACAGAGTCAGTCTCTGATGCTGAGAGCACACAGGGGAACATCCGAAGAGAGAGAAAAGGCTCTTTGTAGTGATTCTCTCCCAGAAGCCTCCTGTCTTCAACAGGTCCCGATGACACCACCTGGAGTCATCTTGGGCTTCCTATCTCATTAGGCCTCTGGCTAGTTTTCCCAAACTGCCCCGTTTTTCTCCACTGAGAATGTATACAGGAAACAGACACTATAAATACAGCGGGGAATGTTAATATGTCTATCTTGGGAAGGGCTATTTAGGCTCATCTGCACAGCTCAACGCAGGGCCTCTGGTTTTAATGAACAACAGAGAACATAGTGCGTATTCATTTTGCAGGTTCCTCTGGTGAACAAAAGTTCATTTATCTTGTTCCTCCAGGGCACAAATAAATAAACTACTGTAGCTGAAGCCTCTTTCAAGACAATTAAAGAGATTTACTGGAATATCATCTGAAAGTTTACTGTTTGTGGAAATGCCTGTTTTGTGAAAAATGCAGGAAAAATCTGGCTTATTAAAAAAAATGTAGTCCATTCCAGGCAGTGCTTTTTGAGGCATCTCCATGAACCCCCTCTCTTTGATGTTATTCTTGTCCTTCCAGTGACCCTGGCACCCAAGACATTACATAAACAGCTGGAATAAAGCAATTCATCTAATGAATATGTCTGTGTCCAATATCTGCGCCTGACTCCAGGTGAGCTACTTGCACGGTTGACACTGGAGTGAAATGAGAACATAAGCATAAAATGACGCTCGTGGTTGTGTCCGTTAAACTGAATGCCTGACCAGCTGTGGCTCTGTTCAATTTCACCCATCGCGGCACTAAAAGGCATCTACAGTACATTAGGAAGATCTTTTGACTTGTGAAATTGGATATTTAGCAGTGGGACCAGCCTCCAGAAGATGAGAGTTAGTCTTAAGAGACCAAACCTGCCATGCTTTCCCAATCGCTATGTGCAGCCAAGCTAACCATTACCCACTGATAGCTGGCAATTCCCATCAGAGCCACACACCAGGACCCTGTATTGATCTGCAAGATGACTAAGCAGAATCATCAGTCTCCCAATCCGTGGCGCACTTCCAAGCATGACTGTGACACACCCAGACTGTCTATTTGATTACCGCTTCAGGCTCAGAGTCATCCGCTGGGCCCCCCCCCTCCTCCTCCTTCGCCATCCCTCTCAGCAGGACGGGCAAGAAAAAAGGAAACCTGCAGCGTCAGCCTCACACATAGAACCAGACACCGTCAATGAGAATTGAACAGCTACCTCACAAGTTTCTCCCCCTCTCTCAAATCTCCCTTCAGCACAACTGTTGAGAGCATTCCCACCAGCACAAATACCCCCTCCTGCCAGGGTTCTGCTCATCACGCCTTTCTTTTATCCTCTGAATGGATAGAGCCGGAGGCACCACGCCAACAGGGCTGCAACAGAGCTGCACAGACCTCACAACGGAAAGCACTCATCACTGTACGTTAACTATTTATATTGTAACTAAGAAGCCTTTTAGCTGACATGTACTGTTTTATAGTGTCAGTAATTTCCTTTTTGCTTATAGGTGTAACATCTACCTGGCATTTTGTGAAGATTAATATGGATTAATGTTTATTAAGGACTTCATTTAGTCATTTTTATTAAGACAACAGTTTAGCAATTGAGAAATCATTTGTTTGCTAGATCAAATTAGATAGCTTTGACTATGCCAAAGCTACAGTATTTAACTTCCTTACTACCGAAAATAACAACTCTGCTTTCTGCTCAACTGATGTTTCAGAGACATTTTTACTTCATACCAACAACAAGGTGAAATTTTCTGAACCACCACACGAGAGCTGTTCAGATGAACATTTTATACGCACAATGGATTAAATCACTAAATGAAATGCGATAGTGATCACTCATAGTGATGAAACAACAAGGAATTATCACCAAGCTCTGCAGTTCCTCTCAGCTCTATGGAGCTTTTTAGCATCTTTCAGCTAATTGTTTTGCTAATGTTGCCACCTCATGTGTAAACTGGCAGCTGTTTGCGATTGCATTTACCGTTAAATCTTACTAAGGTGATTAAATCTTCTGCTTCAAAGTGGCAGGTTAATGCAGTTTTAACTTTTACTCATCTGACATCCAGTTTTTAGCCATTTCAAAATGTGAAAAGCAGAAAAGTAGAGGCTTACTCAGTGCCTATCCCTAAAATCAAGTCCAGTCGTTGGCATTAAAAGAGTCAGTTTCAGAGACAGAAATTAAAACAGAAAGAAAAAAAAGAAAGAAGACAGACATACACGGAAAGCATGACTGTTGACAAGGCCTGCTTAGAGACAGTGAGACACTTGTCTAACTCTCAGAGCTTCAATAGCAAATCCCATTCAAGTGCTTAATTAAATAATTTGGAATGAAGTGGAATTTCCCATCACGTCTGGCTGGGCCGCTCAGCATGTTTATGGATTCCAAGCCCAGAAATGCAGGGTGGACAGAGACATGAATGCCATGGAAAGTGTGAGTTTAAACCATATAGAGGAAGCATGCAAACTGGTCTAAACAAATTCTGAGGACACTTCACCAACAATGTTAATGTCAGATCGGATTTAAGAATGAAGAGAGAGCTGCACCAGAGGGTTTGTGGAACGCTTTATGATGATAAACCAAGCCTTCCAAAGCACATGGTTCGTGATTCATTTTTTTTAAGCAAATACCCTTATTTGGTTAATGAGCATCAAGCCGAGCATTAATTAACTTGTAAACATATTGTAATTTTCCTACTGTCATGCAGACTTATGGCAATGCTAATGCAGGTTCAAGAGTGCTAAACTGATGCTGCAGGCATACTGATCTGAGTAAGTTTGTGCGTGTGTGTTTTCCCTGCAGCAGATCGTGCCAGCTAAAACACAGGCCCCCTTGTGATGATGACCCCTTCACACTCTACAAACGTCCTAACGAGTGTCTACCGTAGTACCGCTACTCTTCTACTTGTCGCACGTAAGCACCATGTGACCAGGCAGCTGGCACTGGCCAAATCAAAGGCCGCCTTCTCCTCCGGGCAGCAGGACAGCACCACCCCTGCCTACTGAGCTGAATCCACTTGATGAATTCAATGCAGGAGGGGTCCCTGCAGTGCTACATTCTATGCAGTGAAGCTTCAACTTGCCAAGTGGGCAACTCTCCCTTCCCTGGCCCGGTGTAGACAGTTGGGGAAGTGTATGTGTGAGTGTGTGTGTGTGTGTTGAAGCAGGAAACATACAGCACAATGTAAAGACCAGGAGGGCCAGGAAGGAGGGAAATCATGCTTGAAAAATGGCCTCTGAGACAAAAGCAAAAGAACTCTCTATGGTGCAGAACCTGCTAGAGGGGACAAAATTTTTTAACACTGTCAAAGAGAAAGTTGAAAACCATGTAACAAAACAATGATAACTAAAGTCACAGGGTCAACTAGACAACAGTGAATGCAAAGTTTGCTTTAAGTAATAAGCAACTTTGAGTTGCAGCTGCTGTTGGGTGGAAAGGAACACACACACACATAGAGCTGGGCAAAGGTTGAAATTTTTTCAATAACTTGGTTAAAGAAGTATGTTTGTAAGTTTAAATATGTTTTTCTACAAAACTGTTTTTTTTTCATTAAAAGAAATAGTTTAACATTTGGAAAATAAACTTATTTGATTTCTTGTTTACAGTGAGATGGGAAGATTGATACCACTATAACATCTGTACAGAAAACATGTAGCTACAGCCAGCAGCTGGTTACATTAGCTTAGCATAGAGCCTGGAAACTAGGGGAAACAGCTAACAAATTTTGCACAGTA
>JAQQZW010000013.1:10636577-10647737 GCA_029814745.1 Zanclus cornutus | reverse complement strand
CTAATCTTTGATGAAATGGCAGCAAAGCTTCAGTATGTGACTGAAGCAAATGTGTCAGAGATCTATCAAAAACACAAGTCAGTTGTTGATAAAGCCAACTTAAATATAAAGTTACTTGCACTTAATCTTATCTGTTAATTTACCAGCAAAAGATGTATAAGATGACATGGAGAGATGTTAATAGCAACACTGCTCTTTCAGTGGACCAACACTGCACTTTTGCTTTTGTTTTATTGGCATGTTTATTAAATACTTCTGACGTAACCTGTTTCTTCTCACCTGATCCCCTGTTGTGATCACCGGAGCCTCGTCTTGTGATGCGGGGTTGAGTTTGTGCCCTGATTTGGGATTCAAGGTTCGAAACGGTCGCCAACTGCAAAGACTGAGCATCTGGGTGGATGTTACACTTCCTCTGATCCATTACCAGAGCCACCTCCTGTACAAAATTCAAAAGGGACCAGAAGGAAGAGACTGACTACAGTTCACGTCTGTAAAATGTTCATCAGAAAACTAGTAGTACTTGAATAATACAGTATATTAAAAGGCATCAGAAAGGGCTGGCACTGTTTCCCTGAAGCAAGCAAAAGAATCCATTTTCTGATCAGCACCATACATCATAGTCATGTCTCCTCCCTTGGGCTGTCCTCTCCTGATGCTCTGCTGAGTGCTGAGAGGGTCTCTGCTCGTGATCCCGCTCTTCACATGCACTGTGAACATCTGACAAAACCCAGAAGCCATCCATCATTACACAAGGTCCTAAAAGTTCTTTCAGTTCAGATACATGTCATATCAAAACAATGAAAATTTGTCCGTTGAGCATAATTTTTCACTGGAAAAGAGTAGGATGAAAGCATTTAGAAGCCTCCCTTCTGCACAAGGCTTATTAACAGTTTCTCTACTGCACCCTTTCTCAATGGCTGGCAGGGTGCTATCGCCACCCTGCAGCTGGCATATGCGCCTTGCACCCAGCACTGGCACCAGCTGCAACACAGACACGCAAGCTGGCATGCACCACAGTTAGCCTGGCATAGAGACAAAGAGCTAAATAAGCCTTGCGCAGAGGCTGTTGTAGTGTGGAATCACCGGAGTGTATGTCACTGACCTCCCAAGCCATGCTACCTTTATGGAAAATGTCTGGAGTTTTATAAAAAAGAGGCCTTAAAGCATATTGTGTCCCCGCGGATGTAAACACTTTCTTCATACTTGAAAGAAGAAGAAAAGAAGGACAGGGACAGTCTGTACAAACAGACTATGTTTATCCAGCCTTACAAAAATAAGTAGACTCAGATGGCAATGTGTAGTCTCTGTGGATGTAGCGTTCAGGTTTGTTCCTCTGAGAGAAGAAATAAACACCAAATAAACACCTGTAACAAGGGCAAATCATGCAAGCTGTACTTTAATAGCTTTACTATTCTGTGACAATGAAAATGCATAATTGAAATGTGTTGACAACTCACAGAACTATAGTGGCTCAGTTTCTGGTCCAAAAAGTCTGCAGTGAAACACAAAGCAAGTAGTTGAAGGAAGCATAGCAGTTTGAGGAGAAATGTGTGTGTGTGTGTGTGTGTGTGCTCACGTGTGTGCTCTTCCTCTCTTCCCTTAAGCTTGATTTTGCGTTGTTCTCGGAGAAGTGTCTGCTGTTGGATGTCCAGACTTTGATGGTCAGCGGGAGGGTCAGGGTGCGCGTGACGGGCCTGCTCGCGAGACGCTGTGTCTGACAAAGAAAGGAAAGGTACTGTCCCACATCTGTTCTACAGTAGCAAACAGCAAGGTTTTCTCCTATTGATGCAGCAGTAACGGTTGCATTGGCACAGGGATAAAGAATTATAAAGTTAAGGTCAGGAAGCACAGATGAGAGATTAAAAGAGGAACATTAAAAGAGATATCAACCAACAATTTTGAATCACTTGCTCCCTTGATTGTTCCCTCTTGCCCCACTCTCTGAAGCAGCATCTTGGCTGTGACTCAGCAGCTCCGCAGTCTAGCTACATCCTTCCCCCTTCATCCTATCAAGGTTGGATTGTACAGAATGGATCTGATGCAGCTTAAAGATGTGGGGTTGGCATGAATCCAAGATTTATATGAGGAAGTTTGGTCAATTCATCACAAACTAGCATTTCTTTCTATTTTGTTGGCTTTACAAACTGGAGCTCTGAGTATCTTTCAGACCCTGCATTAACTCGGTCTGGGAACCCATCCAAAGCTATTTCCTCGGTTGCTTGCATTACATTCTCTGTTTACGCTGCCAAACTGCCCGTCTCTGATAGACGCCTCCCATGACCCCATGAGATTAAAGTTTCTGTGAGGCTGGAGGGAGACAGAGGACTGATGAGGCTCCGGAAAGTCAAAACCATGTGGCTGTGCCCGGCTGCTTTAGGACCCCAGGGACCCTCATCTCTTGCTTTTACATCAACACCATGACTGAGGCAATTATTGGAGCGTTTTTCAATCGCTGTCTCAAAGTTGGAGAATGGGTGGGTTCAGAGTGCAGAAGCAAAGTAAGCAGTGTCCAGTTGGTTTCAGTTCAGTGGGATAAACTGTTTTGTCATAAAAGTGCAATGTTCAGTTTGCCACTGTTATGTGAGTGATAGAGGACGAAGCAATATTTCTCTTTCACAGAAAAGTAAACACTCTGAAAAGTCTCACTGCAGTTTGTAACTGCATTGTGTGACTTCCTCTTGCAGTCATAACTACTTTTACCTTTGGCTCACATAGAAGGAATGAACCAACACTGGCAGGCAGAGGTTCACTGCTCATGATGCTGCACAGATCTGACTGGTAATCAAAGTGTTTGTCATTACCTCTGTATTTAAGCTGGTTGAACTCCCTGATATTTTGCATATGAACACTTGCAGCACCAGTTTGCTTGCGTGCCAATTCAAAAGCGTCCACTCTGGGTCGTCCTCTTGGCCTGAACAAAAGAGGGATACCTCACTTTAAACAGGGCACTTACCTCAAATAACACACACATGCCTTGCTGAAAATGTCCCGATAGTTCACTATCTTGAATGCTTTCCAGGTGCACACAATGACATAGAGGATGCAGTTCCACTTCACACACTAGCTCTATTCAAAAGGATTTACGTGAATAATGTTTAAAAGAGTAGGGACATAACACCTGTTTTGTGTGTGTTAAGCGCTTCCAAATGCTTTCATGAGCTCTAAAACATTAGGGCTTTCTGCGTAAGCAGCTTATTATACTGGAACCAAAGAAAAGCAGTGGAACTGGCACCAGTTCAAAGGCAATTCTCTGATGATTTGCAGCAAACTTATTTGAATATAAGCAGAGATTTTGCAAGTAACTTTCACTGTAGTACATTCCTGTCCTTTTGGGGGAAAAATGTACTCACATACTGTGTCACGTGTGTTTTTCGGTGTTGTTTAGAGTAATGAAGACAGATGAAAAGAAAATTTTCTGTTGAGCATCATACTCATTACTGCAGTAATGGGTCCCTGAAAAAAATCTGAAAGGAGATTAGAAGATAGCCAATTTGACCTGGGTCACTTTCATTAGCTCGAAGCACAAGACAGCCTCGTTGAAATACAAATAGAGAATCAAAATTGCCATTTAACAAGACATAATTAGTATTGTGTCTTCACCTTAAATGAATCTGTGGGTGCATTAGGTGAAATTGGACCTGAAGGGATAGAGCGCATCTAATGGGTTCTCTAAATGGCTATTCTTTCAGTTTAGAAGAAAATGATAAAATCTTATTCCTTCCGGGCATGCTACACCTTCGCAAATTACCACTGCTGTTCAGGGGCGTCTGACTGTAATACCTGTTGGGAGCCGTGTGGTAAATCTCTTGTCGATCTGTCTGGTCCATCCGAACCTCCAGTTGTTTCTGCTCTCTCCTCAGGTACCTACGGAGAGCCGACAGCTCTCTGAGCACTTCCTGCTGACCATCTCAAACAAGCAGAGGGAGCAAGGGGAGACAGAAACAAGAACAGGAACCATAAATGTTTATGTGGCACTTTATGATTTACAGGCAGCTAGGCTTTGTTTTTTTAGGGAGGGCTGGGTTCAGAAAACTTAAGACCGTCTTACCTTGTAGCTGGGGTACTTTGACAGGGACTTGTGGGCAGTGTGGTGCTGACACAGAGCACTCCTGCTGTGGAAACTTTTTAATTTAATCACTTTAATTTTGATATTCTGGATTTACATCAAAACAGCGTTGATGTGAAAATATTTGCATCCGTTTGAAAGTTTCTTACATCGCTGGAGGAGACTTGGCTCACAACAGGTCTTGATGCAAGGAGATCTGACTGCTTCCTCTGTAAGGCTGGGATGGGAAGAGATGGCTCCCTCTGTAATATACAAGTAGAATCACATCATTTGACAAAGGTGTTCCATAAAACTGCAAGTTATGGTACCAATGACTTCCAGGCTTACTGTACCTCATGACTCAACTGCTCCCTTTTCTCTTCTCTGTCACTGGCACTCTCAGGCACCTTCTCCCCAATCTCAGTCTCCTCCCCCTGATGTTGAGTCTTAGGTTCATGGATCCAACCTTGGTTTTTCAGCCTATGCTGCAGAGAGTAAAGAAAACTGTTCACCAATTGCAAGCCCACTGTGAGAAGAGCCCTTAAACTGCAAGGAAGGAGGAGCGATAAATGGCTCTTCATCAAAGAGAAGAACTCCTCACCTCAACCTTCATCTGCTTCCTATTTTCCTCCTCATATTCCCGCTGTATCAGAGCCCTCTGTGCTGCCAGCCTCTTCTCATCTTTTTCTGCCTCAACCCTCATTTGTTCTCTCTGTTTTTCCTTCCTTTGCTTGTTTTCCTCTATCTGTTGGTAATAAAAAGGTTAAATGACACTTTTCACAAGTTTTTTTTTCTTTTAAGTTGCTCAGGAACTCTGAAATGGTTGTAACCAATAAAAAGCATTCACATTTTATAAAAAGGAAGAGTCACATGCGAAAGCATTTCACATTTCATTTGATTTATGTCCTCCATTAGCATCCTAGCAGTTACCTGCACAGATTGAAGGCTGTGGCCTAAGACCAACCTGTTTTTTAAGGTCTTTTTTGTATATGTCCTTTATGTGGAGATCCTGTGTCGGCTGATCACTGGGATCTGCAAGGACAAGTGAGAAAGAAAGTAATCCATCTACTTAGAAAAACATATTGTACAGTGAACACACAAATGTACACAAAATGCACAGTACACTTAAATATTCTAAATAGAAAAGACCCAGTTTGCCGCAACTTTGGCACCATCACCCAGAGAGACTGAACACCTGATAGTTGATGGGAAAGAGGGGCCCTGGCTTCAAATCCAGGAGTGTGTCCATCCCTCATCAACGAGCTCTGTGTCTGTCCTCTATTCCTGGATGTAGGATTCCAATATGACTCCTCATTGATCCTGTGCTTTTGATTCAGGTCACCTTAAGGAAAGGAAACATTTATAATTACCTAAAACATGTTGTGTATTTATTATTTATATCTCAGGTTTAGCAGACCTCATTAAAACAGAGAGGGGAAGCCAACTTACTGACAAGGTTGCCTTTTTGGTCTTTAATTGGAGCACCTCCCCCGGTTGTCCCCCAGGGGTTGTACGCCATGATCTCGGCCTCTATCTTGGCATCATATCGCTCCTTCTCTTCTTTCTCTCTTCTTTTACGCTCCTCTCTCTCTTTGATCTGGGTACAGGGAAGGTGGAATATTTGAAAAGTTGATGCATTTCTTTGCCAGTTTGAAAATGCTGACTCCACCACCAGGTCTCTAACTTAAAATATCGGGTTGGCCCCTAAAATGAGTCAATGTCTGGGTTTCCTCTGGTAACAGTAAGGAGGAAACAGCCTATTACAGCAATCAGCCTGTCAGTTTGCTGCTCCCTCAATCCCCTGACTGAGTTACCCAAACTCCTAAAAACATCCAGCTAGCCGCTGACAGGACTGGAAGATGCCCCAAACAGTTTTTGGTCACAAACTGTCATTACTCATTTGTGAATACTATAGGAAAGCATGGGAAACCATCAGATGTAGATCTGAAGTCGTACCTGCTGTCTTAGTGCTTCCTGGTAGCTCAGTGCACTCTCTCTCCTCTGCTTGGCCTTGTCTGCAAGATGCTCTCCAAAATCCAGGGGAAACGATCTGTACTGATCAGTTGCTCTAGAAGCAGACAGATATAGTGAGATGTGATGAGGAGGCACGTGTACAGGAGGTACTGACAGACATGCAGTGAGGGCCATCTTCTGGAAAAGAGAAGAATCAATTATGTAAGAGCTTTCACACCCTGCAAATTGATTTTCGCACACATCTTCAAATGGTTTTAAATTGTGAACTTCAAATTGTTAACTTAAATTATGAATTCAAAATTGGACACTGACTCAGCACTGAGACTGGATCTGAGAGGGAGTGGTATTTGAGGAGGACTGTGGAAATTCCCACACTTTTGCACCCCTTCAGGCAGACCATCTAATAAAGAAAATATGACAAAAAGACAAGATAATAAATACAAATAGATTTCACAGTTTCATTAGCTATCTGCTGAAACTGTCTGCCAACTTTTCTTCCAACATTAAAAAGTCTGCGAGCTCAGACTGGGGCCGAAGGCTGGCAGCAATATTAAAATGAAAAGAAAATAAATGTAACCAAACAGACCAGCTGGATGAAGTGAGATCCATCTGGATCTGCTGAATAAACTGTATAAACCCTTAGTAATAATATCAGTTCTGCAGTAAAATTACATTTATGAATTGCTATGCCAAGTCCTATTGGTCATGGTGGTAAAATGGCTCCATAATAAGAGGTAATAGTTCTTCACAGAGAGGACTGAGATTTTATTTAAGTATTATTGCTGACCATTTTTTCAAGGTATAGCATATTGTTCTAGATTTCTTTGTTTTTCCTACCACCAAGCATTCCCACACAATATGACAATCAATGAAAAGCAGAGGGTTGAACCTTTCTTAAGATGCAGTAATTGATCCATAAGAGTGAACAAAATGACTGCTTTTATTTTTGCCAACATGTTTTTGTTGCATTCTTTGGTGCAGACCTCACGTCAGTCCGCACTCACAGCTGCACTGCTGCCCAATGAACACGCAACTTTGAAAGTAAATGTTCATACCACAGTGAAATGAATGGAAACCAGTGTCACTGAACATAATTCACTACAGCCTGCTTTCAAACATGGTTGGCAGTAATGCAAAGACTACATGATTTCTAGTAAAAGGCAAAGAGGTAAATACATGTTAAATGAAGACAGTTCTAATACTATACTCTGACTGTAAGGAAGATCAGGATCTAACGGATTCCTGGTTCCATAGTAGTAATAAGCTGCATCGTATGGAGTCTGATAATTAGAAGTCACAGTGGGAGGAACAGGAGGAGGAAAACCAGCAACCCTGAAAAAAACACAAAAACAAATCGTTAGAATCAACAATGAATTTACGGTGGAGTTTTTCAACTTTGTTCATGTACAGGAACACAAAGCAGCAGTGAGCTACCTCGGGAATGCCGCCTCTCCTAGTATGTTAGAGAAGTTCCTGTGGTAGTCTTCATTAAAATAGCCCAGTGAGGGGACACCTTGCGCTGCTCTCACTCTGGAGCCAGGCACTGTCTTTGCTGTCAACTGACTGATAGCTGTACTGTAGTCCATGTGAGACTGTCCTGTGGGGGCTCTTTGTTCTGCTTCCTCAGTGGACTTGTCATCTTTAGGCCTTGGATTTGCATCCTTCTCCACATCCTTCAAATCTTGTCCGGGCATGTATGGTACATCTCGTCTCCGGCTATCATATCCCGAATTTCCAGCCCCAAACTGCTTAATTCGGTCAGGCTGGAAGAGGTGATGCATCATGAAAAGGAGATTCATTGAGGAAAACCAGGGAACAAATGTTAAGAAAACCCCAGCATAAGGTGTTGCTCAAGGCTATTTATGATAAAAATAATAAAATCACCATCTATGTTAGTGATAGTTAGTGACATGTGGCCTGTTCATCAATCGGTTGTCTTTACAGAACATCTTGTATTGTGCACATCAGTTTTAACCTGTTCTTGCCATTCTGCACTACCTCTTTCTCAGGGTCTGTGGCTCCAGTGGCAGCAACGCTCAGCTCAAGTTTCTTCTCCCTGAAAAAAAAAAAAAATCATCCCATCCTTTGTGTCATGGAAAGTGCCAACTGAAACAACGCTGATGAAAATGTTGAGTTACTGAATAGAATCTCACCTTATCTTGTTTCTCTGCTGTTCATCAATTTGTTTCAGCAGCTCTCGTTTATACTGTTCTTTCCTCATCTGAGAAGCCGTGCGCTCCTCTGCTGCTCCTGCATTACCGAGGACAGCCATAAACATACAAGTGCTGTCAACTATAATGCTGAGAAAGGATCTCAAGTAACAAACTCCACCAACAATCACAAAAATCAAAATGTGTCTAAAAGCAACATGCAATAAGAGTGGTATTTACCAATAATGAGTCCAGTAGCAATCTCTGCTTTATCCTTGCTCGCAGCAGGTCTACAACTTGCAGCTTTCCTCACGTTGTCAAGCATTTGCTGACTATTAAACACATATACACAAGCAGATCCAGACACTCAAAAAGACTCATCTAATTACTGACAGCATACAAAGGTAACAGCACAGCAATCAGTTCCCCTCTGAACTATACCCAGCTACCATTTTATATCATACACTGCCTCACAGTTTTCCTGCAGAGCTTTCTAGTCTCACAGTCAGGGAGCGAAGCCTCATTCTCCAATCAATCTAGCTCCTCTGATAGAACTGGGGTGAGTAATTGTTTGCCTGGAGCTGGGCCAAAGCTCACCCTCCATCATCGCCCCACATGTTAACAGCATACTGAGAGTGTCTCAGCTTAATAGCATAAGACGGAAACAATGACAGGCAACAGGATGTTAGAGAAGTGCCCGAGAGCAATAACTGAGTATGGCAGCAAATACCCTGCATTTGCTCACTCAATCAAATTGCCTTATCGATTGAGAAAATGTATGGGACTCTCCAGCAGGATGTTATCGGTTGTCCAGCTCTGCATGGGAATTCTGTTGCTGTTTTAATTCGGTTTCAGCATATCAAAAATTCTTTTGTTGTGGTTGACCAGAGCTGTGCATAGAAATAAAAATAATTTTGCTTACTCTGACTTCAAAAACCATTCATTGTTGTCCTGATGATGAACACCAGAGGGCTCCACTTCCTTCATGTCCTGAGGAGCTCTGCATTAGAGACAGACAAGACAGGTGTAGAGGAAATATATTATCACACCTGACCTTCTGTCTATTGTATATGTGTAATAGATTAAAATAGCTTAAAATCATACTACAGAAAAAAGCCACACCTGTTAGCTCTGTGTATTCTGGTGCTCCTCCCCTCTTGGTCCTCAGGCTCTGGAGTGTGTCTGTCTTGCCTCCTCCAGTGTCTGAACTTCAGCTCCCCCTCTGCGTCTGTGATTAGTTCCTCCTCGGAGCTATAGGACCCTTTTAGTCTAGGGAACTGCCAATGCCTTCGGCCCCGACGGCCTGGACCCCGAGTCCCTGTCCTTTTCCCATAATCCACTGCCTCAGTCAGAGTGGCAGCATCTCTCCTGGATGCAGGGTGCTCTCTGGGAGGAGGGTGTATGTCTGTATGGGTGTTGAGGGTAGGCAGAGGAGAGGCTGGAGAAGTAACACGCACAGCATCTGAAGCTTGAACCTGTCCAGACTGAAAGTGAAAATGTATAATAAAAAGAATATGAAAGGATTTTTTTATACCTGGGTGCTCTGAAAGTTTTACAGCACATAACAAAAAAAACAAAACAAAACATGGTCTTTTTGTTTATGTAACTCTGTATATTTATATTTCTATCATCATGAAAAAATGTAACTATGTGTAAGCCAATCTTGTAAACTTAACTTAATTTATTATCATTACCTTTAAAGTGGCAGGAGGTGTTCCCCACTTTAACCTTCTAACATGAGCTTGTTGATGTAGGAAGACGTTGTATTCTTTATTTCTCTCCTCTCTTAGTTTTTCCTGACAGAGAAAAAAAATCCAGCATCCAGCTCATTCAGGTTGGGCACCAGCTGCATGTTTCAAGTGCTGTCTTCAAATCGGACTCAACACCCACACATTTAACAATCAAAAAAAATATACAAAACCAGCAATCGGTTGCTCTCCTTTTAAATGTAAGACACCTTACTATAGCTTTCATACATCACAGTCTTTAAATGGGTCAACGGTACCTGCTTAAAGGCAATTTCACCAATTTAACTGAAACATTCATTGGGCCAGATGCAATTAGGACTAGTTAAGTTCATTTATAAAATGAGTGAATCAATGTATCAATTTAAGAGAGTGCTGCATTTCAAAGAGCGATGCATTTTCTGTGCATTCTGTGGATTTTTGACTTGATGTGACCTACATTGTTTTTAAAGTTTGAGTCACTGTACATTCTTCTTAAATTATAATAATCTGCATAATCCAGGTGAGAGTGATTCAACCCAGGTGGGACTTGAACCCACAATCCCCATCTCCATTTGGCCCCTTGGCCACTAATACCAATTCATATGCACTCCTACACCTTGTTAGTAAGCTTTGACAAGTCTACAAGCACTGGGATATGAAAGCTGTTGCCATGAGTGACTAAGCACTGTCTAATCAACAATTCACAGAAGCTTAAGCTGAGGCACTGCTTCATACCAACTCCATTAGTGTTGTTGTGAGCCAGTTATGTCACATCAAGGGAAGAAAGCCCATGGAGAGATACCTGCTTCCTGTTGTATCACATGGGTACACACACAAATGTACACCCATAAAAATGCACTCACTGAAGTTCCTGCCCAGGCAAAAAGAAACACACAGACACACACCTGAACTGATACCTTCTCATCAATAGGTAGGGAGAGAGCCTGGGGTTGTGGCTGAGGCTCGCTCGTTTTCAAATCCTTTTTCTGGAGGCATAATATGACAGCAAAGAACAGGATGGTGAGTCAGCAAAATGCAACAAAGAGGCAACTTGGTGAAACACATCATAATGATCATTTTCAAATACATCACCAGACCATGGCAACATAATGTTTGTAGTCCTGTTGAAGCTCCAGTTGAAGTTTATTCTTCTTTCTTTCATAGGCAGTTCCCAGCAAACTTAAACCCAAACCTGGAAAGTATCAAATATGTAACCAAATATATAGCACTTGTATGACATGTAAGACATGACAATGTGCTCAAA
>JAQQZW010000013.1:10410462-10421753 GCA_029814745.1 Zanclus cornutus | reverse complement strand
TAGTATGGCAACATAAAACTGCTCATTCTGATGATGGCTGCTTCTCCAAAACGCACGTACACACATACTTCAACTTCTTTCCCGTCAGTCACAAAATCTAATGCATGTAACGAGTCCAGGGCTCTCTCCCCGCCCAGCTATGTTTTGTCTGTGTGTCTGCTTGGATTAGCTAACCCACTCCCTCTTCTGCAGCTTGCGTGTTGTACAGCATTTCCATCAGGCTGCATGCCTTATGTCTCTGAATGCAATGAAATCCAGAACCTCATCTTTCTACACTCCGTTTGCCTCCTTCTTCTCGCACCTCCTCGACCAACAAAGTCGATTTGACCGAAACTGATTATAGTAACGAAGGCAGTCCAAGAGAATATGCACGTTCTCACTGTACGTCAAATTAGATCACAGCAAGGAGGGGGGAGGGATGCCACGCTGACCCCCTTCTCTTCTCCTCAGACAGTCGGTCGCTTACATAGAAGGAGCTTTTGAAAATAGGCCTGTGGACCAAACTGTGGTTCATGGCTCGCTGCTACAACACACAGGACAAAGAAAGACATCCAGGGACAATTAGAGGCTCAGATTAATTAGAGAACTTGAGCCTGGAGTGTGTCAGAGAGAAAAAGAGCACATTGTTTGAGAGGAAATAATTGGATTTACAGTGTTAGTGCTTTATGAAATAATGTGGCACTTGAGAAGCACAGATTAAACTATTTCTGTCTTTGTGCATCAGTATCACACTTTAAAAACAAGTAAATTTAGAAATACTAACTTGTCTTTTTATACATGTAATGTTGAATTTATGTATTCCATAAAGATAAGAGTTCATGTTTTTCCAAAGATTATGGTTATTTTTATTGGGCATGAGTCTGTGTATGTGTGTTTCATCCCTTTGTAATTACTCAGCTAAACTCAGACCCCCTTCCCATGGTTCTTGTGCATCCGCCGGTGGAAAAGAGTCAGTTTTGATTAGTAAAGTAAACGCTGCAGCATCAGACAGGGGGGTTACATGCTGATATGCATTCTATCAGGATGATTTATGCAAATTATGCACATTATTCCCGCAGGAATCTCTCTTCTGAAAGTGCCAGGATAAATTGCCGGAAATTAGCCATAAAATTCACTGTGCAGGGAGTGTGAGGTGAAGGCCGCCGTGGAGCCAAGGACATTGGGCCGCCGTGGTTACGCTTGGCCTGGCCTGCCTCCCCCATGCTTGGCATTCATGGCTGTTAAAGACCTCTGCTCAGACAGATACACTGAAGCCTCGAGTAGCACTCAGCACATCAGGAAGATCAGCCAAGCAAGTGTTACACTAACGGCCAGGGTTTCATGCTCTAGTAACATGACAGATTTTCAACAGAGGAAAGCAGATCATTTTTTTCTACCCATGTTTTATATTTAAATCCACTTTATAATCCCACTTTACTAGAAAGGATGCTGTTGATTGTTATTTAGTATATGACCTCAAAGCCAGTCAGTGTTTGGATTGTTTTTATATATTTTTTATGCCTGTTCTTATGACTTTGTTTACAATATGGTTAACCTTGTGTTTAGTGCATTTTAATCTTCAGACTACACTCTAATCTGAAATCTGTCTATCAATCAGGTAATGAATAGTTGTACAAACACGTAAAACAAGTAGCTGTCAGTATCAGAACACACAATTCAGGCTGTGTTACACTATGGTGTCTTTATAGCTTAACCACAACTCTCTCTATCAGTCAGGTTTTTCATTTTTCTCCTGATCTGAGTGTGTATGTGTGGGTGGGTGGGTGTGGGTGTGTTTGTGTGTGTGTGGGTGTGTGCATGCGTGAGAGAAACAAAGAGAGTGTGTGTGTGTGTATATGAAATGAGCAGTGAGTGATTCACGCTGTTATTGTGTCATCCTCATGTCTTTATTTCAATCTGGAAGCCAGAGTTAATGAATATCAGAGACTGGAGATGAAATCCACCTCGCTTTAGCTTTAATGAACCCTGAGAGGGTCAGGATCTGCATATTGATCAGAACAAGTGAGCCCTGTCCCTCTCTCACACAAACTACCGATGCGCACACATGTACCCATGCACACACATGTACACAGATGCAGAGGTTCCAGCAAGCCAGTGTTAGTTTGTTAAAAAAAATTGTCAAAATCACTTTTTTTTCTGTTCTTCTTTCTGTTTCTTTGACTGTGTGTTTGACTAAGTTTGTAGCTGTGTGTGTGTGTGTGTGTGTGTGTGTGTGTGTGTGTGTGTGTGTGTGTGTGTGAGAGAGAGAGAGAGAGAGACTGCATGCTGTTTTTGGCCTGTTCACATGATCCAGGGAGGCTGCTGGGTCACTGTGAGCTCTGCATCCAGTCTAATCAAACAGTGGCACATTATCTGAACAGTAAGGTCACAAAAATGGAAAGTTCACAGCTGTCTGCGAAGCCTCAAGTGCCACATAACCAGTGTGTAAATGATAATACATGAAAAGTTATTTCTGGGTTGCTGTGACATTAAAAATATCATTTAAATTGTTGATTAATTATCTAATGAAAAAATAAGATTTTGTATCATCTTTTTTCAAATTACATACATATATATAATTTTTTTCAAATTTATTTATATTTTGATCAAGGTGTTTTAAGGAAATTATCAACTTCCAATTGAAGAAACTGGATGAAAAACAGCCCAGTTTCTCTTTAGCAACTGCGCCACAAAATGTCAACAAATCAAATGAACCGTCTCCCAACAGCGGTCATAATTTGTTTTGTTTGCTGCAAATATTTGCACAATGAAAGTACTCCATTGCACCTGTTTTTGTTTGCCCAAATCCAGAGTGAATTGTTGTTGTTGAGAAAAAAAAAACAAAAAAACAGAGCCTACTTCGTCCAAAACAGCACCAGAAATTACTGCGCTCTGCCATCACACGTTTTAATCCCAGAGGAATAAAAGAACATCAGATTACTGCACAAAAACACAGCCATCGGTAAACAGGGATTAGGGTATTTGGACTGTAATCTGATTAATAAGGAAGCAGTTTGAATATTAAAGATGTTACTCAACAATTGTATTCCAGATGAGAGGATAATCACACATTACTACGTCATTTATTGTACCCTGTTAGAGCTTTCAGAGCTAAACACGCCACCATATGTTTACCTGACCCCAAGGCTGCCTCAGAGAAAAAAAACATTCCCACTATAATGAATTAGGAGCTCATTAAGCGATCAGGAAAACAGTTGGAAATGTACAGAAAATGTGATTGAGTGTTCTTTAGTATTCCAAGAATATTTAGCCAGATTGAACTTGTGTGCACTCTTGATAAGTAGTTAAATGTGTGATTTTAGTAGGGTGCAGTACTGCATCTAACACACACTCTGAGAAAATCACTGTATGAAATGATTCTTCATATAAAAAAAAAAAAAAAAAAATAGAACCCGAGTGAAGATAAGGGGATGACAAAAGCAAACCAAAAACAAATAACGAAGAGGTTTGGGGATGGTTTCGTTAGAGATCAATGTAGGTTTTACAATGTAATGTGTTTACAGATAATGCTATAGATGATCTGAGTATCAATAGAGTTTAGAACAAAACTTAATTCAGAAAAATTTATAAAATTATATTTTCTTATTTTTTTTAGGTGAACCTGTTGTTTAAGGTGCTGCGTTTGTTCTCTTAAACAGAGCATGACTAGTGAGTCTTAGGTTTTTCTAGATCCATAAAAATTAATCAAGTAGTGTTACAAAGGCTGCAGCCCTATATGTGGCTTCTGTTTAAGTGCCTTTTCTTGCCTGAGATCCCAGATATAACAATCAGAGGATCCTGTTGTGTCAGGTGTACAAAAATATCTGACAGGTTTGAAAATAGACTTCCAAAGATTGGATAATTTAAGACAAAGACTAAACATTTGAGCAAGGGACGTGGCAAGCCATCTGCACTTGGATGCATTTCGGCAAATTTAACTTTAGAGAAACACAACAGATGAAGTGCTGTAAACTGCATCAGGCTATAGTACAAACTGAAACTGTGCGAACTCCTTCAGCCTCCTCTCATTGCTTTTCTGTTATAATCTACCCAAAAGCCATTTTCCATGTAGATTTTAGAATACATGAATTCTGCAACTTTGACTGCTGATCATAAATACGGTAGAAGATATCGTTTCTTTAACTGAGGGATCTAGTAAAAACAATTTCTTCCTTTCTCTCATTTACAGTAGATTGAAAAGAACCACGAACTTGAGGAAATCTAAAGACATGATGGTTTGAAGTTGGGAAAAAATTACATCTATGAAGAGCAACTTAGCACATAATACCATTGCACCTCCACAGCTCATACCTTAAAGAAATACTAAAAAAAGGCCAGAAATGAGCCCTTTAGTTGTGCAGTTTTATTAGATTGCATTCTGTATACACAAAATTGTGCATAACACAAAGACAACATTATGCATTGCTATCAGTAGCCTGACAAAAGTGAATTGCCACCCAGCAGTTGATTTGGTGCCTCAGCCAGTGCAGCACATATATCTTTATACACAGTGTATGACACAGCACGGGTGAATCCACTGCCAGAGTTTAGCTTGTTACTGATATGAAGAGGACATTTCAATTCATTGCTCTTATGTATATTTTGACTTTCATGTTTATCATCCTTAGCATACATCACATCCACGTTATGAATAGGCACCCTGCTGGCCCTTGATATGGTAAATTGGACATTTTATGGTTTATGGAAAAGGGGTGTTTTTATCTTCCACTTTTATTCATGAGCCCTGAATCTCGCTGTAAACGCCTTTAAGACACATTCAGCTTTATTAGACTCATGAATAAAAACGATGGTGCCTATTATGACTACTGACTGTTGTTGGTGGCCAGCGAAGAAAGCTTCGTCCTCCTGGTTTTCTCTCTCTCCATGAGACTTCTGAGTGCTGTATCGTTGCCCAGTCCAACCCACCAACATAACATTTCAGAGACCCTTGTGTGTACATGACATTTCACCAGCTAACAATGACTGCAACACCACTGAGTGTCCAGCAGTTCCCACATCTGGAGGACTATGGCTTTAGAATTCAAACATCTTACTTAAGTCATGCGATGCTTCACCTAAATGTTTTAATCCCCTTGGTAGTTATAACATTTTTACAAATTTTAACTGATTTTTGTGTGTGTGTGTGTGTGTGTGTGTGTGTGTGTGTGTGTGTGTGTGTGTGTGTGTGTGTGGTCTGTTTTCCACTCGCATATGGCTCTGTCTCACCCATGGGGAATTTCCTCTTCTGGGCTAATGTGAATATTAGTATGGGTTAAATGCTCCAGTCATTTGTGCATTAATGCATATTGCATAATTAATGTTTTTTGTGAAGTCTCAGTTACCAAACAGCAGAGAAGAAAAAAACTTAAAATATCTATGTAATGTCCTGAAATGAGATGATACACAACAGGAACTGCTGACAGGATTTTCATGCTAGAGCTGTTTTGATGTCTCCTGATTATTTCCATTCTTGATTAAGGGCTGTTCTGTGAAGATTCAAGGCATTCAGGGGTGTGATGGGATTAAACAGGACACTGTAATGACCATGTTGTCAGAATGGCTCATCATACAGCCACAAAGCTGAGATCGGAGACTGGCGAAAACTCTTGTATACTGAGAACGCAATTTTGCTTTTATGAGGAAAGAGAGATAAAGATTTAGCTTTTTTGTTTAAATTATTGGAAGCAAAATATTGATCAAATGTGCACTTTGTTGTGTCGTAATGGTTTGTTCTTAAAGTCTTAAAGTAGGTTTAGAGCACTGAAATCACACTGGCATATGGTGTCTTTCCAAATTGATGTAATTTGAGTCATAAGTGACTAACACTCGTCATATTTCCACATTCAAACTAGAAAGGTTTCCAGAGGAAACAAAATATTAGCTGGTAATCCTTTTGCTTTCAGAAAATTTTATAATATGCCTCTGCAAAGAATTATCTAGATGTCTATTGTCAACTTGCATAGTTTTTAAAAAAATCCTAAATGTATTGAATTTAGATTACCATTTGTTGCCACAGATCTGTACTTCTATTACTAAGACTAAAGCTGTCTTAGTCTTAAAGGGAATACCTATGGTTCAAAATCCAAAATAATGATATAAAAAATGTTATACATATAAATTTTTTTGTGGTGCAAAATAAATTATTTCATTATATGTTTCCTTTAAAATCTGTTGCCTCTGTCCATGGTGCTGAAGTCTTCAGAACACACACAGGCTTCACTTTGTATCTGACAAAGTGTTACATATTAGCACCTTACACCACAGTAAATTACATTTTTATTTGATTATAACGACAGCACTTTAGTGGCTTTAATGCATGTTTGTCTGTCATTCTTGCGTAATTGGAAACAGTGTTCCCACTGTTTGGCATAAGTGTTTTAAGTGCTTACATCTGATTCAAATTGTCCAGCTACATTCACTGTCTAAATTTTGAAAATCCATGCAGTTGGTGGCTGAGCTTAGAATTAAAATTTTGTGAGAGATTTCTGGAATATTTTATATACTTTTGCTGTTTGGCCCTCGTCAAAATGTTTTGGTATGGACAGACGACTGAGGAGGACAAAGGGCGAGCCGATGGGAGTGCAGCTGATGGCTGCGTTGTGATTAAAGACACCAAATTACGGCAATGAACAGCGTCGTAATTACATTCCTTAATCACATTCTGGAGGTCTAATTGCCTTAACGATGTGTTTCATTATGCGAAGCCAGGTATTACAGTCGACAGTTTTCACATACACTTGTTTTCGAATTTACATATTATTACACACCGTCATTGAATTGCCTTAATAATCACAGCAATGGTCGCCAGAGTTTGTTATTTGTCCGAGGAGCACAAACATTTTGTGTCTGCCTTGAGGCATTATTTGCCCTCCACGTCTGGCCTTAACTCCCAAGATTTGGCGTCACCTTTAGCTCAAGAAAAGAAAAGTTACCGGTTTTGATGGAGCAGAAAATTGGTGAGCTATTCTCTCAGTGTTGACACCCGAGACTGACAAATAGGAGCTAAATCAACCTGAGAAACAGAAATTAGGAATCTCTATTTCAATATGAAATTAACTTAAATAAACTGTGGTTTGTTTTAACATTAAATTGGAATAAAATGTTAAATTCTCGTTGAAATTTTCAGCGTGTATTCGTCAAATCCAAATTAAAAGTTAAAGGCAGTTTACTCCACTGACACTAAACTTTCCACCAGATGAATAATCAGAAGTATAGCTGTTGTTAAAAATATTTTAATAAAGCTTTTCAACACTGAAATACATACAAATGGCCATCTTTGCTCATATAGTAACTAAGGTATCTACAGTAGTCCACAGCTTGACCTGACAACGCGATTAATCTGAAGACCTCGATCATGTTGTGTGAGGAGGAAAAAAAACACAAAAGATACAGCAGCCAAGAAAAAGACTACACTGTGCAATGCGAGCAAAATATCCAGTATAAATATCCAAATTAATAAATTACAAAGACACATCGAAACACCGGATAAACGTTCATTCAGGTTTTCTAATTCTTTCTGAAATTTTATTAGATCACAGTGCCCCCAAAAAGATTTGTAATAGGCGTGCGCAACTATTAACAAGTGTCTTGATTAGCACATAAATATCTGACTGATCAAACGACTATTCTCGTCAACTATTTCATTTAACTTTTCCTTGTTCATGACATTCCACGTGCTTAATATAAAAGAACATGAAACAGGCCTTGAACCACTCAGCAAACAGCAAATGTGCCTGATGTAAATGAAAGAAAACCCGCAATAAAATGAATAAAAATAAATGAAGAAGCAGCAGAAAGTGAGGTTGGACTAACGCTCCAGGAAGGTGTCCATCTATTCAAGTGAAAAAGGTCGCAGGTTGTCAGGTCACCCAAATCTCCAAAAGGGTCCATAACAGAGCAAGTGATCAACAAACTCACTCAACACTTGCAGCCACGCTTACAGGCCTACTGTACTTCTGTTTGGTCTTACTGTCATTCATACCAGCACTTTAAGGATGATTTATATACACAATCAAGTATTGTTTCAACAAAAACGCGCGTTTTGAATGCATTTAGTAAATATTATAAAAGTTTTCATCGGCATTACTTCTTTGTTTCTAGTCTACTGACTTCAACAACAGTAGCCTCACGTTTCCCTCTTCAAAAGTGTTCTTAAAAGTGGTGTCTGTTGTTTCATGTGCTTCTTTGTGAGTCCTTGTCAGCCGCAGTTAAGGCTTGTCAGTGCACTGTTTGCAGAGGCTGGAGGCGGCGTTGTTGAATAGGGCACATTTATCGGGGCAGGAGGACGGAGCCACTCCGGTGGGGAAGGAATATCCAGGCGGCTGATCGTACGCGCTCAAGCCGGGAGCTGCGAGGGCAGTGGTGGCCGGTATCGAAGCAGCAGAGATGGCTTGGCCCTGGTTGAGATACGCCACTAGCCTCCTCATTTCCTCCAGTGCCTGGGCCTGCATGAGGATGTAGTTTTTTGCGAGCAGCAAAGTGGCAATTTTGGAGAGTTTCCGCACTGACGGGCTGTGCGCGTAAGGGATGACTGCTCTGAGCTCATCCAGCGCGTCGTTCAGATCGTGCATCCGTCGTCTTTCTCTGGCATTGATGTTTAGCCTCAGTATTTTCTGCTCTCTGGTTTTCTTACCTCCTTCTCCTTTCCCCGCGGCCACCGTCCGCCCTTCAGCCAGAAGGACCATGTCACACCTTCCGTCACTGTCATCGTCGGGACTTTGCTCTCCGCCGCTGCTTTCCGCCACCGAGGTCCTGTTGGCGCTCTCACCGAACTTGACGCACAAAGATCCAGTCGGCAGACCCAATGGCCCCCCTCTACCTCCCGCCAGTCCTCCCGGCTGAATCGGGTCTGGATCGGTCTGGTCAAAGCAGCTGATCGGTGACTGGCGGTCTCTGGCTGGTAGTTCCATGCCGGCAGACGATCTGAAAGGGTCCATTTTTTTATTGGACACGGCGCTGAGAGTTTTGTGAAAAATGTCCCCTGCGCCGCCGTTCAAGTTCATCCTTCTGTCCATAGCCTTGTTGATTCCGCGTTGTTGCAGGCAGCGGTCGCTTCTGGAAACTCTTTGCGCGTCTCTATGAGTTTCTTCCTGCGTTTGTCCTTAAAGAGTTTAGTTGTGTGTCAGTGGTGAAGTTGCAAGCTGGCCCGACTTGTCAGCTGAGGTGTGGAGACGAGGAGGAGACTCGTGTAATAAGTGCTGCTCTCTCCTGCCTCGTGCTCTCTCTCTCTTTCTTTCTGTGTCTCTGATTCACCTTCACCAGATCTCCACGATGATCCTCGTTACGCACGAGACGCCAGAGTCTTTTTACATCATTATCTCGAGGCGGGTTATTAAAAAGGATTCGCCTATTGGGATAGAGACACCCTCTCCCCCTCTCCCTCTCTACCCAATCAGGTTAACGTTTTAATTAATGGCATTTAAACGATGACAAACAATACCGCGTGCGCTCTAGCTCTTCCTTTGATTGTGTGTGTGTGTGTGTGTGTGTGTGTGTGTTGAAGGCTCTTTATAACAGCGTTTGTAGAGAGCCCTCTGATCATAAAATGACCTGTTTTCGTGACTTGATTCTGTGACATTCACTTGTGTTTCAAGAGAGAAGTTGCAAATAAAAGTGACGTTTTACTTTAGCCCGTCTCTTCTTTTGTGCTGGGAGCGCAATTCAGATTATATATACCATTTGTTTAGTATGTTTCTGGGGTTTCTTTCTGTTGTCCCTACCTTCTTTGCTCCCCTTTTAAAATGTGACACTAAACCTTCACTTTAATTTATAGAGGGAACGAGCTTATTGCTATCAAACTTGACAGGAGCTCTGCTACAGTTGCGTTAATGATATATTGTTTCTGAAAGCCACAACTGCAGTAATCTATTCTTTAATTTTACCTGTCAGCAGGTTGTAGTTTTAAGTCAAATGTTTCGCAAAATGAAAATGAATCTCCTTTTCTCTATTTTAGTGCGTATCTCAGGTTGTGTCAGTTTTCCCATGGCACGAGCCTGCGCGCTTACTAAGATTTACCTGTGCTCATACTACCATCTACTGGGCTGCGTGGTGTAGCACACCCATTATGACAAAATAAATGTCGTCAGAATTAACAACTAAGCTTTCACAGGGCTTTAAAAAATCCTTATCTTTAAAACTGTATTCAACATCTGAAAGTTTCATAGTACAGGAGTGATTGTTAAGGGTTTGGGCTAAGAGAAGGAGGTGAGTTATACACACTGTCACATGCACATGCAGTTTAACTCTTTGCAGAATGTTTGAAGTTAATAACTTTGGTTGTATTTCTGTTTTGGGTAATTGCAAATTGCAAGTCAGCACTGTCTGAGAAAATGGACATAGACCTTCATGCAGTCATCTCTCTCTGCCACATTTGAATTCAGTGTCCCACCTCCTCAACATGCTGTAAGAGGGGGTACTCTCCCCTCATGTTGCCCACATGTCCTCAAGCCTCCTTGGGTGAGCCCTCGAGACAGAGGTAGCAGATGACTGCACAAAGCCTGATACTGTCCTTTCTCTCAGACAGTGTTGACTTGCAATGTTTTTAATTACACAAAACAGAAATACTACAAGGGTTACTTACCTCAAATTTTCAGCATAATCACTCAAAATGTTAAGCTGCATGTGCATGTAACAAGAGCTGTATTGCTCATCTCCTTCTATTATAGTACACAAACTCATCAATCATCCACCTTACACAGTTTGTCAGTAACAAGTATAGAAGAAATCATGGATTTTAAGTTATGCAACCACGATTAATAAGTGGGAATTAGAATATTTCGCTGAATACGAGCACAATAAAAAAGATTCACCAGACAAGCAGCAACAAGCAGCAAATGAAGATCAACTTACTTATTGTGAGGCAAGCTTCTCAGCCTGTGAAAACAATTACAATAAAATGTTCTTCTTACCCGATGATTGATGCATCATGTGTTGCCTCAGATTGGGCTTGAGACGTCAAATTTATAACGGTGAGCTTGCGTAACAAATGGCAAATTTGCAGACAGGGAGGGTTCAGTGAAAGTCACTTGAGTTGCATTTTAGGGCACAAGTCCCTCAGCTTTAAAGCACTGAAGTACTCCTTTTTAAAAGAATCGTAAAAGGTTTGGAGATAAATTTGACTCATAAGAGTTTATAGCAGGAGTGTCTGTGGGCAGTGGAGCTGTCCATGGTGCTGATAGCTCCTCAATTTACACCTGACTAGTTTCCCATTCCAAAGAGATCATACCTAAACTCGGCAGGAACCCTCACCATAGACCTGGGAACCCTACAGAGCACTTAGATTCATTGTGACCAACACTCATCATCACCGTAGA
>JAQQZW010000013.1:10394037-10405849 GCA_029814745.1 Zanclus cornutus | reverse complement strand
TTTTCTATAAGCGCGCACACACACACATATCAATACACACACACACACACACACACACACACACACACACACACAATCCTGCAGTATCTTCTTGCGGGTCACACATTAAAACTGCCGCAAATGGCAAAACGGGGCAGCAGAAGAGCCCTGGTAACTGCGGGTGTCCTGAACATAGCGGTGCGCTATGTACATGCGTCCCTGTACACAATTCTCCCGAGAGCAAACTGACCGGGGCACCGAGACCGAGCTGTTCAACGCGAGCCCAGCACCGACACCGCCTTAATGGGACTGATCTCTCTCCGTCCGGTCTTTTCCTCTGACTTTGGGATTAATGGTGCTCCAGCCAAACAAATGAGGCATCTGCCTTCAGCACAAGAGGATTGGGATGAGGAGGGAGGGTTGAAGGAGGGGGGTGTTGACGTCACCGGGCAAACAGATGTTCCTCTATATTACCCAGCGTCCTCATCATGACTACCCTGTGTCCTTGAAACTAGGAGGGAAATTGACGACTTCCCATTCGGAGTATTTACGTTTATCACCAAAATGTGTTAATAGTTCTGCAGTTGGTTGGTGTGTGTGTGTGTGGGGGTGTGTGTGTGTGTGTGTGTGTGTGTGTGTGTGTGTGTGTGTATGTATGGGCCAGCAGAGGAAATGCCAACAATGGCCCCGCAAATTGTGAAGCCCTAAATCTGGCATTGGCTGTGAACAGTTATGCAACATTCCACTATCCAAAAAAAGAGACCACACGTGTACGAACACACACACACTCAAACTCACACTCATGCACGGGCATGTGCACATGCACTCTTTCCCGCTCTTCTCTCTCTCTCTCTCTCTCTCTCTCTCTCAGACACACACACACACACACACACGCACGAGGGTGAGGGAGGGATGCTCGTGTCATCCTGAGCCTGCTGTTTGATGTGAGAGCAGGTTGTTTTAACAAATACTGTTTTGCTTCAAGTAATTAGCTGTAACTGAATTTTACTCCATGAAATACGATTTAAAATATTGGTTTTATTGTGTCTTGCATGATGAGTGTGATGGAAAATTGCATATTTACCGATAAATTTCTTTCATACTAATGACATTATTGTATGGGGGCTGACACAGATACGAGATCCATGCAGTACTAATCCAATATAATCTGCAGTGATGCAGACTACAGAGATCTTATTGGTTTGCATATCTATTAATGTAAGATAAAAACTGCTGAAATTCAAATGAAGTCAGTGCTGTCTGATCATAATCAGGATACGCATACCTGCTTTTCAATTTGAGGCTGACGGAGCCCCTGATCTCAACATAGTGGGGACCACTTCTACATTTTACAGCTCCTGTTTTGCCATTAAAGAGCAAAATCCACTGCTAGAAAAGCAGCGTGTTGAAAATTAAGCGCAGGCTCGTAGATATGGTAATTGCAATGCATTTCCCAATCGCTAGAATAGAGAGGAGATGGATGCAGAAACAAAGGGAAACGCCATTTTAACGGAAACGTCCCCAACCCCTGAAAATCGTGTGATTCTCGTATCGGCTGTCGTTTTGGAGCTTCATCACGGCTCGTCAGCACATCACCATATTTCGGGTCCCTCTGTCTTTCTGGTCACCGACAGGAACACGACCCCTATTGTCCTTAAGCACCGCGCATCGAACAAACGATGTGGCTCCGACATCCACCGTCCTCCTTACCCGTCTTAGTGATTATGCAACCGTCGACATAAAACGACACGTCCACGGTACGCGGGTTTCCTGGTGCATTTCCATCGCCTTTTTTGTTAGCTCTTTCCCTAAAGTGGTTTATTCCCAGAAGCCCGCAATAACAATGGCAAGTGCAACGTGCATGTGGAAGCGTACAGCACCAGTGTCTCTCAGTAGATACAAAATGATCATTATTTTCCCCTAATCTATTGAAATACATATTCTAGCAACGGTTTAATCAAAAATACACATTCAACTTATCAATAATTTATCAAAGGGTCTAGCATAGAGCAAACGCAAGCAAAAGATACTCACCATGATATGGTCCACGCCATATGGTGGATCCCAGTACACTGTGCTCTGCTAATATTTATCCGTGCTCTTGCTGTTTTTCACGTCATTTTAGCTTATTACTTCACTGCAGATCTTTTACATCGTGGAGGCAGTCGCTTGTATTCCCGGTTCCTTTCGGGTGTAGCGGTCGAACAGCAAAGAGTCCGTTTGGCGAGAGGCTGATACTACCAATGAGAGCGATGCTGTAGCCTCTGCAAAGCATGGCTGCGCTTTCTCGCTTTTTTTTCAAAAGAGGGCAGGTCGTTCTGTGCATTACAATAAAATCTCTCTCTCTTCTTTCTCTCTGTTTCTCTCTCTGTCTCTCTGTCTCTCTCTCTCTCTCTCTCTCTCCTCACACGCACACGCACACACACGCTTTTATACATACAAATGCGCGCTCGCTCCCACTGACGCGCAAATATAGCCTATGCACGCTCTCGAAAATCCTATATGTCTGGTGTTTTATGTTATTATTTCTTTTTAATTTTATTATTTCAACGCATGCTGTAGCTGTTAAACTGTTTTCCGGCGTGCGATGTGGAACTGTGCTGTAGGCCTGTTGTAGTTTTATATGTGCAGCAATAACTATTCTATAATCAAGTGAAGCTCTACATTAGGAGTGTTTGCAGTCGGATCGTCGCTTTGCCGGCCACTATTAATCATGTTTAATGCCGTTTGTCTTGAGGGGTCCATTAGTGCGTTGCAGTTTCACGCATCAGGCCGCTGGATTGCAACTCAATTTCTATAGGCTGTGTTAGACCAATCGTACGTTGAGCCTGCACTGACAAACTGGGTTATTTTACACCAGAAATTAGAAAAAATGCATTTCTGTTTTGTGTGCATGTGTTATAGGCCTTTAATGCAAATAGTATCTCCCTGATTAGCTGTTAAGGGCCAGTAAAGAATTAATTGTTTTCGTTTCACATTTGTATTTCTGTTTGCAGCTCTTCTAACATTTAGGCTCTCTCTGTTCCACTAAATTTCACGTGTAAAAAGACAGAGGCTCTGTAGTTTAGACTCAACACTAAAGAAGTAATTGATTGAAGCAAGTGGCAGTCCTGCACTGCTCCTTTGTATCCCCTACACTTCCTGATTGACTCCCAGGCAAAGATTCAGTTGAAACCAGGGCCCCATGTATGATGTCATTTGAGTAACCTCACTAACCCTGTAGCCAAGGCGGAACACACAGGCCTGCTAATGCCTACTTACCTCCAACCTATTAATATACATCTGATTCCAGCATTAGAAATAGCCTGTAGGTGTTATTCACGGTCTGTTTCTTCGAGTTCTCTCCTTCTGTCATCTCATCCTCTGCACTTCCATTTTCTCTTTCACAGTTTCACTCTGTTACTGTTTCATTGTTTCACTTTGTTACAGCGTTGGCCTTTGACGGCTGCAAGAACCCAGTCAGTGCCATGATGCAACGTTGGTGTGTGATGCAACACTAGTGAACATACCACTAACAGCGTTAACGTTTTGTCAACATTTTTATTCTTTATTGAAAGGGTTAGAGGGAAAGTCTGCTGGGGCTTGCATCAGGCTACATTTAGAGGCAAGTTTGAAAGCTGCTTTCACTCCAGCAGAGAGGGGGGTAAAGCTATTGTTCCCGCTGAAACAATGGGAGCTGCGGGGCGACATGCAGCGGTGCGCACATGAATGGCAGGGCTCTGGGATGTGTGTGGGTCAGTGGCCTGGGGTCTCCGTCCCAAAGCCCCTTTCCCAGCGCCTCACAATGAACCTGCACAAGGTCGGGGCTCCTAGGGGTCACAGGCCACCCCCCTTTTGTCCCGCACTTCAAAACACATAAACATTTATAAATCAAGAGCCAGCCACTGGGCCCCCTGTTTTAAAAAAAAAAGAGGGTGAGAGGGGTGGCGTGAAGGGGGAAAAGAAGTGAGGGAGAAAAAAAAGAAATAACCAGTCGCAGCAGATGCAAATTCCATCATTTGGACAGAGGTGGAAGTTTTTAAAAGTTGTAGTCTAGTAGTGGAAGTTGGGGCTCTGTGCAGCAGACAGTCGGCGGATGGAAACACACGGCCAAGTAAGACAGGATTTGGACTTGTTATTAAACTGTACCCCGTCCATCTGTTTCACACTTCTGTTGGATATGCGTTCAACATCTCCGGAATGGGATTTCTGTCGCACAGTGGCATGTTATTCTCCACACCTGAGGACTCAAAGGACAAAAGGGGGTATAACCGCCTGCACAGCACTGTACCGAGCTGACGAAATTGCATAAAATAATGTGGTCAGTGGCAGCGCATTATCATAGTGAATACCATTAGTTTACATAAAAACACACGGAGGCTGCAGGATCGAAGCGCCTGTCATAAATGCACAGTTTTCTTTACATGGAGTCTACTGCAAAACTACAGCTAAGGCGACATCGAATTGCTTTACGTTTCTACGTGCTTTTTTTGACCGAAGCCATGTAGTTATTTGTGGGTAAGAAAATCCTTAAGAAGGCCTTCTCCCTCAGCAGATAGGCTACATGAAACGTACTTGAAAATTTACTCAAAAAAGCAACTTGATTTTACCCCAGATCAAAAAACATTTAGCACCGGGCAAGATAACCTGATTTGATTTTATTTGAAATCTACGTGGGGGCATTAATGCTGCCAAAGAAGCATCGGTGTTAGTCTTTACGAGAAGCAGTGTAACGAACTGGAAACCTAATCGAAACGAAAATGTATCTGTCTGCAGGAAAATGTGTCCAGGCGGCTGCAGGCTCTCTGCTCTGCAGCAGTTAACGTTGTAGTTGCATCAGTTTTAGCAGCGAGATGCTTTAATAACCGCAGCCTTTCTATCAGTCCCCCTCATTTTTTGCATCATGCATCAGGCCTCCCCCCCCCAGCCTCACACAACCTAAACGATGTTGCTCTTTGTGCTATAATATTCTCCATAAAGTGTACATCAAAGCTGGTTTGATGTGTTGATCTATTTATTCCTTCTTATTTGTATACACCAGTAATTGGTAAAAAATGTAATTGTAACACAGTTGTGTGGAGTCCTCCTGTAATAAGTATGTTTTAAATTCTTTTAGATTTTTTCTACAAATTTTGTTTGATTATAATTTGATTTGAATGAAGAGTGGCAAGTCGTTTTGGACTGAAGTTTGATTTTAATGACTATGTTTGCTGTGCTGCTGATAGTTGTGAGGCAGCAACTTAAAAATATCAGTATAATTATTTTTCAAATTCTAGTGTATTTGTTTTTGAATTTCCTAAAATTAAAGTTAGTTTTGTATAAAGCAGTCACTGCAATCCTGAATGTTCATGCGAAGACTTTTGAAAAGATTCATTTGTTCTGGTTTCCTGGTTGAAATCAAAAGGTGCTTATTCTAATGTTACATAAGCCACACTTACAGGTAAGCATACCTGCAGAACCACATTAAAAAGAGGGTGCATACTGTGTATTTCTGCAGTTTGAGGGAAAATATTTGGAATTTTTAATGAGTGGAATATTTGATCAACGTGTTGCTTAAAAAATGACAATTTCTTGCAGTTGTGTCCAGATATAATACACATCATGACCATAAAAACCTTTTGCATGTCTTAACTACTGCCTACTGATCATTTGTACTGATGTTTATACTGTTAAAAATAATTACATTTATTTGACAATACATTGCATTCATTCTTTTTGTATTGGCGTTTATGTCCCTGGGTGAAAATTGCTTTCGGACACTCGAACCAATTTCAAACGTACATCAGTTTTTAAAAAATAATGTACAAAAGCTCAACATTGCTTGTGTTTCGCAGCAAAGAGTAAACATAATTTTTCTATTTAGGAAATTATATGTGTGGTTTTCATATAAGTCATGTAGATATTACAATATCAAAAAAACACTTTGTACATGAAAGTAGTTTGGCTTCTTTCCCCACCAATACATAAACATATTTTTTGACATCTCTACTCAGTCAAGCATCTCTTTAAACATTCAAAATCAAAACGACTTCTTGTGTAATCTAAAAAATGATTGTGTGTTACAAAGTGTGCCACCAGTATTGACCTGCAGTGAATAGACTTAGAGAATAACACAGTAGATCCTGCTTTGTTTCAGGACGTGACCTCATTGCACTTTTTTTTTTTCTTTTTTTTGCAATCAAATCCTGATGGTAAAGTGTGCCTGCTTAGCCCGAGCAGGGACAGTACGCTCCCCAAGCTAACATCAAACACCAAACAGCAGTTGTTATTTCATGGTTGCGTGCAAGCAGAACCAGGTCATCTGCACTGGGTTACAGGCCTACTGGCTGTGTTTGTAGTGAAGTGTGCATCTTCCTTACAGACTCTCAGCTTCACGCTCAGTATAAAAATCATTCTGTTGGAGCTTTGCCTTAATTACTGTTAGATTTATACAATTAATCAATGATACCTGTAATTTCAGAGAAAAATATATTAGAGAGGCTGTTTATAAAAAGAAATTCAGCCTCTTGAGATGAAATTGTGCGTAGGCGGTTTGTAATCTGACTTTGTTTAGGTCAATTTATCAAAAGGAATGCTATTTACGATCACCTGAAGCCTTATTTTTGCTACTGTCATCCAATATCAACCACATAATTTACATTAGAAACCTTAAAGTGAATTCCAGTCCGTCAAAAAAGATGCATATGACCTAGTATTATGATATCTTGGATGAAATGCACCCCTTGCTATAAACATAAAACAGGAAACTGAATCCTGCCTGTAATTACTGAGATGGATACTTTGTACTCTGCGCCCTTGTAGTGTTTTGTGTGAGTGAAGCGAGGATGAGTGTGTGGGACCTTCCCCCTCTGACATTAGCAGGGGGTCAAATGTGCATGTAGGGCACCTGGCTCTCCACCTCCCCTCTCTCTGTGATGTTAAATGTCAACCAGCAGCATCCAGAGAAAGCAAGGTGAGCCTCCATTCTAATGCTTATGCCAGGAGATTATCACATCTGACTCCCAAAGCCATGTTTCTCTTGTGTAGGGCAATTAAAGCTGTAAGAGAGGGGAAATTTACAGAATCATTAACCTAAGGTTTTCTTTTAGTGAAATAGATGGTCTAAGGGTTGGTGTGCCAGAAGGAAAACCCCTGGCTTTGATAGAAATTTAAGATGAGCAGCTCAATCTTGATTTGTTGCAGAAATATGTGTATTAGCAGCCCTTCCTTTCTTCAAATGTTGTGAATACTCTCATGCTCCTTGTGTAAACATAAAGCAGTAATTGAATCAAACAAATTAATTTATTCTTGACTCAGGTGCTCATGCTTTTTAAAATCATTCTGCTCTAATAGCTTGTGTTCAGCTGCTGCCACCTCACATTGCTCAGTCACAGTCATTTTTTAAAAACAGATGCAGCAGGACTGATACGATCAGAAAGCTGATTTTCCAGGGCACAGTGTGGATTAATATATAGTTCAATAACTGCATTGCACACTTATCCAACTGTCTCTCAGGTTCGAGATACAGCTCAGTGTGGCTGTCTCACCCGAGGTGCACAGGAGGTTAGATGTAAATCTGCACTATCAGTTGGAGAAGCATCCTCGCTCAGAAATGGCAGCAGTCAGGACCTTCCGCTGTACTTCCACTGTTCCCTAATAGAAAGCCTGTTGAGGCCCAATCAGCAGTTCTGTTCCAGGCTTGTAAGTGGATTTCTCACATACCCCCAAGGTTTGTGAAATGAGGGTCAATGGGTCTGTTATTGTTTTTCTCTGCCTCTTTATCCCCACATAGCTCTGTGATGTCAACAGTGAAGTGACAGAGAGAGCCAGGCCCTGGAAAAAACCCAGAGAGGAAATAACTGCTATTATGATCTCTGCGCGTGTCTACTCTCAACAGGGCTGCAATTGTTCCAGTGGGCATGGACGCGTACCCATATGAAGAAGAGAAAGGAGTAAATATCACTTATCCCCCAACAGGTCAAAATGAAATAGCAGAAGCTGGCAAATAGCTTCTGAAAATATTGAGTTTAGTCTAAAAATTTATCACTAAGCATAACCCTTACTGTCTCTCAGATGATACATGGTTCACTGTGCAATGATCTTTCTCATGAAATGATTTAATGTAAACAATATTGTCAGATGTGCCATTTGTAAATGCTGCTTACACATTTCACGGTAAGCACATTTCTGTCTTATTTTTAACATAAACAAAAGCAGGGTGTATACAGCTTTTCACCTTGATGCTTAAAAAAATGGAAACCAAAGTATATTCTCTGATGTGACTCCAAATAGACATTTTTAACAGATAGGTTTCTGTCAGAAGCTAAATGGCATTGTTTTCCATTTTGTTACAGCCCGTTGCAATTTATTAAATGAAAGTGGGGATCTGTTATGAGGTGGAATTTTATGCCTCTGCCTGCAATGTGATCATTGCACCAAAGCACAGCCATAAATTTCTTTTGATATAATTGTATTAATGCAGCAAGTAATGGATGAGCATATGTTTCACACTGATTACTATCCCTCTGACTGTGTGTCCTAGTTGCCTTCCCATCGCCTGACTATCGGAATGAGAATATGTGCCTTGAGTTAATGCTGATTGCAGCAGCTGCCAACACATGAATCTCCATGGCAACAATAATGGTTGCCAGGCAACCATGCTCTTTTAGGGACACTGAAAGAAGCCCAAAGGCTTACTAAAAATATATGTATGGGTATAGTACTTCTAAAATGCCTCAGCCGTATGCACGTTATACATGGAGTGACAAAGAGTTAAATGCTTTAAGACTGTGTGTTAGTTTCTTCTATTCAGCTGCAGTGCGTGGTTACCCTGATGTTACCCTACTTTGGCATGAGCGCTCAGCTCTAAATGGCAGCCACAAATACCGATACCTTTCATGACATTAACACACTGAGGCATGACAGAGGAGTGAATGCTTCTATAAGGCTATGCACTGTATTTGGGGCCATGGACAGTCTGGTTCAAGGAGATAGTGACGGTTTCTTTAGACTTGAAAAATGGGGCAACTGTCAGCCATCTTGGCTTCCACATCGAGCTTCCCCTCGCAGCTCGCACGGAACCCAGGTGGCATGCGCACACGCTGTGGAACAAAGCATTCCATCAGCGCAAGTGACATCACTGCAGTCAGCTCAGCTGTTTCTGCCTGCGCTATAAATAGTGTGGCGGAAAGAGTGGATTGCCTATGCAGAAAATATTTAACTCCTGACCCCAAGCCTTGAGAGAAATAGACTTTTTTTTTCCTTGCATGGTAGTGGTGAACTGGATCTTTGCCAGTGCATCAGTCATGAAATATGGGTGTTTGTTCATGCTCCCGTTATGGTTGTATGTCTCATTCCTTGCTCAGTATTTTGTGAAAGTGTGATGTATTATCATGTGATCTGTGGTGAATTTATGGTCAGTGACTAAGCTTTGAAACAGAGAGATGGGAGTTATAAATGATCATTTGTATCACATATAGGAGTGTTTAAAATCCATTCTGTTTACTGTCCCTATGCTAATGGTTTATCCAATTTCTTGTTTTGGGATGGTGCATTTTAGCCTTTGATAATGCAACTCACTCAATTTTTCAGATTTACAGTAACAGGATTAAACATGAGATTTGATATTTTGTTGATCTTTTGTGTGTCACAGTATTAATTTTACAATTATTGTTTTTTGTGTACAAGGCATAATGGCTTTGTAGCATTTAATATAATCTTATCAGTATATTGAAGACTTTTTCCCTAAAATTTGCAATTTTTTTAATGACTTTGTTTATGGTGACAGTCTTGTGTTTTTTTGCAGCCTCTATTTGTGTGGCATGAAATTACACAAAGCAGTGACATTTGAATACCTTGCAATGGCTCTTAAATAGGTCAGACCTGCTCCTGGCTGATAAAGCAGTATGTACCATAGACAGGAATCATCCTTGTGTTGTGGCTGCTGCATTTCATTCATTGTGTAAAACTAATCGGATACTCGTGGTCAGGGCAGCATCTGTGCCTTTAATATGATTTATGAACGTATTCTAGTTGCAGCTCTGTTAGCTGTGAGTTGTTTGAACAAAAAGTGAAGAATGTTGTGTTAAAGCCACAGCAAGGGAATGCAAAGATAAAGCAAGAAGGAAAGCAGAGGAGGGAGAGCTCAGGCACACACACATCCTGAGAGCCGGAGAACTAATCGCAGTCATCGATAATGTAGTGTGTCAGCCGGCTTCCTGCAGTGGCTTTTGCACATGCCCTTACTCTTTAAAACACACACACTAACACACAGCAGGCTGCGGCTAGCAAAGCCCTCCATTGCCCCGACACTGCACATTGCCTGTCCAGCCAGCCAGGCTGAGGGTCGTGGCGTGGCTGGCCTGGCGCCAGGACGTGTGCAGGGGGCTATGCCATGGCGTTGGCCCTCGCAGACTGGCAGCATTGAGGAGCGTAAAGGCATTCACTAGCGTGAATGTCCCTTTGTCTCAGAGCAGCGTGCCAGGCTAGCTCTAATGAGGCAACTCTTTGTGGCAGGCCTCTCAACATCAAGTGGGCTGGTGGACTCATTAACCTGACTACTGCAAATAAAGCAGGCAGGCACAAGAGACGCCTATGATAGCACACTTAAGGCCCAGCTGAATCCCCCCACCGCTGCCATCATCCCTCCACCTCCTCCCTCTCTGCCAGTTTAAACAACACTGCTACCCCCCAGCCAGCTGCTGCCGCTGTGGCACTTCCCTGGATGATAGCTTACCTCCGTCCTCCTCATCGAAAGAGTTCATGCAGGGGAAATAGACAGCCAGCGCTTCAAACGACGCAGACAGGCTCATCTTGCTCTGGGAGCGCTGGATACGCATCCCAGGCGCTGCAGCGGAGGTATCGTGCCCCTGCCTGCCCATGGTGACCAGCGGCCGTCCTTCTCAATGCGATGAATTGAATGAAAGGGATGGCAGATTTGCCTTCTTTAACTAATGTCACTGGTAAAGGTTTGAAAATCAACCCAATCTAGTCTGTTTGCTAAATTCCTAAGCCCAGTAGTAGACAACTCTATGCCGTAGGAGATCAGGTCTGTGCTATCAGGGCTGTCCCTAGGTGCTATGTAGACTGCATCCAGAAAAGCGTTGCTTAAGTAGCCGAGGCTTCTGCTGTCTGGGTCTGACGCTCCTGCTGCACCTCTTTCTTCAGGGGGGAGGGGAAAAAGCTGCATCGCGCTCCACCAATCAGTGAGCTGGGCTGCTACAGCGCACCTCGCATGGCTCTGCGGGTAAACGAGCTCTACCCAGAGATACTGACTCCCCCCTTCACTGTCCATTTCTCAACATTTTTTTAACTCTTCTTTTAACATTTGCTTTCACTGTGTTCTCCCCCTGCTTGCTGTTTTGTTTCTTTAGTGCTATTCATCACTGTATTTTTCCTTCAACCCCCCCCCACCCCCACCCCCCACCTCCATCTTATCCACAGAGGCCAGTGAAAACAAGCTGTCATTAGGTCTGCCAACAGCCCTGCTCCTCTGTGAGAGGGCTTCAGCCACACGGCGATCACTCAAAGTTCACGTGCCAAACTCCGCTACTCTATTTTTCTCTTATCCACGATTACCATACCACAGCTGTGTTGTGATGGGTGGAATCCACTTTTGCTCTTGCTGGCTCTTTTTACAGTTCATGAGAATGAAAAATCAAGTGTTTGATTATATTCGCATGCTCAGCCTGAAAACTTCATCTATCTTCCTTCCACAGCTTCTATGACACAGCTATGTTGTGTTACGAGAAATTCAGCATCCCTTGATCAATCTCAAACCACACTTTCAAACAACCGGACAAGCTCCTTGTTTGATTTAAGGTCAAACTTACCTAAACATTGATCGTTTTTCAGTCTATTCCTACCATCTGTGAAC
>JAQQZW010000013.1:9354856-9366678 GCA_029814745.1 Zanclus cornutus | reverse complement strand
GACACTATAAGCAGTTTCCACTTTATCATGATGACATAATATTACTAGGGAACAATGATAACTTTAGGAGTGACCCAGTCTATGAGCTCTAGGATTACATGTAACCTAGGTGCATGAATGTTACATAAAAGAGGTTTACTTTGTCTTACCATTGTAATATTACAGTTATTAATCTTACATAGCTACCAGTTGCAGATATAGTACATTACCTCATCTCTATGCATACCGCACAACAGTTGTGTTTAAAAAAGAATACTTTTAAAAATAAGCTGCATCTTTCTTTCACTTTTCAAAACAAATGCATGCACTAGCCAGATCAAGATCTTCACAGCATGAGAGAGTGATACAGTTATTGTCCACAGGTGCTGCCAGAATCAACAAAAAATGAAAGTTCCTCGTAGCTGCTTTAAATTGAGTTCTTTTAAACATTTTCTGACTTACTTACTTCTGAAATACTTGACAGTAACCAAATGGTAAGTATGCATCAATGTCCTATTAGATGTTCACGTCATTTTGCGCTGTTTTTTGCACAAAACAAATCTTAAGTTGTTTGCAAATTTACAATGATAGCCAGTAGAAAAGTTGAAAAAAAAAAAAGAAAAACCCACAGCATGAAGGAAGCGAGTTCGCTCTTCCTGCATGGACAGAAGGGTCCGCCCCTGGTGTCTCAGACAACCAATGAGCCACTGAAGTTTCCTCAGAGATGCCGAGTCTAATGGGAGTTCATTTGAAAGCTGATGGTTGACCTAACACAGCAAGAGAGTAGAGATAAAAAAGTATACAAACACAAAAGTACAAATAGAGAATTAGGTTAAGAAGAATACTGCGGTAGTATACCAGTGGTACTTACAGGTGTAGGTGTGAGTAGCGTTTTATCCAATTGTTGTACTCGCTGTGTCAGCAGTTTCTCCAGTGTTCCTTTAGCGAGCAGCCAGCCCAGCGCCAGGAGGAGGTCTCTACAGGAAGATTTCCCTCTCTCCCCTCCTTCTCCACCCTCCCTCCCACACATCCAGTCAGCATGGTATCCAGTCTGCCAGAGTCCTGCAGCTACCAGCTTCCTCTGCTGTGAGGCTTCACACAGACAGAGAAAAGATTAGAGCTCAGAAAAGCTGCGATTCTGCGTCGTGTTCACTGATAAATGAAACCGTTTAGATTTGAAGGATTTTCTGTCAAGCAAAGTTGGAGTTTGTGGTAAAGTTTACCTGAGTTCATCCTCAACTACATCACAAGAGCTTGTTCCAAATTCTAGGCTTTTCCAAAATGTGACTAGCAGGCCCTTTATTAAATCATCTGGTGGCTGAGCTCCGATCAGACTTTGAGATCTTTGTTTTTGCCCATCGTCAAGTTATCAGGGTTTTCTGAGATCCCAGTTCAGTGAGTCAGGATCACAGGAGAATGTGAACGTCAAATACTTTGGGAATTTTCAGTTTGATGCAACAGTGCAGCCATAAAAACACAGGGCCTGAGGTTCAGATGTTTTACTCAAACCAGACCAGAGGAGGCGCCAGTGAGCGTTTGAGGAATGTTCTCATTCAATCTGCCTGCCTGATTTTTAGCCCAGTAATTATAAAACATAAAACATTACTGCTCACAATTTTCCAGAACATATGCACATTTAGTTTTTATTGGTTTCTTCACCTTTCAGGCAGCCACTAGTTTTCTTTCATTATTCTACGGCTTGAAGACAAAGTGGCAAACAGCAGAAATCTGTCGCAGCTGTATGATCCATCATCATGTCAGAATTATGTGATTATGTGTCTGTGATTTTCTGACAAACTGAGAAAAACCTGCCTGGAAGGTAAGAAAACTGATACATGCTTCACAAAATGATCACCGCTAATGAAAATATGGGCGACTCGGAGTTAAACGTTGAATAAACGTCAGTACGCAGTGTTTCCTTCAGAAAGCAGCATGAACAGTTATTACACTTCATGTATTAAAACGTAAACCTTCAGGGATGAATACAAAGTGCGACTGTTGCTTCGGCGACCATCCAGCAACTTAACTGATCACAAGTCAAGATGTGTTCATGCTTCAGTGCCGATTTCTAGGAAAAAACGCCGCCGGTCTTTTAGAAGCTGAATACTAAGAACCCTCGGGATCACCTGTAGCCTGACAATGACCTCACTGATGTTTGGACAGAGACAGAGTCCTGCCGTCCCATTAAGAAAGGTACGCATCAGCATTTTCTCAGCCTGATTTTAAAAGTGATTTCACACAGTTTCCAACCTGATTCCCTGTTTCAGCAGCATCGTTACACAGCAGGTTAATGAGAAAAACTACACATTTGACGTCCTTTGGGTTGAGAGGACTGGAAGATGCAAACGAAGGAACGCAGGAGTGCAGATAAACCAGCATGGAAACGCAGTGAACTGTTTCCACGCCCTGATTTTATGCGTTGCGTGGGATTCTAGACCCACATGACGTGCATGTGATGCTGAAAGAACCAGGAAGGAGTGACGTCCTGTGCATCAGTGAACAGTTTCCTCCTTGTCTTGCCACTTTGGACGCCATGTTTGATGTATATGGAACCATTTTCCTCCATCTGCTCATCTGATTTTTAGCCGTTAGCTGGGGTGGTCGACACTGAACGCACCGCTACCACCTCCTCCCCTCCTCCTGCAGCTCCTCCCCACCACTCCTCACCATCAGCTCTAATGTCTGTCTCATCTTCATCGTCCAGTTTCTTCTTCTTTTCTTCTGATTTAAATCTGGTGAATCTGCCCCTTGTCCTTCATCTTTTTCCCCATAGTCCACTCCTCCTTTCATTTTTCTCCTCTCCCCCTTTAAACGTCTTCCCTCCTCTTTTCCTCCTTTCCTGTCATTTCTCTTGTGTCATCAAATTGTTCACTGTCCTCCCATTTTCCATCTTCGTCCCCATACTCCTTCCTTTTCTTCCACTTGTCTGCTCCCATCCTCCTCTTCTTTGCCTTTAAGTGTGTCCTCCTTCACCTCCTCTCAGAATTTTTCTTTCTTTTGTTTCTCTTATGTGTCACTTCACCTCCGTTTGTCCCTTCTCCTCCTGAAGTTGACCCCTGTCCTCTTTCTGCTTCAGCACTTGTCCTTTCTCCCACTTCACCTCCTCTCTTTTCTCCTCCTTTTGTTCTTACGTCAGTTTCTCCCTCCTTCCTATTTCCCTTTTATTTTCCTTTATTTTCCTCCTCTTCACCTCTCCTGTTTTCTCCTTACTTCTCCTCTCACTTCTTTGTCCTCCATTTATTTGTTCTTTTCTGTCTCCATTTATTTGTTCTTTTCTGTCTCTTTTGTCCTTTAATTTGTCTTGCCATCCCCCCATTCTCAGTCCTTGTCACTCCTTTCCTTTTTATTTTCTCCTTCTTTCTCCTCTCTTTAAATCCAGCCTACATTCTTTGCTCCTCTTCTATCCTCCCCTGTTGTCTCCTCCTGTTGTCTCTCCTCCTCTCATCTTCTTTCATGTATCTTGTCTGTCCTTTCCTCTATTATCCTCGTCCCTTTGCTTCTTTCCTGTCTTCCACTCGTCTCTTCTTTCTTTTGCTCTTTAACCCTTTTGTTATTTTAACACTGGCTTCACCTCCACATTGTTTGGCCTCCCATATTGTAATACAGTCTTGGTCTATATAAAAATAATAATAATGATAAAAGCTGCAAAATCAATAGTCTCCCTCTCTTCTGGTCTTTTTAAATTCGTCCCTTTGTCATGAACTGGGTTTAAACATTTGATGATGGGGACAAAATAAAGAAATGATTATAAAGAATCGTTACCGGACAAAAGAAATATGAAAATGAAAAACTATGACCAGTTTCTATAATAGAAGTTACTGTTATACTTAATTACATTTTGCTCCTATACTTCTGTACTTTTACTTAAGTGGTATTTTGAATGCAAGGACTGCAGTTTTTCCTGCTTCTCTTCCTTGACTCGACCTGTTCTGGGTTCAGTCTGTCCTGCAGCCTCCTCTCATCTCCTGTTCACAAGCCGGAGAGAACAGTTCTCTAATTGTTGCTTTGCTGCTCTCCTTTGCCAGCCAGCTACATTATCCCTAAATGACAAGCACACGGTGTTATTTTGGGTGATCCGCAAAACTGCAGGAGTCAGTAGGACTCTGCATTAAAACACACACAAATGATAGTCTGCCAGGTTTGGTACACAAATCATCCACTAGAAATAAGCAGTGTGTATCCCAAGCATCCTTGTGTTTAGACAAAATTGCCTCTGTATTTTACAAATAAAACCAAAAAAAAATCTATGTTTTGATTGAAAATTGCAGGTTATCATGTGTGGCAGGTTTTGTTCTGTTTATTTTAGTCTCTTTCATTTTTTTCAAAGATCATTTTTTTCTAGTCTTCTTTTTAGAATCATTCTTTTCAACTCTAATCAAGCAGTATGTAGTATAGATTTGCTGGCTAGTACGATCAACTGGAGAATGTGAGCCCAAAAGCACCGAAAATAGGATCTTTTCAATGTAAACTGAGATGTGTGTAGCCTGAGAGTGAGTTCATTCACACTTTGGTTTTTATCTGACAAGTAGTTTGTTTGCAAAAATACCAAAAATATATTTTGAGACATTAGGAACCAGGAAAGACAGTAACACTTGGTTGTTTGAAAAGGAATATCTGATCAATATCATGTTGCTTTTGTGACTTCAGTGAAAGCTTATAACTACCAGAGCCATGCCAAAACACAGCGTAACTCGTGTAAAAAAAATAAATACTGAAAAATCTGCTTTTTAGCCAAACTTGATACCAGGAGTTTCACATTTCTCATTTGCTGTTATTTGACATTGGATGTATTAAAGTAGAAATACGTGTTGGGAAAATAAAAAATAACAGAAGAGAAATTGGAAAAAAAATGCAATAAAACGCAATCTTAAAGTTATAGTTAAACATTTGGAAAAATACATTGATTCACTTTCTTACCAAGAGTGAGTTGAGTAGCTTGATACCACTCTTCATAAAGATAAATGAAAGCAGGGTGAGACAGCTAGCCTGGCTACCTAGCATCATTTTTACACTTTGGTTTTTGTACAACGTAACTTTACAGGTCTTGTTAGGCTTATTATTTATTTATTTATTTATTGCCTTTGGACAGAGCCAGGCTAGCTGTTTCTCCCTGTCTCCAATATTTATGCTAAGCTAAGCTAACAAGCTGTGGGCTGTAGCTACATCAATCTTCTCAACCGTCACTGCAAAAAAGCAAAAAAAAAAAAAAAAACACATTTCCCAAATTGACTATTTCATCAAAGCTTCAATTTCAGTTTTTTTACACATAAATATAGTGCTGTGATAATCTGTGATAAAATAACTTATATATGTAGATCAGCTGAACATGTCATTTTTTTTGCCTCAACGTGTCATCAACACAAGAAATCATTCCATCACATCTCTGTAAATTTGCATTTTTATTAATCCCAAATCGCTGCCCTGAATTGTAATTATTCCTCACCGATTAGCGCCCGTCTTTATTCCTCTGAGGATTATACCACTTTACTCCATCTATCTCAGCTCTGCAGCGTCCATAAATTGTGGCTAAAGACAAACACAGTGGGCTGGTAGTGTGGGAATCAGGCGATTTAATCCTTTGTCATTATCTGGCAGGCCCCGCCAGCAGACATCTGCTTGTGAATGCAGTTCCAGGGAACACTGAAAAAACCGACGCTACTTAGGTTAGAGAGGAAGAGACACACCCTGGTCCCTTTATGCTGCTTACATGCACTTCATGAGGATCTGGGTGCTCCTCTCAACAATGGAGAACAGGCCCTGCTGCTGATAGCTTTATCTCTGGGTGGCGAAACAGGTGCCAGAATTTGCCCAGAAGCGATGCATCCTATTGCCAGATTCAGCAGAAAAAATGTAACTTCCTGCATCCTGCCGTGATATGGTCGGAAAGACTGATGAGTAAGGTTAATGAAGGTGAAATAATGAGTCATGTTTGAAGAGAACAGAGAGTGCCAAGACAGTGAAGTGAAACCAACCACACCACGCAGGAAAGTCTTTTGTTTGTTGACCTGGCTGAGCAGTTTGACATTTCAATATGTGCAACTGAGGTCCAGCAGTCAGTTGAAAGTGGAAAAAAACATATTTACTCTACGAGACATATTTGACAAAAACAACATCAAAACAACAATGGCTGAGTATAAAGAAAAACAGGGAAAGCTGATCCTGTTTGTTTCTTAAAAAGGACCATTGGAAAGGCAATGTGGCAAACAGAGGAAAACAGAGTCGGTGGAAAGGATACTAATCTAGACCTAATCCCCCCAGCATCTGTCACTGATGCATTAATCAGACAGAAAGGAAACATGTTATTCTGTAATACCTCCTCTTATCTAAAGCCACTGTTGTTGAATTTTACAGACTGGACGTGGGTCACAAGTCTATTTCTTCTAGAAGCAACAAAAATAAAACAGTTTTACCTCCTCTAGCTTGATTTTAGTAGATTGGGCAAACTGAGAGTATTCATCTGACTGTGACGGTGTTATAACAGTTCTCTGAATTAAGAGTACACGTATAAATGGTTTGTAAAGGATATCCAAATTGCTCGTAATTAGATTATAAAAGATTTACAGGCTGCGTATTTGATGCACATGTCCTCTTAAAGGGCTTTATTAAATTCACTACATCTGCCATGCTGCTACTTGTAGACAACGCTGGTTATTTGCTTATGTTACATATTTGCTCATGAGGGTCTAACAGTGCTGAGGTGCCAGATTCCATCAACATCTTGTGTTGCTAATCACACCTGCAAACACACACCCGATCTACTGAAGAATTAGCTCCAGGACACTTTAAATAAATAGACACTGTTTGCTCTATCAGTTTAATTAATTAGAGTATCAGGGCATCATTAGCACATTGATTTAGATCAGTCAGCTCTTGATTTGCCTGCCATAACACCTATTCTCACCCAAAAAACACACACATGCGTTATCACAGTTGTTAACACAGCGACCGCTGATACCAGGGCTGATAGGTTCACGGCTGATTGCCCGTTCATATGGATCCATTGTGTGTGAGATGGAGGCAGTGTATTGTCTACATGATTAACGGCACCTGGAGGTGTGTGCGAGCCGATGCCTGGTCACTGATGGGCTCCTCTCAGCATTTAATCATTATGAAACACATGCTGTCAATACACGTCCCTGAGCCCCATCAGTTAGAAAGGGGCTTATGCTGGGCCAATCCCAGTGGGGCTTTCGCCACCAGGGATGAGTGTGGGGTGAAACAGGCCCGAAGGCTCTGGATACATCTGTAGTGTATGCTGGTACAGTGTGGGGTCATGTTAGGACTGAGATGATTAAAGTAGCCACAATGCGCATCAAATCTCAAACACAGGATCTGCTGCCTTAATCTGTCCACAAAGGCCCAGCTTTTCCATGGGCTGAAAAAACAGGCACTCAGACTCCGTTGGAAAACATAAAATGTGTTTACACAGGCTGAGGTCAGCTGCTCAGAGCTGATTGGATTCACTTTGCTGTGCGTTTTTAATCATTAGAGCTAAGACAGAGATTGCTAAGCTAAGACAGCACTGATGGACATTTAGCTCTAGAGTGTGGTCCCTCATTTGCATTTCTACCTCACTGCATGCAGGATTTTAGACAAAAACTAATCTGTTTCATCACGACAAACACATTGATTAGGCAATAACACATAATTAGGATAGTGATTCACTCTGCCGCACATGACAGTTAGCGCCTGCGTTCAAAGGTAAACAAATGTCCCCTTTAGCGTATGGCTCTTGTTTTCAGTTTCGTCTTTGCTTATTAGTCTCATTAAGATCAGAAATCTTTTTTACAAGCAACACAGCAGTGGTGCACTTGGCGTCAGACAGAAAACAATAAAAACAATAAAAGATATATCATAAAAAGTAAGAAAAAAGGGAGGAATACATATTCACTTCTCTTCAGTTTCAGTTTATTTGCTTGCAAATTCATACACAAAAACACATTACACATGTGCTCTATAGCTCTTGACTAATGGAGTCCTGTGGCTGCATGTGACGTGTAACTCCCTCTCCATTTCACCCTGACGACCTTCTTCCTGGTACACAAATATTGCTCATTACATGGGGGTTTATGTGCTCGATATAGCCATTGACCCTCAGCCTGCCTCTGGCTCCTGCCTTTCCCTCTCTCTTCCTCATCTCCTCCCTGTCGATGGCTAGTTACCGATGGGGCAGTAAATTATAGTGGCTGGGCTGGGATTAGGTATGAGAGGGGGATGTCTGAGGGAAAGAGTGGAGGAGGATGCACACACACACACACATACCCACACTCAAATGATTGTCTCTTCGTATGCCAGACAAGTCTACATTTTAGTGCTCCTCCCCCTCTTCCACCTGCAGATTGCGCTATCAATCAATCCAATTTCCTGTTTGCTTTTTTACTTTTTTGTCTTTGCAGAAGCGAAGGTTTGAATACACATGCAGCATTGATGATTTTATGGCTTAGAAGAACTTTTTCTGCAGCAGCTCAGACAACAAACAAAATGTTGGACAAGTCAGGAATGAATATGCAGACTTGATGAGAGTGTGATTTGAACACAAAAGAAGGGAACATATCACTTAAAATATGTTTATTTTCCTTAAAACAAGTGCCAGTAGGTGCAATATTTATTTCCAATGCAAAACAACTCACTTTGGGGTTTTTTCCGGGATTTCGTGTGATTTTCTAAAAATAGTAATAATTGTCATTCTTTCCCTCATGCAAATTAGGAAATAAATCTAATCACCTCACGTAATGCCACAAATTTCATTTCAAAACCAAATGTGGGAGTGTATGTCTTGTTAAGGTTGATCTTTTTTTTTTGCAGTCCATGTTGAGGGTAAGAGGAGCCTGTAGTCTTAATATAGGGGATGACCTCAGCTGTGTCCTTTCCTCAGCTCCTACTATAGACGGACTGTGCACACATGGACTCAAGCTCAAGGCAGCCGATGGAAATAGATTTGCTGCAGGGATTTCTCCACCAAATGACCTGGAAAACATTGCCTTCTTGACTTGTGGGATAATTTGTGTATCTTCTGCACGTCTCTGCACTGATATCTAATTTCTCAGGATGCCAGAGTCATCTTTAGCTATTTGCTTGTTTGCTTAATTAAATCAGATAATCTTTTTTTGCACCATAGGGAAGAATATGAAATAAGCTTTCCTGACATCACTAGATCACGGCACTTTGTATCAGGACTGTGCTGTGTTGTAGGAACATATTCAGTCCATGACTAAATGCTAAACCAATTCAAGACTGCTCTCTTGGTGTGACTCCAAACTATTTGGCATTCCTTTCTCAGTTCTCTCTGCTGAGCGCTGCCAAAACATTTTAGAAATAATTACATGTACTTCTGTGAAAATGCTTAGGAATCTCCATCCTTTCTCTTGAGTTTTTTTTTCTCTTTCCCTCACATGCACAAGCAGATATGCAAGTATTCATTATGTTTGTGTGTTTGCATGTACAAGTGCATGCAGTGGAGTCAGTGTGTGGGGTCTTTGTGTCCAGGAGTGATAGACCTGCTCCAGTGATTAATGGGGTTCCTGTGTGAGGCACCGCAAGGCGCCGTACACAATCACTGGGCCAGACCGCAGCCCCGCCAGGCTTGTCCTTCACATGAGGAGAAGAGAAAGGCGGGAAGGAGGGAGGGTGGAGGGGAAAATATTCCCTCGCTGTCCTTTACTCTCTTTTTCCTTCCCTCTGCCCATCAATCCTGCTTTTTCCTCCTAAAACTATCTACTTTCACAACTACTCCCACCCTTTTCTCCGTCCTCTCCCTTTCCGTTGGCCCCTGTCCTCTGTTCAACTCAAACTGTGGCACGTCCTCATGTACCCTCACACGTGCAGACACACACGATGTGAAAAGCAAATTTTAGAAATCACACAGGAAAAAGAAAAAAGCAGAAGCGCAGTGAGAGAAAAAGAAAGATAAAGTGAATTGTCAGCACAACATGGTCTCGGCTTTGAAGAAAAAGCTGGGGTGGAGGGCGAGGAGCCTGCTGAGAATCCCCCTCACCCACCCACCCATCCGCCTCCCCTTCCCTGCAGTTCGGGTATGCGGCCCCTCTTCTCAGTGTTAAACAAGCCTTTTAAATAGGCTTTAACCTGGGCCCACCCTCAATGGGGCCATTGTGGGAACGGATGTGTGGACAGTAGAGCTCGGTAAACACTGCAGCTTGTCCCTTTCTCACATTCTGAGGCCATTCTGCACTGCCTAGCCCAGAGGTTTACACTGTAGTGTGCATGTGAGTGTTTGCGTGTGTGTATTTGGGAAAGTGTGTGAGTGAGGTGCAGCTGAAATGGACTGATGGGGAATAAAAGAGAGCGGGGGAAAATAACACTTTGTTAGAGGCAAATCAAGAACCTATAACTGATGAAATTTAATCTAAAATTCTTTTATAGCACTGTACCAGGTCCAATGGACCTCTCAGTCAAGTCTAAGTCAGTCAATAAATCTGAATGACTGTCCAGGGGTCTCTGACCACTTTTCCTGCCCTGACATCCCCGCGGTCGTATTTTTTTGTTAACGCTAAATGACTGTGGACTTATTTAGTTAACCCATGTCAGTTCAGGCTGGATTTCATTATCTTCCCTCTCCCAGGGTCTCTAATTGGGCCTCAGTGTTATCGGCCTGGCACCTGCAGTTGGCCTGCATGTCACGGTAGCCGTGGTAACAGCAGCATGCTGTGCTGCCGATTCTCCGAGCCTCAGCAACTGCAGGCCCCCCAGCCCAGCCACCCCCACCTGCTCCTCCCCTGCCGTTCCCCCATTACCAGCGCCATATTGTCCTCCATCCCCCCAAGTGAAAAAAATGCCACTCATTAGGTGTTTCGGGGTGATCTGTCTGATGACAACCAACCACTGCAGAGCTTATAGCTGAGATTTAGTTTACTAACTACACTACAGGACTGTTTAATAGAGTGGGTGCACTCATGACTCAGACCTCAGGTTTATATAGACACAAATAACTCGATTACATAACCAGGATAAGTTAAATTATTACATTTACATGGCTCTCAGTTACCTCTCTTCTTCTGTACGTCTAGTTTTAAGAAGTTGTTCGATAGCTTTGTTAATGTTGTTTGTTGCTGTTCATTGTTTTGTTTAACTTTCTTGCCAAGAGTTAGATGGGAAGAATGATACAACTCCCTTGTCTGTACAGCAAATATGAAGCAGCATGTTGTTGAGGTTGGAAATTGGCGGTACAGATTTCCTCTGCTTCCATTCACACATGCTGGAAATGTTCCTGAACATTTCTGGGATAGACTGCATGCATGAAAGGGGCTTTAGTTTTTACCACAGTTAGTTTCAAAAAGGGACTTTGCATTCAATTTGTTTGTAACTTCGATGACATGTGCACAAAACCAGAAATACAGAATGAAAAGCACTCATGGAAAGAGTCAATGAAAAACTGATAAATTTTGTTTGTTTTTTGTTTGCTGCGTTATGGTTACTACATTGTTGTTTGTCTTAGTCAATAAGACAGTGAGTGAGCTCTTGACATTCACAAATATTTCGTCTGAATTCTCCAGACGACATGATCCTTTTTTTTTGCTATTGCCGGAAATTTCAGCGGGCCAACCTGCTTTTTCCCAATAGCACCTATTTTGACATCTTGACATACTCTACACTTTGAAATTGTCACAGAGACAATGAGAACCAAAAAAAAGGAAGTGCTCAGTGTGTGACGGGAAACTCAGCAGTGTGGTTTCCCTCTCCTTGTGTCAGTGAGAGCATGACACAATGAGAGACTTCTATCACATTCAGTCAGACTCTCACCTTCAGTTGCATAGAAACAGCTTCTCAATTTCTGATAAAAGCCAGGCTGTTTCTGTAAATCATGCCTCTAATTACACTCTCTGATA
>JAQQZW010000013.1:9304505-9315070 GCA_029814745.1 Zanclus cornutus | reverse complement strand
TTTGCAAAGCTTCAAAATTTTAAACATAAACTAACCTATATTCAAATATTTATAAAAAGAAGATGCTCAACATAAACCAACTGAAGTCTACTTAATGTCTTTAATGGGAATAGTGTGTAGAATGTGTGTAGAAGCGTAACTTCCTGCTTGGAGACAGCAGGTGTCAGCAAACACCCCATTATAAAACCCGACCAGAAAAGCCTCAGTTTTTTGCTGCTGCGGCTCAAAAAATTCTGTCAAATTAGGTCTGCTGTATCATATTCTCAGTAATGAATGGCAACATGAAATGTTTCTGCACAATGTTTTTGCAAAGATCACATCTCCTCTATGAAGTCCTCAGCCCAGTTATTGGATTTGTTTGATCTTGCAGAACAGGAGCGGTTTGCATTAGTGAAGGGAACTTAATAGCACTGATGCCTCACAGACCAAGTGACATAATGCATCATTTGTACCGTTCATATCATTCAAAGCTGCATATATTGAGCTTTGGCAGTATATATGATACCTGCAGGGTTGGGATACCCACTTTACTGGAAAAGCCTTCATCAAAATGAAATCAGAAGCAAGTGGGGTTCTCTGACTGATGATGTAGAGTCCTGTGTATGCATTTCTTTTTGCTATTTGAGCTCAAGGATCTTTGTCTCACATGGGCAGCACCAACCATTCATCATAACATACATCACAATATATTCTCAATATATCGGGATAATTAAATTTTGGTGAGACCCAGAAAATGCAATAAAAAAAAAAAAACGAGGAAGCTACAGTAGCAGAGCGGGAATATGCCTCAATTATTTACCAGGGCCCTCCTCAGTTGAAGGGGGGGATGGGCATTCAGAGCAAGAAAAGACTGTGTGGGGGAAGAAGGACGAGAGGGAGATGGATTTGTCTTTATCCACCGGAGAGTGAGTGGTGCTCTTAAGGAAGCCCTCCTCTGCCACACCTGTGTGTGTGTGTTTAATGAGGGATTATATTTTTAAGATTAAGATGTAGCAGCTCAGTAACTTTGGCTCCTCTGCCTGCACACAATAATAGTAGCAGTGTTGAAATTTAGAGAAATTAAAACCTCAAGCTTCAAACCAACACAGCATAGAGCTTATTGATGTTTATTTTTATATTTTTAAGTATGACCTCAGGGTGAATATGCCATTTCATTCTCTTTTATGGTACCTTTGCAACATGAAGAAGCAGCCTGAGGCAAAAGCCAGCAGCTGCATGCTGGGAGGAGCCAAGAGGTGAAGTGTAAAGGGGGTCCACCTCTGGAGGAACATGCCTTGTCTTTATTTTCCTCCTTTTTCTGAGATCGCTTCAAAGGACACTGTGACGCAGCTGAACCCGCTTGTCAGCTTAGTTTTATCTCAACCCCTGAGAGGCTCAGCTCATAGGCACCAGCATAGTGCCCGTTGCCTCTGCCTGTCGTTGCAGCATGACAAATCGTGAAATAGAATAACTCCAGAGAAAGAGAGAGGGAGTGGGGGGCATGGATGGAGGGAAAGGATAAAAAAGGTGCAGAGATAAGGCTGTGAGAGCTTTGAGAAATGAGCGAATAATTGCTTCAGCCACAGTGGTCACACATCTCCACATAAAACTGCATCTTGTTTTTTATCCTCTGGCTGATGTAAATGAACAGGGCTGACTCTAAAAAACAGATTTTTCATGTGTGGATATTCAAGCCATTTCTTGGTAGATGTGTGTGGGCACAAATCCCCACCACCATCACACACTTCTATTCTCTTCTAGTTTTTGTCACCTTCCTACCCTGATCGCAGGTATCTTGGCGCGATGTAGCCTTTATTGGGAAGTGCTGGGAGCCTCAGTGTCGTTCAGTGCTCTTCATGGTGTGCAGACAAGAGCCTGGGAATAATCTCAATAGTTGCCCGTCTGTGCTAGACCATGAATGTACAGCCTGTAATTACATTCATTCATGTAAGAGGACTCACTCTCAGGGGTCGGATTTATTAGGAAGCTGTTTTCATCTCTTTCAGTGGAAGTCATTATCGGCTGACTAGATTTTTGCTTCTATTTTTTAGCAATTTACTCTGAAATTAGAGCTCAACACATGCTGTAGCCTCTAGGAATAAGCTATCCACAATATTGTGCTGTTGCCTTGGTTTGCCTACATGTGTACTGAATGTGATAAAACCACCTGAGGGGCAGTGCTGTAGAGTGGAGTGATACCTAACTGACAAAATAGATTGTTGGTCATTGTCTTTACAAAAACAACCCATATTAACATTTCAACAAAAGGTTTACATTTTTTTCTTCTTATTATTATTTTTGTGGCAGTTTATATTGTTGCTGCTGTAGCTTACAGTCAATGACAGGAAATAATGAGGAAAAGAAGAAGGGAATGATATAATTCAAAGGTCCCTGACTGGAAACAGTCCGGGATGCTGCAGTTCATGCTTAAAGCCAAAGCAACCTGGCACCCATTGGAGCGTTCTGACATTTCTATGGTTAAAGTTTCTTTGTGCTTGGATTAAAAACCTACTTGGTTAAGGTTAGGGGAAGACTGTGGTTCAGGTTAAAAGGAACTAATGTTGACTGTTTCTGGAGATGAAACACAGAAAGTGGTCTTCACTGTCAAAGTCAAGACATCTTTTATAGGATGTTTAACCCGCCCTCTTCCTGAGGTTAAGTGGTCAAAGTTATCTCGGTGACTCCCCGTCCACTAGGCAGTTGGATTTGGAGCCAAAGGCAATGCACTGGTCGATGCATGTCAGTCGTAGCTCTTCATTCCAATATTGCCAACTGCATCTTATTGTATATGTGTCTGTAGGATTTTTTATTATTGGCTTGAATATTTTCTTCCTGGAGTTTCATAAATGTAGCACCATATTTCCTTTTTAAACTGGTCTTTGATCCAGTGTTGTAATCCTAGTTATGTGGGTTTTAATGTTTTTAAACTGCTTTAACGGTGCATTTGGGTTTTTTTTCCATGAGTTTTTTTGAAAATAGATCAAAGTGGTGGGGATCGGGCATTTAAAATCGAATGATTTGGGTCAGAAAAGCCTATCAGTTAGGGCTGATGACCTAGAGTTGCTCCTGCTGGGGTTGGCTGAGTTTGCAGTATCACACCATCATGCTACTCCTTCTTTACTCAAACCACATATGACCATCCCATAGTGGCACTTGAAGAACAATCAGGAGATCACCAAGTTAACGGGATACATCACTAAAGAACCTTGCAAGTCTGTTTGTGCTAATCCATTCAGCAGACATTTCCCTGGATAAGTATGACATTTGACCTGTTGTTGGCATTAGATAAAAGTCAGAGGATCATCAAAGTAAGGAGGTTTTCTGGGCATCATGAATGTCTGCACAAAATTCTTTTGCATTCCATCCAACAGTCAAGATATTTCAGTCCACAGAGTGGTGGACCGACCAAGCAACAATGCCATCCCTAGAGCACAATAACAACAACAAAAAGACATCAACATTACACAACATTAAACAACATGATTATTTTATCTCAAAAGCAGGTGTCTCAGAATTTTCTAGCCATATCCCTGTCTGGGATCTTTGCCACCTCTCACCTTCTCTCTTACTGCTATCACAGGTAGTAAAATTGCCCAAAGTAAATCTTTAATCTTGTGCAATACGAGCTGGTTTCCTAGTGACAACAGAGCGAGAGATAAAGCCAATAGGATGCAGCAGCCAATAAGAAGGTTAAGAGAGGGTGCCCTGCTTTATTTCCAGTACTAATTGCCATTCAGCAGGGGTGAGGAGCTGGCCACACAAGACGGCACACATTGTTCTACTGTCAGGATGACCCTGCTGATGTCAGGTCTGCACCCATCTGCTCCTGTGGCTCCCATTCTCTTAAGAAAGACTTGACACAAGCGTGCCATTTCTCTGTTATTGCTTTATAAACATCCAAGGCATGCAATTTTCAAAATCAGATTGATTCTTTAATTATCATCCAATATCTTTAGTCCCTTTAGGTGTTTTCATTAGTTTGTTCATATCATTTGCCAGTGAATTTGATATTTATCTATGAGCTGTTCTCTAATGCTCATTACATTTCTTTTCCCAACAGTTTGGAAGAAAAGTTTTTATGCCCATTGTGTCCTGGAGGCATCCTTCTGAAGTAACATTAAAAAGAAATATTGCCACTGAATTGCTGCCGCAAGGCTGCCGCTTTCATCATGGCAGAACAAAAACCGGAAAAAAAATTGTTCTGGCAACATTTTCCATATATTATATACAGATGGCACAGAAAATGTCAAGCTGCTGCAACTTCATACAGTCTGAAGCATTTTTTACTCTCAGTTTTTTCACTTTTTTGTCTGACTGATCAAGAAGACCATTTGTTCTGGTGAGAAGCAGCAGATGAGACAGAAGGATAAAGGTTTGGCTCAGCCTCTCACGATGAATATGACTGGATTGAGACACAGAACTCAGCACATTCCCTGCTGTTTTCCTGTGTCTGTGACATATTTGCTGTGACATCCCTACCACAACCCAGGCTTGGTTTTGACCCGATAGGGAGCTGTCTCTTAGTGTTAACCTCCTTTACCAGTTAACCATCTACCCCACGGGGGAATTCATGCCTGACTTTGGCCCTCCACACATAACATATATGCACATGCACACGATATAGCATGCTATTCGCTAACAGACCCATGATGCGTGAGAAACTGAATTCTGCAGTATTTGCCCGAATGTGGGAAACACTGGGGTTTTTGTCTCCTAGAAAATGTCATTGTTAGGTAAGGCTGTGAGGCTGTAGCACAGTATTCATGTAGGTGGTCTGCAGTTTCCAAACACTGCAGTTGCAGTGCCACACACATCTCATTATGCTCTCTTACTTGCATAAATCCTAGTTTTGATGTCGCTGTTCCACAGCACATCCAACCAAAAGATATTTGCCATATCATGTTCACAGTGCATTCTAGTCTAGAGGAAAGCCTGAATCTGAGTGTACCAATTTTCCTCTGCTGATGAATAAAATCCTCAGTCACGAGATTAAACATCCACTTACACAAACAGCTCCAGCACTTATTTCCAATTGAAGCCCCTCCAATCAGCTTTGGCTCTGCACGTGTGTGTGCTTATAAATAAACAACAGCCCGAATTTGACAGCACAGCATGTGCATCATTCAGCTCGCGACCTTGTGTCTGAAAAAAGCACTGATCTACCTGACAGCCTGAAGAGGTGTGTTTGTGCAGGGTGGGGCTGCCAGTATGTTGGAGAGGATGGAGTATGTCGGCTTTTCAGAGCAAAATGGAGGCACAATCTCATGGTGCCGGGGAGAGAGGGATTAGAGGGAACGGTGGATAAAAACATGCAGGAAAATGATCCCCTAGAGTTGAGGAGTGGAAATGGATCTGTAGAGAGGGGATGTAAAAAAAAAAAAAAAAAAAAAAATCCTTTGCCTCTTTTTATGTTTGAATCCTGACTTTTTGAGGATCTGGAATAAACGCATGTAATTAATTGACTTGACACCCAAAAAATATGTTAATTATCTCGGTATTTATTGTATTATGGATGGATAATACTCTTAATCCTGTTGACACATAAGTTGAATCTAAAGAGAGGAACCATGACTGCAAATATGCTGATTTTGATTGATAATCTTACCGCAAGACTGTGAGTCTTCTGCTCTGTTCAGTCAGATACACAGGATCTGATTAAAAACCACTTTACATGATTATGATATTGGAAGATCTGTTGGCAAGTGATGCTTATGTAAACTTCTAAAAGCTGATAGAACTAGCTTTTGCTGCTGAGCCTAAGCACTGTGCCTCTGTGTAAACATTATTTTGACAAAACCAAATCCCCAGACATGGAGAGTGTGTAATAAACAGAGTAGGGAGGGGGTGACAATTGAAGGGGGACACACAAGAGAGCAGATGAAAACAATAGCCAAAATGAAAATAACCCAGTGGCGATATTTATGCGTGTGAGTGGAAGATGTACTGCACATGTACTGATGTGAAAATGTGCTGTTATCAGGTTAGACCAGTGCCACATTCTCTAACAGCAGCTGAGCCGCACACACACCCAGCCTCCCCTCGAGATTCCCTTTTTTTGTAATTACTTTGCAGAGCATGGGGGGGTTGTGCTTTTCTCCTGCTGTGTGACAGCCATATATTCCTCTTCCTCCTGCTTTTAAAAGGTCTGGCTTCTGTCAAGCACTTTCCAAGTCACCCTGCATCCATATTACTAATGCACTTTTAAATGCAGCACCAAATCAGGGGCCATTTGTTATGCAAGTCATTAAATTGCCATTAGAGTTTGCGTGAATGGCTATCAGTTGATGGCATTAGCAATCAGTCATAATTACTGTGATTGTATGAATGGACAGGTTTGGAATTGGCAGACATTATAATTCAGCTTTCTGAGTCTGTGGGGACAGGCGGAGGTGGAGATGTCTGTGTTTTTATTGCAAAGCCAACACATAAAACCAAGACTTTATTTACCTAACCAGAGGCAAACAGAGGAGGGCAGGTGGGTCCAGGCAGCTGCCTCCACCAGTGACTGCAATTACTGTGACAAATGAAGATCAGAACACTCATGTGACTCAGTGAGGGCCGCCTGATCACTTATCTGATGGTGAGTCATCAGCTGCTCCTACTGTCAACACCGGCCCATCAGAGGCAGGAGTCGGAGGGAACATTACGTAGGGTATATACATGCATCTGGATGCGTGTGTGCGTGTTTGTGTCTGTCTGCATGTAAGAGTGGGAGGCTTTCAGCGTGCTGATTGCAAGTTTCCACTGTGGTCATCTTGTGTCCTCTGACACTGTGATTGTGGTCTACTCTCCTTTCCAGCTACGCCTGCAGACACATGTGACACAAACATGTAGATGAAGACACAAGGCACGGGAGGGAGCGCTTCACTGATTTAAATGATAATTCTCCTCAGTACATTATGTTCCCTGCACGCACTGCATACACCTCAGTGGACAAGACGTCATCATATGGAGGGCATTAGAGTTATAATAACGGTGAAGAGGTTAATTAATCTCTATGCATTAACTAAATCGCTCTCTGCAATTTAAATTACTCTTTCTCCCTGTCAAGCTTTCAGGAAGGAAAGTTATACAAGTACATCTGGATGATGTAGAACTTCAAAAAAAAAAAAGTATTACGTGTGTTTCCAGTATTTTGAATTAAAGCAACTACAAGAAGCTCTTATTTTGTGTTGTTTTGGTGGCCAAAAGCAGTAGTGTTTTATGTCGTACAGCTCTAGCTAACACATGCGTTTGTTCTCCCTCTTTTTGGTTAACTGGTTAACTTATTACTCGCTGACAAACTCTGCCTGGAAAAAATGTAAACATGGGTTCATCCGCTCTGCGTGCTTTAAATCACTTTGTCTGATTTCATGGGGAATCAGCCTGGAACAGGCATTAAGAATAACGATAAAGAAAAAGTCAGTCTTCTGGCTGATGGTCTTGTTTGCTTACTGTATATAGGTCATGAAAAGGCATCAGTATTAAAGTAAGACTGTTTCATAACCGATGCAGCTTTCTTGTGCAAAAAAAAATATAATAATCTTTTTTTTTTTCAAAGAAACAATGTGTTGGGCCTTTAATCTTTTGAATCATTATTTTAACATTTTTGTCTCCAGCACACCAACACATGTGGTTTAATTGATTGTGTTGTCTCTGTCTCTATGGCAACTGGAAATTACCATGAGGGGCATAATTACAGGGTGTTGCAAGATGTCTGAAAATCCATCGAATCGTCTCTTTTTCAACTTCAAATTTTTATGCCCCACCTCCACTATTTTCCTCTTCATGTTATGCTCAGATTGATTTTGCAATTGATTTTTGAGGGACCTGCTATACTAAGCTATAGCTACAATGTGCATAGTGGTCTTAAATGCCAACAGTGGGAGAGGGGCATGGATGAAGCTATAGGTGTTCCCAGTGTGCCGTAAGATACAATCGAAGCTTCTTTTTTTTTCAATTAACACCATAACATAGCTCATCATGTAGGCGTGATCCAGCAGTGTGCCCTGAAGTTAGCCAGCTGGCAGCTGCTGATCCTTCTCTTTCTTTCAATTGCTATTTCCCTGCCCTAGATTCCCATCATGCCATTTTAGGCAGCACGCAATTCCAAGAGGGATGTGAAAAGAAAATTTGAACCTGTGTTTACAGCTTTTAATATGTAACCTTCTGCAGCAGTTACAGAGCTATGAAATGTTCACACTTCTGTCAGGCACCATCTGTTCATTTTGATGTGGCAAGAATAAATTCTGACTGTTTTGCATTCACTCAATGCTGTGGAACAAATTTTATGAACAAAAGAGTGGATTAACAAAAATCAGCTTTCCTCTGTCTGGGGACTGGCAGAATTATATATGATCAGGTTCCTCTTGCCTCAAAAATAACACCTCTGTTCCACTATTCCCTTGTAAATTCATACATTAAAGTTAAGTCAACATGTCTTCAAAATGCTTTTTTAAACTTGACCCCTCAAAAACAAGGAACAATGGCAAGTGCAGCATATAACTAATAGAGCACCTTACTCTGTGTGCTGCTTTATTACATTCCTAATCCCATCCTTGACCACATTTGCTTTTGCTGTAAGAGTTATCTCTCCTCTCCTTCTCTGCTGACCCCTTGATAACCTCTAAGAACTGCCCGTGCTCTAGTCAGAAACAATCAATAGATCAAGGAAGGCAGAGTAGGATCCATTTGCATCCATCTAATGGCTTCTGGCAGATGCAGTGGTCGTACTTCCGCGTGTTCCTTAGTGGTGGGATGCTTGAAGTAGCATGAGGCCATGTGTGGTTAAAAATGCAGTATGAGCAGCTGGATATAGACCTGTAGGGCGCAAAAGCTTCCAAAAACGGTGTGCAAGAAACTCTCAGTGTATGATCACTGAATGCTAAATGTATATTTACAGTCGGTTTTTCTGCTCAAAGAAAAAACAAAACCCTAGCATTTGTCCAAGTTTTCATTTTATAGTATCCTTCTTAACAAAATTGTTTTAAGTTCCCCTCCTGACATGTTTTAAAGCATGTAAAAACACTATGCTACAATTAATATTTTATAGCATGGTATTCTGATATAAAAAGAAAAAAATTAATTCTAAAAAAGGAGCTGGAAGCACATCTACCCATGTTCCTTCCTTGCAAAATACTGGATATGAGTAACAGGCCTTGTGCCCCACCCCACATGGCCACCTGCACTAGGTTGACCGGTGAAAGACAGCCAGCATTCGTAAAAACATGGAGAGATTCAGCCATGCATGTTTGAGCTTCAGTCAGACCCAGACTCAGATGAGGAGTCTATTGTGCGCTAAAATCGTTGCCAAAGTACCTGCTACAATGTAACTAATCATTGATTAATAATAAGAGATTTCTTGGTAGATAGTTGAAGGAAGCTCACACCTGCACACCTTCTGTTTCTTGTAGACAGATGCGTAGGAGTAAATATCCACAGACAAGAAACGTTCGCACACACTGTCATTTTACTTGCAATAAACTTAATTGAAGGTACAACGTTTCAGCATTTGGACCTTTGTAATTGTTTGACCTAATGAAGCGCTAAAGACTGAAACATATCTTCAATAAAGTTTATTGCAAGTAAAAAGGCGACGTGCAGGAGTTCTCTCTTCTTGCCTGTAAAATAAGTCCCTCATGTTAACTGGCCATGTGATTAGATTTGTCTTCTCTGATAATGTAGCTCTGAGACTGTCGACAGGGGCTTTAATCTCCACCTGCTGTTCAGTATGGGCGAAAGAGTCCTTTATCTAACCTGTTGATCTAATAATAAAACCACTGTACATACAATCCATATCTGTGACCCAAACAATGACGAAATGTACGAAACAAAGACATTAAAATGAGGAATGATAGCTAAAACAAATCAAAGAGATAAAAGCCTGACATTTTATTGACATTTTTTATCATTTATTCTCACTTAATGACATTTACTTCACGTGTTTCATCCCACATCTCTCATCCTCTTAGATAGGACCAGCTTTTTCTATCTGACACATCCAGAGATAAACAATATGAACACGCTCATGTTGTCATAAAAGTTCACTCTTTTTCTACAAAACCTGACATTTTTAAATCATGTTTTACCATCTCTGTGCACAGGTGCAAAAATATCATCGATACATTTCCATGCTCTCCAGCACCAGTTGTCAGTTCCTGCAGCGTATCAGGATGTTGGAAATTGCTCCTATTTTGACTAATGTGGACACTGTAAGAGTATAAGTGACATTACAAACTAATTTTAGAAGTTGCTTTAATCTGTCTCTCTTTACATTTTGATATTCATTCCTGAGTTACTGCCAATAAAATATCCAAACAAGTGTCAGTGCAAGTATATGTGGATTTAAAGACTGATCCATTACTGTTTGATCTATAGAAGCTCCTGCTGAGAAATTAAACACAACAATAATTGCTCCGCAGATGAACGCGCCGTTATAAGCTGCTTAGTCTATGATTCAGTACATAGACCATAGTGCATGAGCCAGCTGCATTTAAAACCTCATTTCTTTCTCTATTTTCACTCAGTCGCTTATTTTCTTCTTAATCCCTTAAGATCCGAGGCAAGGATAAATGAACATGCACTGAAATTTAAAAAGATATCATGAC
>JAQQZW010000013.1:9113953-9124570 GCA_029814745.1 Zanclus cornutus | reverse complement strand
TTTAATGATGTGATCAGATCGGCAAGCCTGCACGCAGTGTTTTGCTTTGAAATTTAACCGGCTTCTCTGTGTCATTACTGCATCTCACTTCATGTCCGGCTCAATCTGCTCTGTGCATCTTGTCACAACTTTTGTAAAAATTCAACTCGTTGCATGTTCTCCACAGAGCAGAGCGGAGAGACGCTTTGGGATGCTTCTGAAAAACGTGCAGCGTATCCAGTGGAAACACAAGCACTGTCTTGAGTGGCCACACCTGGAACGTGATGCAGCCATGCTGGATGAAATCTGCAGGTTACTCTTAAAAAAGGCAACTCTTGATTATAGGATTATTCTGTGTGAATTTTGGAATATAACAGAATCTGATGTATTTAAGTCAAAGAGCAAGGATAACTGATTGTGTCAAGAAGTATGTTTTTTCTTTTGAGTGTTACATTTTTTTTAATTTTTCCTGGCTGTCAAGGCAAAAGCAGACATCCCTCTGGTATTTGCTTTTACAGATTCCTCTGTAGATCTCTTTGCTTTTGTGCATACACCACCTTCTGTGATACACTATTTGATTGAATACGTAACCAATATATTGGCTTTCAATGCTGGCTTCAGTCCCATTGGTCCCCTAAGCCACAGAAACTCTCCCCATTTGGTGCTTCAGGTGATCTATTCTAAGATTTACCCACATGCACAAACACATTCAATAAAAAAATTGCGTTAACTAATACTGATGTAATTGTATGTGTGGCATTTTATCGGACAGACGCTCACATTAAGGCCTCCCAAAATAGGCATGCGAATTATCCTAAATAGTACTTTTGTAGCACAATGTGTACGACAAGATGTCAGACTCAGTTTGTCATTTAGGTTTGAATTGAGTGGATTTTTAAGACGTCTTGAATGGTGATTGGAAACCTCGAAGTAATTCACTTTCTACACAGTCATGGCATCCTTGTATATAACACTTGTAGCTCTCAAAAGCAGGTGTGTGATATGACGTCTGCTCTTAAAGGCTCAGAGAACAAAAGGCGCAGTGTACTTGCACAAAGAATAGACCTGCAACCCGGTGGGATAAACAGTTCAAACCTAACAGTACGTCAAGGCCAGGGATCAAAAACACTAATACCTCCCCGACACACACACATACACACACTCCCTTTGGTTATAATTAACTTGCAGTTCTTGATGCTAACACTATTTTACAGATATGTTTCTATGGGCTGTAATCCTGATTCAATCTCCCTTCCTGTGTAAAGCACGAAGAGGAAAAAAGAAGAGGATGGCTTTGTACTTTTCGTGTTCACTCTCTTTACTTCATCTTGTATTATCAGCTCAATACCTAATATCACAGGGCATTATGACTTGAATACATTAATGAACACAGAGAGAGAGAGAGGTCTGGTTTGGGTTCAGCTCATAAAGTAGGTAAAAATTTATAGATTCATGAAGTTCAGTCCTGAAGAGATTGTCTGACTGGAAACCTCAAATAATTTGTTTATTTAACTTGAATCCCTAATTAGTAATACAAAACCTAAATGAAGAAAAACATGCACAAAAATGAGTAAAAACATTTATATCTGATGCTTTTCTCCGATTTAACTACTCAGCTTCTCATTTTTTACATAAAAAAAATCCTCAATCATTGAAACCAAAACATAAACAAAGCCAGTGTTGCAGTGACAGAGTTTCAGCACTGAGGCTCAATTACAGGCGGCGGGTTTTAAGCATAAACCAATTATTTTATAAAAAGAAAATAAAAACAGATTTTCTAAAAAATATTTTAAAAACACTTTGCAGTGAAAGCTGCTTTCAAACAATCACGCCACTTGCCATTAGGTAGCAACATGCCGCCATTTATCTGTGTGTGGACTGTGAAGCGATGACAGATGGATACTTACGACGCACAAGTTTGGAAACAACCTTCAGCAAGAAGTTCAGCTGGATGCTCTTTTTAAGGACTTATCAACACTTGTCCATTATACACAAACCACTGCTGCGCGTGGCTTTGTACCAAATAGCTGAGTGTGGATGCAGTGCAGGGGGCTGTCATATGTTTAAAAAACACAAGTGGTTGCAGACAAGTCATGTGACTCTTAAACACCAGTCCTGCTATGAGTAAACAGACACAGTGGACTGAAACCATAATTATGCATTCATATTAACATAGCATAGAAATACTGCACTATAGTCTTGCTAAGGAAGATCCATCTTGAATGTTTGCAGCACATGCAGAGTCAACATTCATTTTTAAGTTGCAAAAGCTGCTGACAAGTTCCCAGTGAGCCATAAACCACCAGTGCAGCATTACTCGAGAAATGCGAACACTGATGTTCTGATGTGGTTTTGCATCAAGTTTTAAAGCTGCTTTCCTCTGTGCTCCAGAAACACAAACTTTCATCTAGATTTCAGTCTTCATTCCTTTCATTTTTTTCCACGAGCTTAGATGTTATTCGTCGGTTGAAGCCTCACTGTTTTTCAGAACTTGATCTTCTGGAGAGACTTGACCTTTTGTGAGTGCTTTTATTTGCCCTTTCAGAGGAGTACAGTGTTTTTTTAATGGACCCCAGTAAAGCAAAGTGTTCAAGCACTGCAAGTAGTCATGTTATTGGAAAAAAAGCATCATATGCTAAGTTTGAGTTATGATATTCAAGAGACTTGCAGTCACATTTTGGAAAAAAAATCTTTATTAATGCAACATCATTCAAGCACATTCCACTCTGACAATGAAGTGTTTCCATATGCAGACATCAAACCTCGTGCTTCATCCCACAGTGACCTTACCTCTACCAAGACATAATCCCCTGACATGGCAAGCATTGAAATCAGCTCTTGTTGTCTTTAATTTCAAAATCCTTGAACACTGACTGCACCATGCTGTGCAAGCAACAATGATGCAAGAAATACGTGTTTTTAGTATTTTATTTTAGTTTGGGATATTTGCTTTTTCATCATGCAAACATGAAAATTCTTGCATTTTAAGGACGAATACTAAGAGTGGCAGTGTGAGGCTTTTGGCCACAGTTGTTATATGATTTCCATTGCAGGTTGAAATACCAATTAGTAATTAATTGAAATTGGTGGAAAAATAATGAACAGCAAACACCTGGAGCAAGCAAATTCAGGCCAATCATTATCAATCAAACCGTGAGTGAGCAACGAGCAATTGGAATTAATGGGATACGCAAGCATTATAATGTCAGAAACGCATGACATTTCATTTAGAAATTGTTATTAGCAAACAAATTGAATGATCACAGTTGCAACTGTCCAATGGTTGATCAGTCAGTTAGAATAGATGGATTTCTTGTCTGCCAGCATGTTTAAAGCAGTACACTATGCATGCTGGAAAATAAGACAAAATTGTGTTTTTCTTTCAGCTCCCTTACACCTCAGGTTACTAAAATGTAAACAAACATGATGCAAAAAAAATGACCTTTTTGCTTAAGGTGTGTGTTTGACATTTTTCAGAATAGCCCTTTACTCAGCAACCTTCTTACACATTAGTATGTTGGCTTATTGTGTGTTGTTACCCTGCATGTTGATAAGAAACTGAGCAGTCGTCTCCCAGCACTCACCGCTCTGCACTCTAAACTTAGCTCCAAAGACCTAAAAATAATTTTAAAACCACTGGTACGTGTTAAATATTGTTAGAGAGGTGCTTTCACACAGGAGCACAGAGGTCAGCACAGCTTCTGGAAGTGATGTGACTTTGTTACATCATCTTTTCTCACCTAAAACCTATTGTATCAGTCACTTAACTGTGGTAGAGGAACATCAGAGTCAAAGACATAAAATCAAACTGTGAGATACTTACAGGAGCAGCTGCTGCACACAGGTCAGGCTGTGAGTTGTATATTGCGGGATTATTGTGTAGGATTTGGTCCATCTCACTTATCATTATTTAGCATCTTTTTTATGAGTAAAATGTGACATTTAATTTGATTTTCTTGCATTGCTGCTATACAGTTGTACCAAATGGAGTTTCCTACAGACAAAGGTAAAAGATTTTTTAAAATTATCTTTGCTTTTCTCATCATACTTTTCAATAACGTGTTGCATGTCTTAAGTTTTCTCTGTTATGACTCACAGACCTTCAGAGACTCATAGATCTATCCTCTTGTGACACTGGGACGCTGATATTCTACTAGAGTTTAACACCTATAGTGCTCAGGACTACAAACACACATAGACAGACACACAGACACATTCCGCTTCCAGATCTTTCTTGGCTCCCATCACCAGTCAAGTTGCATTTCCACCTGTGTCCTGCTGATGCAGCTGCTGAAAAATAATCCATGCCAAACGCACTGTTATGATGATACCTTACACACCACATTTTGTTTGCCAAATTCTACTTTTAATCACCCTCTTTCTGTGATGCCAGTATAATTATAAATGGATGCACTGCAGAGAGGTGGAACATATCGGGTGTGATTGAAGCATAGCATCAGTCGGTAGGTTCTCTTGTTGTTGATACCAGCGTTACACTGGCTACAAGGTGTCAGAGTGGCTTGTGGGCTTTTGCTAAGGTCAGTAAAAATGTGCGGTGGAAGATATGCTTCTATCTGTTGACATGCTTCCTTTGAGTCGGAACGTTTTACTACAGGTTTTACGGTTTTGGCTTGATTACTCAGCCACAGCTTTATTCCACTTTGAATATATTTGATGTCAGAAACGTTTTAATAGTGAGGAATGGAAAATCTCTACGGATGCAAACACTAGCATGGCAAACGCATGCAGAGCTGCAGTGTGCACTGGACTCTAATGATGGATGGATGGACTAATGATGGATGCGCTTCCATTATCACAATCAAACTGAACAACAGTGAGCCAAAACAAATACAAAGCAGCAAATGTGTGCAGGGAAAAAAGTATGGACATTAACATAGTATTGAAAATAGCTGCAATTCTGCATGTACCAGCCAAATAACCAGGGGAATTATGATTCCAGTTTGTCTCATTGCACATGTGCATTTTTTGGAAATGATTTACTCATGAGGAAAGAAATAAAAAGAAACACTTCTTCAAATCAACAGGCAAGCAAAATAACCTGTATTTATTGCCCCTTGTCTCTGACAAATATTTGAAGGTTTTGGGCTGCATCCCAACAGGAAAACAAAGATGAATTTCAGGCAACTCAAAAAATAAAGTGGTTGTGCAGACTAGTGAGTTTGTTACATTTGCTGACATTTATGCTGCTTGATGTTAAAATATTCAACCACTAACCAGGGTTAGAGAATAAAGTTTTTATGTTTTTAACAATGACCGCCAATTGTGACAGCAATTGTTCTGATCCTCTCAGTTTTTGAAGAGATGCAGTAAACCTTAACCTGACCCAAAACCACCCGGAGCACAGACCAGAGAATTTAAAACAGAATTAAATTAGAATATAACTGATTTATTTTAAAAAACCCTCTTCCTGACAAAGTCCTGTTCGACACTAATTTGTAAAATTCATGTGTTTTTGTAGAATTGGTACTGAACAATAATGCAGGCTTCTAAGATAATGCCCAAGATGCAAACAGTGAGGAATTACTGAGGTCTGCTACCAAGTTAAAACACAATGTGCCACATAACAGAACAATAGTGAAAAGGTTAATTGGGACTCATTGCTAAAGCAGCATTAGTTTGAATCAGACTTAATTTCACTATAAACCATTAAAGCCTTGGATTTCATATGGTTTCAGCCATGTTTCCCTCTGCAGCTACCGTATGATGCTCTTTGACAAAAATGTTTTGATGTGGAAAGGATCAGGAGAAATCTGTCAGTGATTATCTTTATCTGGTCATCCTCCTTTACGAAATAAGAAGTCATTATCAGACTCATCAGATGAGCAGATGTCCACAAGCTGCTCTGTAAGCGAGAAGACCTCTCCATTGAAACAGTACATTAACGCACCATATGCATCGCTTTTTGAACACGTAAAATCAAAATGTGGGGCTGATTTCATTCTGGCTGATGAATTTATTAAAAATGCTTTATGATGTATGCCTGCAGGCTGTAGCTCTGCTGCCAAAATTAGAAACACAAGAAACTGCTATTACTCTTCATTTCCTTTGACAGGTCATACAGTGTATATAAACAGCTATATTTAACTTATTGATGATTTCTAATGTTTAGAAACACAAGTAAAATCTGTCTATAGTTCAAACTGAGAGAAGTAAAGAAAATATGAATAATTATTCAATAAGTCAGTTTGTTCAGTTTGCATAAGGCCTGTGAATAAACGTGTCATTTAAAATTAAAAAAAAAAAAAAAAAAAAAAACGGATTGGCCCTTTAACTGAGGCGTTGCATGATGGGTGCAAAAGGGTTAAATAAAGGAAATATTGGAACCGGAAGTTCGCCGGTAGCCGGTTCCTTTTTCTGGATTTAAAGACCATTCTGACCTCCCTTAAAGCCATTACCGCCAAAATGCTCCTGAGCAGGACATTTTTGCACCAAAAACTGCACAATAACTAACCAAATACGGTTCTGGAGCAGCAGGTGAGAATCACGGCTCTGACAGGCAGTATTTTTCCTCTCTGCAGAGGTGTGCAGCAGTCTCACCCTTTGCAAACAGCTAATTGGAGTGGCCTAATTTAGCAACACGTAAAAGGGGACGCGACAACACCGTGTCAGCGTCTCCACAAATCTCCTGCACGGTCTAAACTTAATAGCATGTCAGAGACCACAACTGATGCAACGGGGGTCACCGTGAGCCTAATGTTTCACTATAACGAACCCTCTCCAAACCCACGGCCCTGGGACAGTGCTGGCTACGCGGAGATTAATGTCCAAATAAGTGATGTGGTTAAATAAAAAGAGCCGTGAACTATACGAGCCCCAGTCAGGATTATCATACGGCAGTCAAACACCACTCAGACTAAAAAATGAATTAGAAAAAAAATATTTGTGATGTGTTTTTTCGTGCAACTCACAGTCTGACATTTTATTTGTAATGATGGATGACCCGTGTTTAGCAGATATTTAGCAGATAGTTGCACAAGTGCAGCTCCGCTCAAATTGGACTACACACATGGAGCTCTGCGAGTTTAAGAGCTACTGTTTTTACAAATAATAAGGATTTAAAGGAACAGTTTAAATAATGAGTCAGAAATCAGGATAAGTCCGAAATTGTGTAAATTAAATTTAGAGGGTTTTTCTTTTTTTTTCTTTTTTCTTTTTTTTTTTTAAATTAGTGTTAATTTAAATACAAGCTTAAATAGGCCTATATATCATGGTGGGATATTCACATATATTTAAATTAAAAAATATTTACATTAATATGCTTTTCCTTATGTTGATTTTTCTGCTGGTTTTAAGCCTCTTGCCAAAAAAATAAAAAAATAAAAAGCCACACTTCCAAACTTCAAAAGGACAAAATATCCAACTGTCGTCCAGTCACTTAAGCATGGAGATTATAAATTATTTTCTGTAAAAATCAATGTCTGGATTATCGTTGTATGCAAACTTATACGTTCAGTCAGTGTTGGATGGATTGCTCCATTACCCAGAGTCTGGCAATGAAATCATTTTATGGCTGCAGATGCGACAGGGTTTCTTGGAGGCGTTTTGAAATGTCTGCATGCCAATAAACGAAAGTGGCCTTAACTTGAATTTGACCTTCTTGTATTAAGACTCTTAAGCTCAGCAGATGGAGACTGTATGAGACCAGTTTTTGCAAGATATTTCATGACTTACAACTGAGGTGCAAATATAGCCTATTAAGTTTTTTAACTTTGGAGCATTTACAAGTAGATATCACATGTTCCCCTCTCTCTGTGTCTTGCGTGCAAGAATAATTTAGCGGGAAACAAAATAGTTATATCCAACTGCAAAAGTTTAACTTATCGATTTAGTTCTCACTGAGTGACGGCAGCTGGGCATGCAGATCATAGTGCTGGCACATGAGCACCTCATCCATCAAGGGGCATGGATTATAGCTTTCTTCTAATCTTGGACTACAGTCCGCGTGTCAGTGGCTGCAAGTTCTGACAAAGAAGTCCAACTGAAAGTTGCATTTATCTGCACACATAGGGCCTATAATGTTTAAAAACAGGGCAGCCATATTCAGTCTGTCTCTTCAGAGGAAGTTCACCAGAAAAATGCTAACAAGGACCAAAATATCATGAAGAGGAACCTTGACTGGGAAAATGCAGCCATGATTGCATTTAAACAAAGTCTGTATTACTTTTAAACTTTTACCATTTTACTTCGATTTACTGAGCGTCTATGTTGTTTGCAGAAAAAAAACAGACAATCGTGACTTTTAAATGTGTAAAAAACAACATGGAGAGAAAGGCTGGAGCGCCATTCTGTGTGATATTTGATGCGCAGCTAAGCTGCAGAGTGTCTACCTTGGTAACACAAACGTCAGGCTCGGTTTACTGGCCACAAGTGCTGGTAATAAATATTCATGATGCTGGCGCCTGCGCCTTCCCGATATCTGAGTGTTTGTCATTTCCAGACTTGAGCGTAAATACAAATACAAGTGGATGTTTTTCCTGCGCTCCTATTTGATCTGGAGTCACCATCAGCTCTGCACAGACGCACTGCAGCCTGTCGTCGACTCCTCTTTTTACAAGCATTTTATTCTCGACACCAGTGGGTTCAATGGAGAGTAATAGGTCAGAAGCATGAGGTGGAAATTAAACAGCACAGTCAAGCTTCACGCTTCGCATTGGCACGTTAGAAAGCAGCTTCTGGTTGTTTCTGGTGCTGAAACGTTGCAGTCTTTCTCTCTTCAGTGAAAAACATGTGCAGGGAAATAATAAAGGAGGATAAAAAGAAAGTCTGTGGCCATAATGAGGCAGATACCTATCAATCCAAACAAAACTCTAAATGTCTACCAGGAAGGTATTTTTCCATCATTAATAGTTTGGACTCTTGAAACCGAATTCACGTGATGAGTAAACTGTTTTTATGTGGATTTAGCCATATCTCCAGGCTACATTTCTCAAACTGGCATCAGCTTTATATTTAAATATGGCGCATGTGTGCAATGTCCTGCCAGCCCAGACACCACATGTGATCGTCTTTAACACATCCACTTTAAACTATTTATATTTCCAGTAACATGTGAACATTTTTCTATAAAAGCTGCGAAGTCACTTTCCCAAAACGAATTCTCACGGCGTGGAGTGCGTCTATAGCAGCGAAGCATCAGCACTGGAACCTAGATAGATAGTGTTAAATAGAGTCGAAAAAGTCATTTTATTACCATCCTTCATTTATCTCCAAATTTAATAGTCCGTGAAAAGAAAATATGAATACATTTCAATACATTTCAACAAATCATCTAAAGATGGTGGGAGTCGTGAGGAGCCGTGGATGGTTTTTTTTGTTTTTTTTTTTGTATATTTTGGCTGATATAAACATGCACGCGCGCACACAAACACACACGCACCTCCTGTGCTGCTGCTGGGTGTAGATTATTTTAAAGATTAAAATTGCTACTCGGTTCTTTTCAGGTTTGTGCAGCAGTTTTGACAAAGCTGCAGACTGACAGATCGTGGCTCCGTGCACACTGGCAGTGTTAACCATGATCACTGGCGGCTGCTGATGTGATCTCTGCCTAATGGGGCGGTCAAGCAAGCTGCAGCCAGGAACAATGAGGGGCCACATTGACTCCTCAGCTCTCTTTTAAATCTATGAAATCCGACAAACGCAGGAAAGAAAATAAATTAGATTTGAAAATTAGATTCCGAACAATTAAGTAACGCAAACTATTCCGGTTTGCACTGAGGAACAACCGCCGTGATTAATCGATTTAATTTGCACATTACTGCAGGGCAAAGTGTTGGATGTTAATTTTTGAAAAACAGAAGATGCAGAAGGGGGAGTGGATTTACTTATTATTGACTGTCGGGGAAGTTGTGACAGTGCGTTAAAACATAACCTTTAGCTTTGAATGAGCCTCTGACACATACACACACACACACAAACACACACACACACGCACACACACACACACACACACACACACACACTTGCAAAGCATGCACACACACAGCAAAGAGTTAAAATTATCTGTGCAACTTGCACTAATTCTCTCAGCGAACTCGTCCGATATGCATTATTATGCTGAAAAAGCAAATTATCTGCAGCAAATAATTCTATTTTTAATGCAGCCCATATAAAAAGAACCCATTAGTTTCACACAGCACCCATGTTGAGATCAACCTCAAAAACCAAATGAAACCAATAACCTCCAACGCATTGCATGATTGTATTTTTTAATCCTTTAATATAGTACGAAATGTATCCAAACATTTTTTTGTAAACTAAATTTTACATACGAGCGCATTTCTCCATAAATACCGATCATTTCTAACATGTTACCGGTCCTTTACATGCGGATAAATATGGAAAATTGAGCTACTTACATGTAATAATACTTCCTTTCAGACAAAGCAATTGACAGAGATTTTATATTTATCACGTACATAAACAGATTGACACGGAATTTCAGGCTTTCACTACACGATTTATCGACATGACATTAAATAACAACAATGATACTGTGCTACTCAAACTGGACCTTGGACGAAAATGTTGCACTGAATAGGCTACAAAAGCACAATAATACTAAGAGTCGGTTAGGTCGACGTGTAGACTGTAGTAATACTGAATAATTCACATTTGGTT
>JAQQZW010000013.1:8806876-8817726 GCA_029814745.1 Zanclus cornutus | reverse complement strand
CCATATACATTATATACAAAAGAAAAAAAATGGTAAACAGTCTCAAATATTATACTTTCTCAGTGAATTATTAGCAGAGCCAATCCATGAACACATGCTTTCCAGTAGTCTCTTTACTTTTTAGCCTTAAAAACAAATGCCTTCTGGGCAGTTAATAAGGCCCCCTGCAGAGTTTTCCTGTAAAAATGTTAATGTTTACATTTAGTTCTTTTTGCAAATCCCCTGTGTAAAAGCATTTCCTTCTGTATAAAACATTTGCAAAGTCAGTTTTCTGGTCATTTTAAAAGCTGTACTGTTGAAATTCATGTTTGTTAGCTAATAGTCTTCTTCCTGTTATGAATCTTGCTACATTTCCAGCTCCAGCTGTTCAGTGGAACAGCTTGAAATGGACAGCCAGAATGTGCATCATGACACCTGCATGCTTTTGGGCGTGTACACATTACCCTTGTTCATATGCTAGAAAAGACTATGATACAAACAAAACATAGAGCAGCTTATCACAACTATGCTCTACAGTAAGTTTATGACAATCGTGCCAGGGATGATTGAAGATTGTTTTTTCCTACACTGATATTATGGCAATTTTAACTTATTATAAGCACTCTGCCCACTGAGCCCTGTTAATCAGCATGAGTGATGAGTGAATTTTAAATCCTTGATTACAAACCCGCTTGCCGTCTCTTTTCCATTGATCTGACACCTCGAATCCCCGTTCTACATATGCCTGCTCACCAAAACTCTGTGAGAGTATTACGTTTATGTTATTGATATGATATGAATTGTTATATTACAGATAATAATGTTAAACAGAACATGATGCTGTGATATTGCTGCACCAAGCACAGACACACAGACTTTTAAATAGCTTGCAGCTAGGCTGTGTAATATCCTTATTGGCATCTGCATTAAACCTATGATATCTCCAAATAAAAGAGGTTATGTTATTCTTTGACACTAAACTATCAAAACGCGTTTTTACTCATATGCAGCTGTCTGAACTGGCTCTGTGCAGGCTTGCATCTCAGCTGTGCCTCACCCATTAATTGGAAATAACCACAACCTGAAGCATTCATTTATGCTCCGAGTCTTTTTTATTGAAAAAAAAAAACTCACATAAAAGCAGGTTGATGCCTCATAAAAATGGACCGAATAAATATACTTTTTTCTACACTGTGCAATGTAGGCAGAGCAGAGTGACCGTCTCTCAGATATGGAGACAGAGAGTGTGTTTTGCCCAAAATGGGCACACCACTTTTGCACAAAGTTTACTGAAAACTGTAACTACATAATGTAGCTTAAAAGCGACAGCCAACATTTTCCATAATGCCTACTGCTGGACTGAGTAGTATGCTAAGTTTGCTGTTTTATGTTACAAAATGCAAATGTCATTTTTTGTTTCTAGTATGTCTGCAATATATATCAGAATATGGTGGTTTATATTGTAATTTTCATTTTTGTGCTGGTTTACAGTTTAAGCATTAGTGAGGTAGCCGTTACATTTCTTGAACTCAAGTCATCCATTCCACCATTTTACTGGCATTTGGAGAAATAACTCATCCTACCCTTAGTTGTCCTTCCGATCCCATATAATTGGGTCGTGTGTCAGGGATTCAGAGTAACGAGGATTGGATAATATACAAGAGGAAACAATTGCCCAATCCTACTCCACATTTTGGCTGGTCATCAGGAAACTCCACCTGGTATCTTTAAGCATTCAGTCAGTCCCTTAAATGACTGACAGGTTTGTGCTTGGATTCCATGTTCTCAAGCATATTATGATGCATGGTTGCAATTCGGCCTACCTGCCTAAACGTAATTTGGGCTCTCCGCTCATGTACTACACCACACACTTTCATTATTTAGCTGCATAAATGCAAATCAAAGCACAGGCGCTCAGAGGCAGGGCTTGTAGAGGACAATGTAAATTGAGGTGAAGAGGAAGAGGTGAGCCATTCTTCCAGTGTCCTTCTCTAAGCCTTATTACCCAGGAAGAAAATGAACATAACTGATACATTATAAAGGGCTGAAAAGCATGGTTATCTCTAATACAATTTTTCCCCTCAAACAAAAGGAAAGGAATAAGGTCTTTGTCAGCAGTTAGGGCATCTGTCTTCTTTCCCTCCCGCTCGCCTTGAGATAAAAGAATCGGCAAAGTAGCATAATGATTGTTAATGGGATCTTTATTAACCAAATTATTGTCTCGCTGATAATTGCTTTCTCAATGTCATGTAACTGTGTTTTACACTGCCACTGAATTAATGTTGGGCATTATTGGGGTTTATTAGCCAACATCGGTGTGGCTCTCTTCTACCTCTTTGATTGAAATACTCACGTAGATTCTACTGGATGGAGTTACGCTGTTAACATCCCACACGGTGCATTTCAGACCTGGGACTGAGGATATTTCACTTGCTTTGGGAAGTTTGCATTGCAGTGTTACAGCAGCCTTTCCACAGTGTAATGTAATAAGAATTCAATTTTGTGTGTGGGGTTGCAAGTGTTTGTTTATGTGTGCATATGCATATGTGTATGTGTAAGTGCACAAGCATGCACAAGCATCCACATAAAATACCATTGTGTTGCAGAGACAGAGATGAGCTTTGCTTCTTTTTAATTAGTGGCCCAGCGGACTTAACCCCACCTCATCATTCTGCCTGAACTAAGGCCCTACGATTAATTGACTCCTCTGAGTTATCATGGAACTTCATTTCCTCAGGACGCTCTGAGTGTGCCTCTAAGTTCACAACACACTTTGCTTGCACAAATATTGAGTCTTTAGTAATGACATATGGTGAAGTCCTAGAGGCCTTTGATGTTCCATTTTTCCATCTTCCTCAGGGCTGTGAGATGTATTCATCTGTCTTAGGCTGACTATAAGCTTAACAGCCTTATCATAAAATGTACCTCTTTCCTCATTTTTATGTCTATTTCTCTTTTCCAGTCTTACAGGTTTAATTGTTCTTTTGAACTGCCAGTACGTTGCATGCTGCCCTCAGTTGGTGACTATATTACCGTTTCCATCCAACTGTCAAGAGAATCTGAAATGCACTTTTGAAATGTCAGAAAAATAAAATGCAAATGAGGTAAATTTACATTAGCTGGGCTGAATGGCATAAATAGTCTTTCAGAATATAAAACTTGCCAAAACAGAAAATAGACCCAGAAGAAAAATGTAACCAGTCTTAATTCTTCATAACTGACAAAGAGTTAGATTTTTCATAGAATTACTTCTTTAAGAATAGAATACAGAACTGTCCTAACAACCCTCATCACAGTCTGCCATTTGCATACAGTCACTCTGCATAATTGATCATAATGTACTGCTTGGAATCCTGTACAATTAAACAAAAGAGTGTATATCATATGTAATTACTTTGATCAAAAATAAAAGTGAACTCACCAGAATATGACCAAAAAAAATTTTTTTGCATGCTATGATTAAAAATGCCAGAGATGATGTACGAGGGCCACCTGAGATGGGGAGGTACCACAGGGTGCACAAAACAAGCCATAGCAAATAGGTATGCTCCTGCCTTGGGCTACACTTATATATATAGACCTGGGTAGTTAAAATTCCCTAGCAAGAGTAATGGTTCTTAGTCTGCCAAGGAATGTGGACCTCAGAACTCACGAGGGGTTCTTCAGAATAAAAGAAAAGGGCTAAAGAATTGAATAAGGTTTCTTCCATATGGGTATTGCTGGATAAATATTTTCATCTTACAGCTATTGCAAATTAATACAAACTTTACTGGAGCTTTCTGAAGTAGAGTTTTCCCAATTAGCTAATCCCTTTTTGCCTTTTCTTTCCAAGAGCTCATGGGCACCTAAGCTTATCGTGGCCTGTAGCTATTGGTCCAGGATACAAAATATCAAAACAAATTTAGGAGCAAATTACAAATCTGTGTTTAAAACATGTGTGAGATGGTCAGTCATAAAATATTAGCTAGTGCTTAACATAGCCTTAAAGAATAAGGCTAATAATATGCAATATTTTTCTGTCAACAAATCCCTTGAGAGGAATGAAAAAGGCTAATGAATGTATATTGTATACTTTCATCATGAAATGACATGGCTTACTAATATTCTTTTAATAGTTTTTGGACAAAAATGGAGGTGTCATGCCACAGAGGAATAAGCAATTCATTGTGACAATCCATTGTTGGTTAGGTTGTTTTGATGGCTTTGATGTTAATAATAACATGAAATATGATCAGAATTGTATTGCTGTTTCCACCCAACCACATGTACGCCAAAGAGGCTACAGTCCAGTGAATGACACTGAAAACCAACCACAGCTTGGGGCTTTAATTCCCACTAAATGGTGGCCAAAATACCAGCAATACATTTGTTTCTGTAGGTATTGGCAGCTGCACCACGCTATAAATGTCTCAGCAGAATTGTAGGCCAAGTGCAAAAGAGAAATCAGTTACCTCTATTTAAGGTCCGCTGCCTATGCTCCCCCGTCAAGCTTACACCCACAGATTTATAGGAAAAGGAAGCATGTATGGCTGTTGTGATGCAATCTTGATCCTACAACACTGAAACTGGAGCAGTGCCCTGTGAACACAGCAAGAGTGCAGCATTTATATTGAACCTCATCAGTCATACCTGGCCACACGCACAACTGCTGCTCACCTACTGAGCATCATCTCCCTGGGATGATAATCTTTTCCTATAAACTTACTGGAATGACGATCTCTTTGTAGAACATAACCATTTCGCAGTCAGCATAGCACATCTGCAGCAAATGGGGACTGATCTTAGGATGCAGGTAAAGATGCAATAACGTTACTGACCTACTAGTTTATATAATAGGTACAATTTTTCTAAGGTTTGTAATGAGCTGTCAAACATTTTTACAATTGCTTCCGCAGAAGAGTAGTTGCAGAGGGTTTTGCAGAGTCAGTTATTGTTATAATTGGGGCTACACCTTAGGATCAGTTTTTATTGGTCAACCTAACAATTATTTTTTCAATAAGTCAATCGGTCTAATGACTAATTTTTTAATTAAAGATCATTTTTTATTACTCAATTATTATTAAAACAAATTTACCCAAAATAAATACCAAAAGCTTGTCACATTAATATTTTAATGTTTTATTAAATCATCTCTAATAACAAACAAATGTAAGAATAATAACAGAGGCATATTTTAGGTTTAATAATTTTCCACCTCACCTCTGTATTATGGTATGAATGACAATAAACCCTATTTGTTTGGATGTCTTAATCAGAAAAATACTTCACCTAAAAAATTTAAAGGATTGCTGTGACAAATGGATTAATTTAAATCGCCCAATGTCATTGTCCTCTTGGTATAACTATAAAAATTATAAAGGTATAACTACTGAGGGCACTCACACATCTCCGACCCAGAGAAGATAACAACAGTCACAGACTGTAATAACAGTGTAGCGTTAGTTTGAGCCATTTTCTTTTAAACACAAAAAAATAAATAAATAAATAAAACGGCAGTATAACAACATTAGATGATACATGGAGTAATGTTACATTACCATAACAGCTGCAGTGCAGAAATTACTAAAAACATGGGGGCAATGAAGAAACATTTAGAAGATCTATTTTACGTGACTACTACTAACGGAAACATGTTCAGTGTATTGATAATCCCAATATATCATGACTGGATGGGGACAGAAATTAAACAGGATGGTGCAGTCTTGCTGCCGTCTTCAGAAAGCTCTCGGGGATGCTTTCCCTCGTGCATAGAAATGCTCGTGCATAGCAGCTGTACTGCTGTACAATTTGCAGAGGTAACAGAGCACCGCACTATTGGGTCCCTGTCTTAAATACTCCCACACTTTAAATGATTGAGAGCCAGGTTTTATAGATATAGCTTGCTCTCCAAAGCAGTCCTCCATGCGTTGACAGGCACAGGAATCTTACTTCATTGTTTTCAACACACAGACGCAGGTTATGGAAATCAATGTATTTCCATAATCGATGACATCAATCGAATCAGTTGGCTCAGGAACACTTAAACAGTTGTCGGTAAACAATGATGGTTGCAAATGATTGCATTCTGTTTTTAAGTTTTACAGAGTGTCCCAACTTTTGGAATCGGGGTTGTAGAAAAACATACAAGTCATTTTATTTTTTTACACTTCAGTTCAGAAGATAATACCTTTAGTTGAATATTTCAAACATTACTTTTCTTACTTTTCTATCAGCATAAGTTTCTCCACAAACCCTGCTGTGATTTATTTAATCTTTTCTCGTATTGTTTATATTTCTCCTGACTTAATTTAAAAGTGGACCACTTATGGTCTTGTACTGAGCTCTTGGATCATGTAGTGGACTATTCATCAAACATGTTTTAGGAAAGTCAAAATGTCAAACACTTAAGTTTGGGCATACAGTGACAATTTAATTTGATGAATCTTTCACCAGTAGTCTAGAAGAAGCATTTAAAATTAGTGTAACCAAGCGTAGCACAGGCAGGAACATATTGCCACTGCCTGATATTTGTAATCAGCCTCATCACCAGTTGTGCTTGTTCACCCAGATGCTAATGTGACAAGATGTCATCTCATCTTAAAACCACATGGAAAAACAGAAATGTAAGAAATGCATTCTCTTGTATTGTTGCCTGTATGGTGTGAGTTGTCCCTGGAGACATGAAAAGAAACTATTGTGCTTTTTCTGGACATCAGCTAAAGCTGCACTTTTAAAGGGCTTTTAGTCTAATTCATGTTCCCACCTCCAGAACTACTACCTAATGGGGCCCTAAACGTCTATCAACTGAACACATTTAGCAGTGCTTTACTGTGCTTCAATCACTGCCAATGCTTTCAACATTATAATTTTGCTGCTTTGCATCAGTTAGAAACATTCGCTCTGTGCATTAACTACATTACAATTTAACCCAGAGCCCAGAAGACTCACAAAGGAAAAAAAGGAAGATTGGCTGAGAACAGAGGCACTTACACAAACTTTATGATTATGTCTTTATCCTATTTCACGCTCTAACATAGGAAGCTTAGATTAGCAATGAGGTATTGATGTCAATCATCACTACTCTGTGCAGCATAAATGTATCACTACACCGCCAGTTATAACCCAAGGAAAAGGAGAAATCATCAAGGCTCACTACCAGTAGAAGACGTCCCAGTTTACTGCAGCTGAGTAATCCTGTTTATTAAAAGCGCCGTCACAGGTTCTTTGGATAAGCGTTGCAAGAGTACCAGCTTGAGGCACAAGCACAGTCTTATTAATGAGAAGCAAAACGGGCCATCACAGGATGCAACAACTCATACCTTTAAAAAATGAATTTCTACAGATTAGCTGGTGCCAAAGTCTAACTCTTTTGGTCTATGTGATTTTTGCTCATTGGTCTCCACTGTACCATCGCCTCCACCTTGTTACTTTCCTCAGCAATTAAGCTGGGTAAACAGCTGGATGAGAACAAAGACTCAGTGAGAAAAAAAGCTGTTTGAGTCCAGCTGGCTTCCTCAACATGCTTTCAGCTTCCAGATGAATGTAGACCCAACCTAGGTCAGACAAAACATGTTTTGGAAAATAATTAAAGCAGCCATGGAGGTATAAGCCATCTTGATGCCTCATGGGCAAATCTGACTCAGCCAGCACATCGGAAAGGTGAGGGACTGGCTGTCGTAGGGGCCGACACGTGCTTTGTTTCTTCTTTAGTTAAGCTGTAGTGTGAGAATGTCGCAGATCAGTTCCTGCTTGTTTATGCAAGCATCTACCCGGATGAACAGTGTGGTGATGCAGCTGGTCTGGGATAGCTGACATAAACGCATACATGCATACGTAAATACAGCTGCTTCCTGGGCTTTTTCCTCACACATCCTCTCATATGGAAACATAACTTACCTGCAGTATCATATTGCAAACCCAGCCCACAACAAGGATAGAGGCAATCAGATGCACATCTTCACACACAGAAACACAAACACAGACATAAAAAGCACAAGAGTCTAGGAAAAAGACCCAGTTGTCTCAGTATCCCAGAGACCAAACTAGGCCAGAACCATTTTCGCTCTCTCTCTGTCTCTGCCTTTTCTTTGTCCATCTCTGGCTGGTAAGGTGGCTTTTGACTTGGAGGACAGAGAGCAGAGAGCCTCTGCCAGCCTGGGAAAGGGTACAAAGCAGCAACCCTGACAACCACAGAGCCCTTCATTCCCTTTTAAACCAATTCCCTTTCAGCCACTAGCCTGCCAAGACCCAAGACAGGAGCAAAGGGGAAAAGTAACTGACCCACAATTAGATTGATTAGACAATATTGGATATGATTAATTGAAAATTGTAGAATAAGACACACAAGACAGAATCATCCATTCCTGATGCCCTTGAGTCATGCTACATCTTAATTGTTCCCTGAGTGGAGTTATAAATGTATCAACTAGATGAAGAAGTCAATGTTCATTTGGGGAAGGGCCAACAAAGAGTCCAAGGCCAAGGCCATATATAAACTGAGCGTAAGCCCATTTGCTACCAGACTGAACAGGTTTATATCGATCCCCCCCCAAAAAATTATGCGAACATTCAGATGATGTCTCCTGCATTCAGATTCCCCATGAGATCAATGTGTAAAGGCCTCCTCAAAATTTAAAGTTTAAGCATCCGTGGTAGCTCAGCTCAAGCTACAGACAAGTGTAATTGTCTGGCTGCTTTTGTTTTGCAGTGTTAGCCATTTTATATGTAATTAGCTGTCAGGATGGTGAAAAGGGGCTAATTCCCTTTCTATTTTTGCCTCCCTGAGTGGATGCTATGCTCAAGTCTGACACTGACAATAATTAAAACTCTGCCTCAATGACTCTCATGTGCAGTGTTACATTTGTTTTCACCCGTGTAATGTGGAATATGGCTGGGCATCACCTCCCACATTTCTCTGAGTAATTTGTTCCCCCTGAAGGGTTTGACCGCTTGACAACGCTGGGCCATGATACTTAACCATGCTATCAGTCACAAGTCTAGTTAAGAAGTGTCTAAACTGGAGGGTTTTCAAAGTCAGTAGAATGTAAGCTCAGATCATACAGTTGGTATCAGAGGAACCTCAATATTCATGGTGACACAATTTTCAACTTTGGCAGCTTTGGCAGGAGGTTAGGGGATTCAACAGTCCCCCAAAACATCTCATTATATCTCATATCTTGTTTTCTCCTAATTATCAAATGCCTAATTATTGAAAGCACTGACTTTTAACATTAACGTTTATTTTTTTTCCAACTTTGAGGGCAGTTAAGTGCAGACTAGTGTGAGCTTTGATGCTAGTTCTTTGCACAGTTCTTTTGCAGAACACCAAACTTATTTTTTTTCCAGCAAACATCTTCGGCAATCTTGCCTTGAACAGAGTCTGAAGTTGTTTCCAGTTTTCCCGTATACAACCCATCCACCCATCCATTTAATATATAGTATATCACCCTATGTTCTAATATACAATATACATGCATTATCCTGTTAAAAATAGTTTTTGCAAAATAAAATGTTTTATTCTTTGAGGATAGAAACATTAAAAAGAAAATATAAATCACTGTAAATATGAAAATATACAATAATACAACCAACTTTACAAGGGTCCAACATAACTGATGGCCCTGTGGCCTGGGACAAGTAAAATTTTAAGCAGGGCAAGTTGATTGACCAGTCTGGCCAATCAAGAAAACACATCTACTATTGTTAATGGGAGGTCAACACAATAGACAGGCTGCTTACTGTATAAATTATTGATCACAGGTTTGAGTGTGTTTGTGCCCATGCGTGTGGCTAATCTAATCCAATAATCTAAACTAATATAATTAAACGTGTTTTTGATAACATGCCACCAGTGCCACAAGTGAATGTATTTGTAGTGTATTTGTAATGTATATCCTGGTTATTTATTTATTTTTTCTCAGCGTCCACTGTTCCCAGCAAAGTTGTTTCAGCTTTGCATTTGACGCCAAAGATGACCAAATTAGTACCACATGTAGCATCTAATGCATGATCTCCTTGTTCAGACCAGAGAGAGAGAGACTGCAGTAGGCTACCCAATTTGACTCCCCCCCACCCCCTCTTCTCTCTGCTGATCTCCCTCTACCTCTCATGATAAATGAGGGGATCTGCTGTAAATCTGGGCAGGTTGGACACACAAGTGCATGCATGGACAAATACACACTTTCTCTCCCCACACACAAGTGCATGCATGGAAAAACACACACTTTCTCTCCACGCACACAAATGCATGCATGGACAAATACACACTTTCTCTCCATACACACACATGCATGCACACACTCACACGCACACGCACACAAACATAGAAGCAGTGAATCTGGGCTGGTTGGTTCTTTTATAAACGAGCTCTGCTGTACAGGGAGGGCTGCATTGATGACACTGCAGAACCAGGACACCATGGCACGCACACACACACACACACACACACACACACACAAATTCTCAGTCAAACACATATACAATGGAAGAGTTAACCATCTCACAGTCACATGCATGAACTAGTATGGGCTCCAATGCCCTGAAACTCCCTGATGCATATTGGCTGATACAAAAACCAACTTATCTTTAGTATTGTTTTGCTTGTAATACTAAATAAAATTGTGTTTGTATTTCATTTTTAAAGACCAAAGTTGTAAAAAAACTGTAATTTCCCTTTGAACATGTAATCGCAATGCTTAAGGTTGAATCAATTATAATATCAAATATACAGTACAACTAAATGCAAAACCTGGCTCAACCCTAAGAATATTAAACCAAAATAAAGAAATAACCAAACTCAAACTATACTCTGTGATTGATGATGAATGCATATATCCTATACACTGTGGACACAAACACTTCGCTGCTCTTCTCTATCACACACACAAACACAC
>JAQQZW010000013.1:8471858-8482120 GCA_029814745.1 Zanclus cornutus | reverse complement strand
CATTTTAAGCTCCGTGGTTTAATAATTTATAAAAGTTTACTCTTATTGATCCTCTGAATGTTTGCTGTTGTTTCAGATTCACATCTACACACACTTGAAACTTAAAGTCTGGGAGGTACATCTGAACAAAGATAAACAAAAAATAATTGTGCAACATTAGGAACGGGACAGAAGACGGCAGAAATTCTATAAATGTTGGGGACAGTGAAGGTTACACAAACAATATAATGTGAGTGCACAGCAGTGACTATATTCACTTCCTCATTTTGACATAGGCAATGTTGCTATTAAAGCCTGCTAGTAAAGCAATGCATTGCTGTTCATTCTGCCACAAATTTTTCTTTTCTATCATCAAAAAATAGAAGTTGGATAATTTCTGTAGGACTGCAGCTGAAGGTGTTTTTCATCCATTGTTTGAGAAAAAGTAGCTGCTCAAACATACTGCAGTGTCATCAAAGAACTTCTCAGCAATTTCTACATGTATGCTTTCCTCCCACAGCCCCTTGCTGTGACCGCACCCGATCAGTGGCGTCCCCTCCACTTTTAAACACCCACTTGTTTCCTTGTGCTAAACCTCCCATTTATCACACTGACAGGAGCGTGTTGCGGTCATTGACTGGGAGTGGATTCTTTTTTTCCATCCACAAGCTCAGTTATCAAATTAGATAGTAAAGCTAAATGTTAGGGATGTTACATGAGTGGTGTCAGATGGCTTGTTTTTAGCTAAGTGAGCATAAATGACGCATAATCAGGAGGAGCTTAGCAAAATCAGTGTGTGACTGAGAAAAGCTGTTCAGGCGTGTATGTGTTTGGTTTCTTTTGCACCTCTATCAGTTGTATTTGTTCCCACGAAATATTACTGAAAGGTGAAAAACATAACAGCAACACTAACACACAAACATGAACACATATACCAGTGGTGGGCCCCACAGTTTGAATGACCAGGGGAAAAATATGGAGTGAAACTAAGTTAAATGAATATGACATATGTAGGGAAAATAAACAAGCAAGAGTTTACTGATACTTTTGTGCTGACCACTGAACAGGCAGATGTTGCAGGGGTTTAACACATTTTTTACAACTTGAAAGTATTGTTGCCGTGAGGCTTCCACTCCACACTTAATTAGTGAACTTTAGACGTGCTGGTAGGCAGATTTTTTTACTTTTGCACAAAGCCAGGCCAGCTGTTTTTTTGTTTTCTTTATGCTAAGCTAAGCTAATCGCTTGTAGCCACAAATTTACTGCAGAGGTGGACATGAGAGTTGTAATGTTGTTCCCACAATTCTCTTACCAAGAAAGCAAATAAAACCTAAAATGTTGAATTATTCGTTTTACACGAAATAAATGGTCAAAATTTGTCTTTCAAGATGACGATGAGGACTGCAGGCACAGGAGTTCTTTTAAGAGTGTGTGTGTGTGTGTGTGTGTGTGTGTGTTTGTCTAGGCCAACCTCTGTGGCAGTGACCCAGATCCTTTGATTGATTTGTAAAGTCATTAAAACCACAGCTGGTGAATAAAAGACTCAATGTCATCAGCACGGAGTTTGAAGATAAGCCTGAGATAAGCCTAATTATCAGGTACCCCCACACACACATATACACACAACACAGACACACACTTAATATTAAGCATCGGTGCTCAACCTTACTCATATAAACACTGCCTCATTTTCTCCCCCACATACCTATTTGATATTTTTTCTTTGAACATGACCTCGCTGCAACATCAAAGGGGAGACTATTTGACTTCTCACTCGTCTGTGTCCAAATCAATTTTTTTCCTGCATTGCTCCTTTAAAAAAAACAACAATGTCATTGGCGCTGGCATCACGCATCATTAGTGCTTGGGGAAAGCATACAGAGAATGTTATTACACCCCTGTATCTGAACAGCACAGAAATACGGCCAGATTGTCTCTGATCACCAATAAAGTAGTGCAGATTTTTCAACTGAATGACAACCGTGTGAAGAGCTATGGTTTTTTTAACAGTGTATATTCCCATCTGTGTATTATCAGGCCTAAGATCCTTCCAGGCTTGAGATGCCTATAAACAAGATAGAAGTGTTTGTTTACTCCTCAGCTGATTCCACAGGCGACAAAAAGAGCAGCAGCGGGAACGACAATGCTGTGAGAGAGCGCCAGCTCAGCTGCAGCAGCCAGTAAGAAGCTTTAAACGCCTGGTGCTGAGAGGCCCATGTGTCACTTGTTGCTGCCGAACAGGTGAACTTCATTATCTCCCTATTCTTCATGTAACAGGTGGTGAAACTTTGTGCTGACATCATGCACTACGTTGGTTCTACTGCGTGTGAGAAAAACTCCAGAGCCTTGCTTCATCATTTTCTCCTCAGAGAGCAGCTCGTGAGTGGGAATCAACTAGAGAAAAAAACGAATAAAAAAAGAGGAAACATCTGGGTCCTCTTCACATAGCACTGGCATCCCGCTGCTGAAGAGGCAGAGAGTACAGGACAGGGTGGATAATTCATTAGGCATGCAAAGTTTCACGATGCATAACCATTCAGTGAGACAGAGATGATGACCCAGGCAGGAGTAATTCTCCCCACAGGACACCAGCTACTATACAGTATGTCCGCTCTTATTGTAAACCTATGTAATGCTTGATTGTTTGTTTTCTTTTCGGGTGTTTTTTGACTTTGTTCCAGGAGAATGACCTTAACTCTCCTTTCTCCCAAAAGGAACAAAATGTCACAAGTCAAAAAAATAGTATTCATTGTTTTTTTGTTTTTTAAAGGAAAGGCCAAAGAGAAGCAGAGTGGTTTCATTTTTATGAGTTTGTAACATTAATAGTGAGTAAAGTGCCTGGAAAGATATGAAAAGGTCAGCAGAAATAGATGAAATGTGAGCGCCGGAGATTAAATCCACACTAATATAATTTAAAAGTATATTAGGCTCTTCTGAAATGTGTGTAAGCGATTCAATTTCTATTTGCGCTATCATCAATGACCTTTTTAGCACAACCGTCTCCATAAACTCAATGCCTTGACAAAGTAAGTAAACAGTAGAATGGGCACTGGCTACAATAAACATGTATAAAAGCTTAAGAAACACTGGTAATTACACTGAAAGTATCTTTACAACTAAATCTAATGCAGACTGTCCTTTGATTCAGTAGCCTTATGCTCGAAAGTATCCTCTGTATTCGAACAACAAAAAACAAAGTGGGTATAAACTCAAGGTTACTGCCTTTTATCTGAGAGCAACATTCACAGTTGAAGCTACAACAACAGCATATTACTCCCGGGCGGACAAGGCCACAGCGTGCCCTTAAATCTCTGTGTTTTAAACTCTACGGGAACTTGAGAGCCCTTAAGAGACAGGCTTTTAATCCGCTGTGAAAACAGCTGTTTAATGTCTCAGGGGCTCTGCTATTTCCAGAAGGATCGTCTCAAGTGCCTACACAATGTGATCAGCATCTTCAATGGGACAGACAGCCTGCCAAACACGGCATTTCACACCTGACCCGGGTGGACAGCGACTCACTAAAAAGATGACATTAATAGCAGTGAGTGAGCTATGTATAGAAAATATGTCATAGGAAATTAAGGCCACGCTTTATCCTCACCTTCAAGACTATATGATTTGTTTTCGCAGAGAATTAAAAGATGCACACGCCCCTGGTTTCTAAAGCTTGACACCGGCTTAGAAACCATCTGCATTTCTGAGCTGGTAAAGAGGCACATTCTGTAATTATCAGTCCAGCACAGCATTCACCATTCCTGTTTTATCATATATAGGTACTGTGTGTATGAAGGCTTGCAGCCATGTTTATCATTTGTCCTGGACATCCTGACAAAGAGACACTGATAAGTGATTACAGCAGCGCAGTCTTAACAAGGGCAAAGTTGAAACTCATCCAAAGTGAGTGTTAATGGGCTAATGGAGTCAGCAGAACTGCAAGGTCTTCCATTTATCATGATAGTTTGTTTTGAACCTTTTCTTGTGCAACACTTTATGATGTAAGACAAGTAACAAATTATGTAAAGTGCCAATTATTTAAGAGTTTCTCATTAAAGTAAAGTCATGCGAGATATTTCACTGGAATATGCAAATACTTTTGTTTTTAAAAGACCCAAGATACCACACAGCTGTTTCAGTTCAAAACTGTAATCTGTAGCTTTCACACATTTTTACTACAGAGCTTTTTACTGAATGTGACCCAATGCTCCCATTCAACAACACGTCTCTGTACAACACAGTATGCTTTAAATTTGATACATGCTTTTCATGCTGTATGTCAATATCTCTTTAACCTTTACTCTTTTATTGCTAAGACCTTTTTCTTTTTTTGCTCGAATCATTAATTTGAGGTTGCAGCTAACAATTCTTTTGGGTAGCTTGATGGTTAAGATGTTCATCATATGCCTGCGACTTCCCTCATTGGATTTCCAGCAATGACCTTTGTTGCATGATACAACCTATAACTCCTCTCTCTCTCTTGCCATATTCAGCTATAAAACATCAAATATCAATCTGCCCAAATATTATTGAATTAAAAAAAATTAAAAATTAAAAGACAAATGAAAGAAAAGCAGCTAATCCTTGTAATTGAGAAGCTGGAACTCTGTAACATTTGGCAGTTTTGATTGATACTTTGATGCTTTACTTAAAACTGTTTTGATCATTGATTAAATGTTTATGTCATTACATTACATCACATTATTTTCAATCAATGATCTAAGCTGTTGCTCGCTCATTTTTTTGTTGATTGACCTATCACTTTAGGAACTAATCGCTTCCTAAATGGTTGTGATTATCAGTATAATCCCTTTTAAGTAAAACCATAATCTCATACATAGAAAATGCATTCGTATAAAGGGCAGAGTGACGTTCCATTACACTCCCTGTGAATTGCAATGGAATCAGAAACCATGACCAAAAGAGCCCTGTGGCACAACCACTTAAGTCTAATTAACTACAATGATGCCTTTCCCAGTTATGTTGGAAATGAACGCATCCAACTCCCACAGAGAAGAGGATACATCAGCACTCTCCTCTTGAAATGTGAACTATTCTGGATCTACAATCTCGACACTATGTCACTCAAGGGCCTCCATAAGAACATGGACATTCTCCATTTTCTGAGAGTACTTCAACCCACTACTTGTCAGTTGAATCTTACCTGTCATCTGTATAGTCTCTGGCTCTAGTTTACTGAGTATTATCTTTGCACCATTTCATTTGGTACTTGACACAGTGCTGTGCACACTATTATGTATGTATGCTGTAATGTATATGCATCGGTGTATGCTTACTGAAGATGTTTATGCAAAGTATGTTATTTACATAACACATCAGAGAGTCTCTTCATGTGATTGTAATGTGACTGTATCGTGCATTTCTAAGAAGGCCTCATGCATTCATTGTAGTCTGATGAACAGCAGTTGCACTCGAAATGTCACCTGGGTGCAATACAAAAGTGGGCGTTGGAGCCCTGCAATGTGCAAGCTGTTTATTTGTTTATTTCAGAGTGACGTTCCATCCAGCAGCGATATGACAATCTAGAAGCAGATGGCTCTTGAAAGGGTCTGAGAGAATTCTGTGGAATGACAGAAAGTTTGTACTCAAAACAAGTCTGTTTGATTTCTGGCTCGTGGACAATCATGCATGACAGATTTGAGTTAATGGAAAAAGACCTGTAAACTACAGCAGCAATATCAGCTAACAGAAATTCGCAGAGAGCAAACCGAGGAGAGCTTTAAGCTGTTCCTTGTGAAGATCAAGTTAGTGATTGAGTTGGATATTGAAGTGCTCCACCCTCTCTTCATGAGTTACTGGACTGATGGGAAAAGAGAAAGCAATATTTTCATTCAACCATCCAATCAAGACTGCATATAATTCTCCAGAAACTGTTGATATTATCTTCAAATTTCACTGGGAACCAGAGATGGTAAACAGCGTGACTCAGAGTGCAGCTGTCCAGGATGTACGTAAGGGACCTTACTGAAAAACACATCACTGCTTTACTCATTAGTGTGCAGCTCTATAGAGAGCCATTCCCAAAGCAAAGAAGCATATATTCCCCTCACTTTCAGGAGGGTTAATAACGAGTCTTATCTAAATCTTAAATCTAAAGGACACTGCCGTTAATAATGATGGCAACTGGATCCAAGACATCACTGATGAGATTCGTGTGCGAGTTGTTCTGGCTCTTTGCAGGGAAAAAACACGACTTTAAAAGTCACACTGTGACAACTATGAACAGTGAAGTAACAGCCGAGGTCAATATGGAAAATGTGAACATGGTGGAACAGATTAGGAACAAGGGAGAAACAAGCTTTTCTTCAGGTAATCAAGATAACAGAAGGTGGGACAATGACTCTGAGAACTGAGCAGGCCCTACGGTATGGTGTGTTGTTGTCCATGATACAACTATAATAATTATGTGCTACCAACCTGACCACGTCTTTCATCCAGGCCCACACTAATGCAAATAAAATCTTAAAAATCTTTTTCTTTTTGTCTTTATTCATTTGATCAACATTAAACTGAAAACAGAGATTTTTCAAAGCAATCTCCAAGCGGATAGGGCTTGCTTTTGGAGAGTGCTGACACGCAATTATCAACCTTTCACAGAAATGTTATTACTTCCATTTAGCAATAACTAATAGATTTAGTATGAGAAACAGACACTATTTCTCACATGTCTCTCTCTGTAAATCTAGAGCTTTTAATGCAGTCTGAGTGGGAAAAGGTTAAAGTACTGATCTGTCAAACATCTAACTCTTACGGCTCGAGATTAGGTGTATAACCTGTTCAAAAAAAGCCTTTTTGCCAGGGCTTTCCAAGCAAATGTCATCTAGCACCATGAATTTTAAAGTAAGAAGTCTCCAGGGAGGCCTCAGCAAATTGGAATGAAACTGAGGGAAAGGGCTAAAAAATAAGTTTAAAAAATAAAATTGAACTACCATTAATATCACATGCATTATCATAAAATATAATTTGTGATAATAACATATCAAAGTCATACTTGCCATATCTGTCTTTCTAATTGCCTGCCAATCAAAACATCATTCATCACGTCTGAAGCTGTCAGTGTTGTCCTGTGTGGTCTGCTCCTGCCACAAAGCTGCTCTGCTCCTGAGATTAAGCTAGCAAACTTGCTTGTTAGCATCACCTAGCTAGTACTGATTTACAAAACTAGACACATTTTTGCAAAGGAAAAGACCTGCCGGGCATACCAACAGCCCAGCTGACCAAAGCAGAGCTGCAAAAATCGAAAGAACTCCTGTTCAAGTAAAACTCACAGTATGAGGCAGCACACATAATAAATCGATTTACCACTACATGCTGTTGTTTTTTAACATTTGTCGTAGTATTGTCAGTGGGTTTTTAAGATATCTTGCAAAAGGGGACACAAGCTAATGTTATTTAAGGGGCTTTGCCACAACTAACAACAGCTAATCATTTCATGTAAAATGTCAAAACATAGATGCTGCAGACAACTGCTTTAACTTAAAGCAGTCTGAAGATGAGCGATGTATGAGCCACTGTTCTGTTGCTATCATGTGCTATTTGTATGTCATGTGTAGAACATGATGAGTAAATGAGTATTAAAGCTTGCGAATCTATCCCTGACCTTGAACCAGGAGTGATTGTGAGGTTGTGTGAGTAAACATCGTATGTGTCTGTGTCAGACATCAGAGACAGAGACAGAGAAGAGACTGAAACTTGACCCCACTGTCACTTGCATCTGGACAGCAGGAGAAACGGATGGGCTGAGTCAGGATGTGTGGTTTGCTGCTGAAGCTGCCGTTCTTCCACACACAAACCCAATATGCCCTGAACACAACCTGTACTTCAGCTACACAGAACATCCGCCCTTTTCACCCTGCACCCATGTTACTAACTGACTGTGACAAAACACACAAAAAAACACGTGTCAAACTGCCAGAACAGCTGCCATCATAGATACAAATTTATCACAAGCTTGCACATGCGCTGTCATACAACCATGGTGTACTGTGTATGCACCCCTCCGGGGGGCTTTGCAGCAAACTGGCAATTTTCCATTGCATCCTTGCTCACGTGTGCTGTCATTCAACCTGTCACCATGGAGATGAGCTCAGCTTCTCTGTGTCTCATGCTGTAGTGCACACACTGCAGCACACAGCAGCAGAAGCAGGCATGGCTGGCACTGTCGCACCTCACATGCAGTCAGAAGCACTTCTTTGAACCAGCCACTTGTGCAAAAAAAAAAAAGCACAAAAGCCCATGCATTGTCCTATTAAACATACATTAATGTGTTACACTTCAAGACTCTGAGATGCAGGGAAGTGGTCACTTAATACCTGTCAAGGTTAGCATCACCTTACTAAGACAAGTGCGGAAAAAAAGTTAGCAGCAGGGAAAAAGGGCAACTGTCACTTCAGATAAGTGTACTGAGGGGCTGCATGGGCTCTCAACACTGATGCACATGCAGAGTACATTTCAAGTGAAGAGTAATCACAACCTCCACTGGCATGAAGAACATAACATATATGTCATGCAAGCAGTGGAAATATTGTTTCTATATGTCTGTAACAATTATTAAATTTCCTCAAAGACATAAGACTTAAAAATTGGAAGACAAGATAATGAAAAACGATTTTAAATACCAAATACTCACCTTTAAAGTATTATGCATTTATATAACAAATCATTTTACCATGGAGAGAAGTATAATGATAGAGTCAAAGGTTTATGGAGCACAACTGTTTTCCTTGAGACAGTTGAATATATAAAGTGGGGTGTTGAATTACTTACAACATCATGGCTTCATTAAGCCAATAAGCCATATATAAAAGAAAAGCGAAAGAAAAACACATGCTCCAACGGGGATTTCTATTTGAAATTAGCTGTAACTCTTCCTGCCTCCTGCATGACTACAGAACTACTACCTACTATCAAGTTACTATGAAATTCTTGACCGCTAAAGAGGGAAGTCTGCCCCTGAAATAAGTCAAAAACTTTAAGCGCATTCCCACATACATTAGTCTTACGGAGTTTATGGTGAAATCAAGGTAAACAGATAGGCTATAGCTCACTAATTTTCCTTACTGTGAAATTTGGGACTTCCTTTGTGATCACTCGGAGGAAGGTCTGCGAACTGCACCCGGTGTCCCGACATGTCCGATTCCCCTCTGTCCTCAGGTCAGAGCAACGCGACCACCGACTGTGTTCTCCGCGTTTGTTCCAAAGTATCCGGTAACTTCGGAACGTCGAGGTGAGCCGCGTGCCCCGTGCGTTTGGAGCGTGGGAATCTTTCGCAGACGCACTACGAGCCGGTGGGGAGCGTCTGTCAATGACTTTCTCTCTGCTCCCTCTGTGTGTCTGCGCTGACTGTGTGCCAGTACTGCGGGTGAAGCAGCCCGCTCGGTCCACTAACACCTGCCCTCTGCTCTGTAGCTTAATATATGGTCCATACAGAGACGCACCGTAGCAGGGAGACGCACGAGCTCTCCTCCCGCATTAAAAAAGATAAAACTTTTTTTTCTCCCTAATGTCCACATGACTGCAGGGTTACGTCATCACTGTAAAGCTTTCAGGGAAAATGATCCATAATAACCCCATAATAAAGTTTAAATAGGAGGCTGTATAAACAGATGTTTCATGAATAGAGCCCATTGTAGGAACACATGGCAGATGCATTTTAAAAGGATGAGACCAAATTGATAATTTTCATTCAGTATCAAAAAGCTTTGTTGGGCAATCTACCAAAAAAATGAATTAAAAAAAACAGTATTTCGCAATAATTTATTATTAATCCTGAAACATTTCACGTTTTGTTTTAATAAAATCAGAGCACTGTAAAGCCTGTTTAACTCAATGCAGTTTTACTCAGAGTTGTCAGTTCTGAAAAGAAATACAAATTCCTTTAATAATAACAGGCCTACAATAACTTTGTCACTGTATATAGGGGGCTACAGTGCCACCTAATGGCGAAACGGTGCAATGTTGAGCTGGCACCATAGATAAGGTCAGCAACAGAGTGGACAAAATACAACGGGCAGTATTATGCAATCTGACACAACTGCAGTACAAACTCGTGTTTCATAAATGACACATGTAGTTTCAGAAGTCACAAGAGAGCCAAATCTGTTCCTCTGTGGAAAACATAGGCTATTGTAGTAAAGTGTAGGCCTGCTGGTGATCATTGTTATACAGCCAGCCTCTACAACAGAGTTAAATTCTTTGTTTAGTATAAATCTAATGTTTTCCTCTAGGCCCAGTGTTAATGTCTCCATTACAAACTTTTCCATCATTTG
>JAQQZW010000013.1:7455609-7466467 GCA_029814745.1 Zanclus cornutus | reverse complement strand
ATTTCTGTAAATTGAATTCCCTTGTGACTGAACAGTGCTGTATAAGTAAACTTGCCTTGCCTTGCCTATTGTCAAGACTAGGTCACACATACTGTATGCAGTGTCATTTTTCTAATAAAGGCTAAATGGATTCCTAAAACAGCTGGGCGCTGTAGTCTTTAGGAAATATTACTCAAATAGGAGTAAAACATGTATTTATTGGAGGCTGTTTTCAGCTGCACGAGTACACTTTTGATGCTCAAGATGGACTCAAATATCCTACCCTTTCTTTAGTGGTCAGCAATGTCTGTATTTGTACTACGAACATTTGTTTGGCAGAGAGCGGACATGTCAACCTGTCAACCATCTTTTTCAGGTACTGTTGGTGGGACACTGAAAGATGTCATGTGGATTCCAACTACAATAATTTGACGGTTATTGTGACAGTAAAAATACTAAAAATCAGCATAATATATATACACAACATACATATATATACAACTTCCCCTGCAGAAGTACATCCTGGGGTTCGAGTACACCTGTTTGGGAATCACTGCTAATCTGAGTTATCATATCTGCTGGATGCTGTAAGTGTGCTGTATGGCGGACCTAAAATAAACTACAGTTCCCATGTTCATAATGTAGGAACATGGTAGGCAGTGCAGCAGTGCAGCTCACCAGTTTGTTTTTAATAGTTTTTTGAGGTTTTCTAGCACAGAGGAATGAGCTGAATTAAATATTGGTTTTTGTCTTTTTGTGGGATTTGTTCACGGTAAGAGAAATATAAAATATGGCCAGCTTTATTCCTTAAACAGGCCCTCTTACCATTTCTACCAGCGACAAATAGAGGAAAATCCCAGCAGTAACAGCAAAGATCCACTGCTGCACTTCCATCTCTGAAGAAACAAACAGTCCGATGTAAAGGCCCATGAAGGCAGTCAGAGCACTCAGGAAGTTCATCAGCACAGCAGTCTTCACTGAGAGGCCGGAGCTGAGCAACACTGCAAAGTCCCCTTTGAGACAGAAAACAGAAAAAGTAAAGTTGTCAAGTTGTTTCCTGGTCTCAGCCAAAAAAACAACAAAAACATTCCCAGAGCAATTACTGTGACCTCTCACCCATCTCGTGCGGGATCTCGTGGCACAGGATGGCCACGGTGGTCGCCATGCCAGTCTCAGCCGAAGAGGAGAAGGCCGCCCCGACAACCAGGCCATCGGCAAAGTTATGAAGGCTGTCTCCCACAATTACCATCACAGCCAGCAAGGGAACCCCTTGTCCTGGGAACACAAAGGGAGCCTGTGTCGTTACAGCTCATCCTCAGACTGTGACAATTAATCTGTCATGCCAGGCAACAAATTACAAAGTACATCACATTCAGCTTTGTTGTGCTGCTCATAGTGATGGAGCTTACTCTGATGTGAAGGCCTCCTTGTGTCTGCAAGATCAGGAGATATGTCCGTGCACTCCAAGTCATCCACTGGTCCCTGCAGGATACAGATAACTATTCAAGGCACAATTTTACGAAATTTCTTATCCTTTGATTCTAATTTGAGAAATTAGGAAATCACAAATTAAGGAAGCTAAATGAGACCAATTCACCAAAAAAGAATGTTTTTATGCAACAAGAGTGTTTCGGAAAATTGATCCCAGAAGCAAGCTTTCCACGTGAGTGATCCGTCCGTGTGTCCGAAATGTTTTAGTTTTGAAGTATGTATTCAACTGTACATGATTCAACGCAAGCATGAAGTGCTTTCTGAATGATTCAATGCTTCTCATTCTCCAACATCCTACATGTCATGTTCCTTCACTCCCTCCTACACCACTCTTTATCGCCTGTTATATAAGAGCAGTGCACGAAAATTGATTTAACTGAATTTCAGTCAGTTACTTCAGTTGCATCCATAGCATGGATTCAATGCTGCATACTGTCTTTGATCTACAGTTTGTGTGCAGAGTGATTTTTTGATAATTATTTTATTTGTTTTTTTGCCTTTGTCACACCTGGTTTATGCTGTGTAAATGTGTGCATATAAAAAATTGTTCAAACTTGTGCTGTAATTGACTTGTTGTTCTTCTATCAACAGTGCCCTCTAGCAGAGCTCCACTACTCATAACAAGTGCATTTGTGCTTTCTTGATAATTGGGTGGAGGAGTAGTGTGGGACCGGAGCATCATCGGGGAGATTAAACCATATTGAATTTAATAACTCCACAGTGCTGCACCACAGTAAAAACAATATTTACACGATGTGTCAACTTAAATGCTGCTACAGCTTGTTGTTCTTTGTTGCACAAAGAATTTTACTTTTGTTTTTTTGACATTAAACACAAATATGTGGACTTTATGATTTGATTAAAAAATCCACATATTTGTGTTTAGGAGGAAGAAGAAGACGTCATAATAGATGGCTACATGCTACACTTTTTTTAATGTTTTGCCGTTTAAGTTTCAGAAACTGCCTGTCATTGTCACTGTGTCTCCTCTATCAGCCAAATAACAAGGATGATGAAAGGAATCAGGTTTTCCAACCAAGAACACTAATAAAAAACACAATATTTCAGTATAGGTAGTGATGAAACTCACCAGCTGTATGGTGGAAATGGATTTACCCCTCTGTGACTGACCATTGCAGTTGAGCTCTAAGGGAAGGTCGCTGGAGTGACCCTGCAGACAAAAGAAAGTCATGAGACTGTTGCTCAACAATCAGCTCTGCAAAAGTTCACACTTGATACAAACTTGCTTGTTCATGGAAAACTCTAAAAGTTCAACCTCTGGCTAGATAAAGAAAATCAGCACCTTCCCCTCAGCACAGTATAGTTTGATTGTTTTTTCTGCAGTGGCTGTCTCATTAAATTGATAACAGCCACTAAAAATTAAACTCTTACGTGGCCATGAGAAGGAACCAGAAAGGAGAAGATTCTCTCAATAAGGAAAAAGCCGTAGATCCCTGCAATCATGCCCAAAACCCTCCAAAGATACTCCTTTCCCTCTGAATGTTCATCATCATGACTGTGAGTTCCATCATGGAGACCAAGGATCTCCAAAGGAGACAAAGAAGAAAACAATTAGACATTTACTCCACAATCAACACAGAGTGTCTTTATACATGTATGGAGCTTGACTCACAGTTACAGAGGATGGTGCAGTGGCTCTGTGTCCTATACCTGTGGTATGAGGTGCAGGAGTGCATCTCCTGAGAGGGTTCCCACTGCCAGGCCCACAAACAGCTGCAGGATGAGCGTGTAAGTTTCCTGGCAGGAGTTGAAGAAGATCAGGCAGATACCGAGCATTGAGCCCACCGTGATGAGCAGGACAGCAGCTGTGCTGTAACCGTATTCTGCAGGAAGGAGAGAGTTTTGTGCTAAGACAAAAAAAAAAATTCTGCACAAATATTAAGTTTATAGATTCTGGCTGATCATCACACAAAATAAAAAATAACTGCCACTCTGAAAATCAGTCTTACAAGGACATCTTCTTTATATTGGCACAGTATTTATGGCTCTTATTGTGTTTGACCATGTGCTTATCCATGTAAATAATTGCATGTCTTTTTTGTCTTGTATTACATTTGAATTGTGCAAAAAAATAAACCTAATAAAAACAGTATGATGTGGCTCTATTTAGCAGATTTATTGTAAACCTAATCAAGTCTTTTTTCACAGGATGGTCTGGGAAGTTTTCCATTGAAATTGTTTGGAAAAGGACAAACACTTTAAAAAAATGGCAGGTGATTAGGTAAACTACCTGTCCATCATTCTCTGCTAGAATTCTAGCATCAACCATAACTTGAAGTCTGGCGAGATGGATTTCTGTGTTGCTTAATCTTGCTTGATCTTTTGATCTCACAAATCCAGCTGCCTCGCAAGGTAACTTCAACTGATGAATTAAATCAAAATTTTTTAATGAAAAAGTTCCACCTCGATTTATTTTTTAAAAAAGTCAGAAATAAATAACTAATTGCACAATTAATTTATTAGACACTGTAGGCTGGTGAGAGAAGCATGAGGTAAAATGTCTTACTCTCAAGAGCAGTGGGCAGAGATCCACTTCTTTTATTTTCTGCAGACTCACAGGCATTGCCTAGCAACTGCTGAATGATGGCTGGGCAAATTTGTCTGAAGTGCTCCTTGGAAATTGGCAAATGAGGATTCAGAGCAAAAATATCCACCAGCTGATTGGCTGAAAAGCATACCTGATTAGATTCAAAGGAAAAGGCAAATTAGTGGGTGAGTAGGAGGCTCTTCAAAGCGAGCCTCACAGCACCTGCATTCAGTTTACAGCAATGTTTTCATGCTTCTTGTGATTCCCAGTACAGAATATTCTGTTTTTAATCAAACAGTTGCCTCAGCCGCACCTGTGCCCAGTCTCGGCTAAGTCCTCCAGTTTCATGGTTGCAACCATCCAGCGGATGCCCAGCTCCTTTCTGTGAACTCCCTGTGATGCTATGCCTCTTCCTGTCGTGAGAGTGTGTCCCTCCTTCCTGTCCTACTCACAGCTGATGAAGCAACTCCTCCAAGTCTAAGCAAAGAATTCACAGCATCATGATACCATGCACAAGGTCAGATATGAGTACAACCTAATGAACCCGTCTGTCTGGCAAAAACAAAACTTCATGCAGATTCTTCAGCTCTGAGAAAACAGAAGTAATGAAAAGTTTTCAGAACAAACAACAATTCAAATAATTGCTCAATAATGGTTGTAACCACTATTAAAATACAATACAGCACTGAGATTTTCAATTGAACTTGCTAATAGCCTATATTTAATAATTAATTTGGCCTTTCAACATAAAAGAGGACTGTAATTTATTTTTAGTGGCAGTGAAAAGCATCTGACAAAACAATTAAAACATCTTTCTTTAAAAACTCAGACTAATGAAAATCTTTTAGGAGGGTTAGTTACACTCATAAACAATCAATATTTTTAAAGATAATTGGTAAAATGACTTTTTGTGATGTAAAAGATGTTGTCTGTAGTGTTGAACCCACAAAAAAGTATCCCCTGACTCTGAAGTTTCCTTAAGCTTTATGGAGATTTATAGCTGCTTTGAGCTTTTTGTTTTGGATTTATGGACCCCAACTTTACTGTTTTGGTTCACTCTAAGCTCTTTCAGAATGTTGTGTTTGGCAGCAGCAAGCAAGTATTTTTAGATTAACTTGTTACCAACTCTGGCAGGCAGAATGACACAGTTAGTGGCTTGGTATTTCCCTTAGACATTGGTAGATACCAAAACCAGAGGTAAAAGACCATTTATTCTGCCATTAAATTGTCAGGTGGCCAGAAACACAACTTCAAATGAATGGTAACGGTAGTGCCGTTTAACTTACCCATTATCTGCAAGTTACTTGTGCGATTTAAGGATTGAAAGATATAGTCGGTAAAAAAAGCAGGAGATGGGAGACTCCTCCGTCTGAAACAGTGGCCCTGCAGGATATGGCTGATGATTGCTGCTGCCAGTTTGGGCACAGAGGACACACCAGCACCTGGATTTTCTTGCACATTTACATCTTCAAGGAGGCCAGCTGCATCAATACACTGTGGGACCAAATGTGAAATGGTCATATCCGGATGTGCAACTGTTAAGACAGGATAGATCTCTCAGCTATGAATTACTTACTCGCAAATCAGATGAGGAATCTTGATTGGAGGGGTCGTAGTGCTGGTTGATGAGCTGCAGAATACTTTCTGTCTCACTGGATGATAGGAAGCGGCTATCCTCAGCCGGATGTAGATTGGTGAGGGCCAAAAGGTAGAACTGATAGTTTCCAAAGGAGGACGAAGACGACAAGGAAAGGGAGGAAGGAGAGGCAGCATTTGACGCACACAGGTCTTGCAAGTTAATTATGTAGTACAGCAGAACAGTGGAGACTCGCTGGTAGTCCTCCTTTGTGATGTAAACCTTCCCATCATCCTCTACCACAGATAGAGCTACATCTGGTGTCAGGCACTGCAACAAAAACAGGTACATGCAAAAAGAAGAGAGCCATCTTAGGCAGCTTTTAGGGACAGATAGTCACAAAATTCCAGTTCTCATTAGTATTGACTGTAGATTTACATTTCAATATGTGGTGGAAGAGAGTTTGCTTTACAAAAGGCCTTTTTTCTACCTGCATGTACTTTACTCTGCTTCTCAGAAAAGCTTTGTGCTGTTTTTTGTGAGGGAAAAACAAGCCCAATTACATCCACACACAAAGATAAAGAAGCTCAGAAAAGTGCATGATGCACTTTTCCTTGTTAGAGAGAGCAGACTATTCAGAAAACAATGTGGACAAATAAAAAGTTTCACTCCTAATTTTCTAATTTTACTTTCAAGGTTTGACCAACACATAATCCTATTGTCAGTTTGCCTGCACAAACATGTGAAGTACCTCTAACTCCACTCTATGAAGTTTATTATGTCAAACCGAGGGATGACTAAAGCCACTCAGCATGAATGCCCCATAGAGGTCAAGGACTTAAGCCTCCACGTTCACTCACATTCCAGTGAAAACAAGTACGGTTCTTGGAATAAGCAGGCAGGAATGGGACCAATACATAAAAAGTATTAGCATATGAGTGTAAAAATTGCTCAGTTTATCATATAGTGATACATTAAGACAGATAAGTACATACATTGCCACAGATGTCCTGGGAGGTGCCAGTCCACTCTGCACAGTGCACTGCCCGGAGGAGCTTGGTGATCAGGATACCAGTATGGTTTATTTGGAGCTGTGGCTCTTCGTCGGTACCCAGGGGCAGATCCAAGGCCCTGAGAGCCTCCTGCAGGTACGCTCGCTCCTGCCCCTTCACCTCCAGCACCCTCCCCAAAAGACAAAGACGCAGCAGCAGCAAAGTGGGAGCACTGCTCCTGAAGTGCATGTTCCCACCACGGCTGTGTGACTCCCTCAAGCTCCCAGGACTGGCTTAGGGCTTGATCCGACAAGGAGGTGACGGATAGAAAACACAAACAAGCAAAATTTAGAGAGAAGCTTGATTCAAGGTGAACGAGAAGAGGGAACAGAAAGCTTCTAGAAAGGAAGAGCTGTGGGAGGTGTTAATAATAGATACGCCTGATCTAATGGAGGACAGAGGAACTGGGTGGGCACCCCTCAGCTGAACCAGCCCTTACAGTGCCGAATGGTCAGCCAAAGCCTGGGCCCCTCAGTCTACAACAAAAGGATTAGTGCAGGCAAGTGAGAGAGCAAAGGGGCAGGGAGAAGGGGGCATGACGGGGAGACGGTACAGAAAATAATTAGTATCGAGGAAAACTAGGGACTAGGGAAAAACTATAATTAATGCAAAGCAGTGGCTCACAAAGACAAAGATCCACATCTGAGACAATGTAGCTCTCCTAAAGTGCCGGTCAAATTGCACAGAGGTCACTGGAAGCGCTGCACCTCTTCAGTTTGTAACTCAATTTAAGAAAGTCTGAATGTTTGCAGGACTGTCAGTTTTCATAAGAATATAAATATTGAACTAGTTTCCTTATTTAATAGCATCAATTGTTCAAGAACAAGACAGCAGCTGGCATGAGTAATAGCATATATTGTGTGTTGACTACGAGCCCCAGAGCCCCTCCATGCATGAAGCACTGGGGACGTTCAAGTCAGAGGGTGTCTTATTCTGTATGATCTCTGAGTCATCAGAGATCAAACATACAGTGCAAAACATGCCAAGCTTTCTCGCAACAATTTCCAACATCCTCCCACACTGTGCACCCTGCAGGTCAAACCGACCGAGCAATAAGAGGACAAAAGCTGCAGTAATACCTTAGATGAAAAAGCTTACCGGATGAACCGGGCCTTCCGTTCTCCCCTCTGCTCCTCTCAGCTGCTGTAACTAGGGTTGTTTTCCTCCTTCAGTTGGATAAACAGTAGATCCAGTGCTTGTTTGGGGAGAATTCTTGGGCATTGGTTCTGTTGGTAAAACCCTCTTATGAGAAGTAAGAGTTGAGTAAGCTCCTGAGGATTAGCTGCGACAGCCTTAGAGGGCTGTGGTTGCCATGGAGAACGCTGCCTCATTTTCAACATTAGGTGACGGCAGTGGCCAGCCGCTGGTAGGGGTGATTGAATGTCTGATAACTGACGGAGTAATATTTTTAAAATCTGATTACAGTTAAGATTAAGATTCCTCTACATATATATTTATTGAATCAAAGGCAAAAAGGGCTGATGAGTTTTTTTGCTCAACAATTTATCAAAGCGTTAGGAGACTTTTTAGGTGTTATTTTAGGTGAAATATTTCCTTTATTTGAGATTTTTGTACAGCCATGTTCGCAGCATAGCTCTAGGGATGACAATGTTGGTCTGTCACTTGGTTGATCGGACGGTCCTTGGTTCATCGCTTTGGTCCATACTGAAATATCTCTGCAACTTTTGAACAGATTGCCTTAAGATTTTGTTCAGGTATTCATGTTGCCTAGAGACATACAGGAAGTCTACATGCTTTGGTGTTTCCCTGATATTTTATCAAGTGCCACCACAGTATTTAAAGTTTGTCTTTTTTGTTTTTTTTTTTAGATTTATGTTGCCCAGTGGAACACTTCTCCAGATTTTGGCGATTCCCTGCCTTTTATTTAGCACTATTAGCAGGTCAAAGTTTTCACTTGAAATATGTCAAAATTTTACCAATGCAGTAGCACCAAATTTTCCTGCGTGGTTCCCTGACAGCGTATCCTAATAACTTTGATGAATAGTTGTCGAGGTATTTTACACCGAACCAAAAATTGTAAATCTCAGGGTGGTGCAAGAGGAAAAGTCACAACATCATAAATGACCCCCTACGGGTGAAATATGTAAACTTTGGTTATCATCTGAATTTTCTTCTATATCCAGATACACTGAGGACATTCCCATCAGCCTCAGCTATATATTGTGTTTTGGCCCAGTCTTCCATTAATTAGCTAATGTTTGCATGCCGACATGATAAACTAACACAGAGAACATGGTATGCATTATACCTGCTAAACATCAGCATCTTAATCACCGTGAGAATATTAGCATGCAGATGTTAGCATGCTTATGTTAGCATGTAGCTTGGCTTAGGTAATAGTGCCAAACCTGTGTCTACTGAACATTCTGTGATTGTCATCAAACCTCCTCTTGGTTTCTCTCTATTCTTATTTAAACTGTTCCAGTCATTTTTATGTATGACTCCATGCATCATCGCACTGTTCTCAGCAAACCATAGTAAAACATTGTTGCTCAGGTTTTGCTCTGTTAGTAGATAAAAGCGCAAAAATCAAGGACAATCCAGTTTTGTTTATTCAGTTTCTTTTATTGAGCATCTATTTACAATGTCATGAGCCAGGAATAGGCTGATGAACAGCCCACGGAGGATCATAACAAGCAACCCAGCTGAGAAAAATCTGGTTAATTGCATTAATAAAACATCTTCACCTTTGTTGATTTTTAACTGGTGTGTGGTCTGAAAATGTTCTTTGTTAAGTTGATTGGTCAAAGTAAAAATCAATCTGTACACATTTCACAAATCACATAATCATGTAAATTTCATTGTAGATTGTTCACTTATATTATCTTGTCCCTAATTCACTTAGTGCAGTGCCAGTGCTTGTATGAATTATTATAAAATAATTATGAATCATTATCTTTGATCCAGTCCTCTTTATACAGGAAAACACTACAGGGTTTGGTTTGAGAATCAGTTCCCAGTAAAGTGATCCAAATAAAGAATGAAACCAAGACGAATATCTTTGATCATTTCATTTTCATAGTGCTGTTTACCACTGATCTCCTGTCTGTCTATGCTTGTTCATTCTGCTCTATGTTTGCCACCAGACCCTTTGTGTCTACAGGGGCTCTGAGTGGATTGGTGAAGTATAACTTGTTGTCAAAGGTGCTTTCTCCCAAGACAGGCGTGGGTATCCGTTTACGGAAGAGGAAGAAGGCACCAAGTCCAGCTACAGCGATTACGACTAGTACTACAGCCACGGTGATGCCAGCAGACCCGTGAGATTCTTCTTTAACGATTTGGGCTGCAGAGGCAAAAACATACATAAGTCTTAACAGTGACATAACTCAAGTTTGAAACAACACATCCAATATATAAGTTTATGAGATAAAATAACTTACCAACAGATGGTGGCTTCTCTGTAGGTACAATAACTGAAAAGAAAGTCAACAATTACTCACTGCCAATGACTTCTGGGTCAATTTAAAACTACAGAACAGCTGATTAAACTCACCTTTGGCTGTTTTGCAGATGTAAGACCTATATCTGCTGCAGCTATTTGTACTCCACTTTCCAGTTTCAGAATTGATGTCCACACATGAGTCGGACTTTTGAGTCCCTGTTTTCCAGTTGGTGTAGTCCACAACACTGTTATCGATCCACATCCACTCACCTGAAACAAGGAAGCTTGTTACTTTAATGACCAAAGCGGCACACTCAGACCCAGTAAACTTTAGCTCCAGTCTGTGCCTCTCTTGTACTGTCATTATATTCAAGTCAAAGAGCTCATTCACTGATTTTCCAAAAAAAGACTCACCTCAGGTCTATCTAAGACATTTTCAGAGTCTTTAGACTGTTCTAACTATCTGTATAAAATAATATATAGTCTGCTGCACAATACGCACACACTATTTCCTAATTAAAACAAAGACGGTAGCCAGAAATGACATTTTTCCATGTTCAATGTGTCAGTGAAAAACAAATGTTAACTAAATATATCAATTTATTGTCAGTTATAATTTGTCTGTGCCGATGTAACTTTTTATCATTTTAGAATTTCATACAAAATAACCTGTTAATATTTTTCTTGTGTTTGAAATAAATTGTAATTTCAAGGTACGTGCATTAATAAATCAATCACAATTTGACAAACAGGTTAAATTTTTTATTGGGTTTTTTTTGGATCTTTTGCAGTTGATTGAATTTTTTTTT
>JAQQZW010000013.1:7362785-7372963 GCA_029814745.1 Zanclus cornutus | reverse complement strand
GTGCAGTTGTCTGTCAGAGGGGCAGCAGACATTTGGTCATCTGTTACAGAATTTACAATCTCTGGAGTCACCAGCCACAAATCTATCCCACATCTTGATCTTTACATTGGGTTTTATCCATGAAAATTGTCTTATGTGGGTTTTTTCCCACCAGCATCAATAATATGAATTCCCTTAAAGTAGCATTATAATGGTAGTCATTAAACATGGACGGATATCTGTGTAACCACTCATCCGGTGCGATGTTAAAATGGCATAATGACAGTTTGCTAGACTGCTTCTTCAACAGAAAATCACTTCCTGCCCTCCATCGGCATTTCGCGCCACAGCGTCGCAGAGAAGTGACGTTGAGTGCAACGTCGAGTGTCAGAATCACCCGGGAAAAACATTTTACAGCGCGCTCAACACTCAAAAACACAACATTCATCTGTGTGTGCTGCTCTTAACTCGTCTCCTCTTTTACCCTCCAAAATGCCTGCCACTTCAGAAGTACACACCGAAGAGATGCACAGAGAGGGCGGGTGTAAAAAGGATGCAGAGACCCACATGCCGGCAGCGGCGGAGAAGAGGAATTTCGGTATTTTCTGTGATGAACGCGGGTATCTGGATCAGATCGAGTACATCATGCAGCACGGCCGCAGAAAGGGAGACCGAACCGGGACGGGAGTCATCTCTGTGTTCGGTTCTCATGCCAGATACAGTCTGCGAGGTTTGTTAGCTTTCACATTGTTTGTCACAGCTTATGTACCAAACTGTGATGGAGGAAGTATTCACATCCTTTTCACAAGCAGAAGTAATACCACAATAACATGATACTCCTAAATAAGACTCCTGTACCTTTTCTTCTTGATATTTTGAATGCAGAAGTATTTGAAAAGGGCCACTCTGGGTAATCCACTTTTTGTTAAGACTTTATTGCAGAGTGTCAGATGGATAATAAATATTAGTGAAATAGTGGTCAAGCATCGTTTTAATGTTTCAGGTGGTCAAAGTGGAAATAAATTTAGTTAAACTAGTATATACATTGAGTAGTTTAATCAGTCAACACAGTTTACCATTTGTTATAATCATGCTTTGTTTGTAAAATCTTAATCTGCAACGTAACTATCAAATAAATGTAGTGAAATTAAAAAGTTCAATATTTCTGCATTTTAGTGGAGCAGTAGTTTAAAATGATATGAAATGAAAAGAAACTCCGGGACAGAAAAAAAAAAAAAAATGTTGTAATTTAGAAACTGTGTCACCATTTCATAGTTTGTCCACCAGGGGGCACTGACAGGTTGAGTTGTTGGTTAATTTTTCAACTGTAAATAAAATGTGACCCACATATGTATGAGGAAAATTTAGAGGGTCTTTATAACTGTGTTCATTTATATATAAAAATCAGTTGTTGTATCTTTTTTATTTCTGATTACAACTCTAAAATATCAAGATTGGTGTTGCTGATCAATCAGGCTATAAAATGTACTTCACACTGCAAACAACTTACTGTAATTAGCTTTGTCGTCAGTAATGACAAATAACCCGTACCTGTGTATTTGTAGATCAGTTTCCCTTGCTGACGACCAAGAAAGTGTTTTGGAGAGGGATTCTTGAAGAGCTGCTGTGGTTTATCAAGGTGAGAATAATAAGACAAGATTCATGTTTTTCTTCTTTTTCTTTTTTCAGTAATAAAGAATATACATTCCATTTTTCTCTAGTGGTCCATAGTTGTGCAGATACTGTAGTTCGGGATTGATTTTGTAGGTTTTGGCTCACCCACATCGGGAAAAAGGACACATTTTAAAAGCAGTAACATGGCTCCTTACAAAAACTGCTGGCACTATGCTCTACAAGGTTTCATTCACTCCCTCCCTACTGGATCAGATGAAGAAATCTCAGACATGAATATCTCAAAACCTAAACCAGAAAATATGCACGTGGCTTTCATTTCATTTCACGTGCATCATTTCTGCCTGAGGGTATGTGTCGGAATGAACTGATCGGTGTTTGATATTTCTTTATCTTTTGATCGCAGGGATCAACAAATGCCAAGGAGCTCTCTGCAAAAGGAGTGAAAATTTGGGATGCCAACGGTTCGCGGGACTTCTTGGACAATCTGGGGTTCACAGATAGAGAGGAAGGCGACCTGGGACCTGTGTATGGTTTCCAGTGGAGGCACTTTGGTGCAGAGTACACAAACATGCATGCAGGTACACAGCCCCACTCTGTTTACTGTGCACTGACACAGGCTTGTTCCTGTTAGTGTGTGTGTGTGTGTGTGTGTGTGTTGTATCCACTCAAGGTCATATTTACAATCACACATTCCTTGTTTCAGTTCTTTTTAAAGGTCTCCACACACCTCTATCTTCTGGTAATATTTTTGATCTCAAGCCTCTGCTTCTGTTTACATTTCATAAATCTGGATTTTTTAAATACTGCTGGCTGGAGCATCATGCAGGCAATTAATGAAACAAAATAAAACTTTACACAACTGCATCAAATCAGAATGTCAAGACTTTGTAAGCTGGTTGTGGGTAAATCCTCACTGAGAATCGCAGTTAAGCTTCGATTTTTAAAAGTGGTGTTATGATTATGCATAAAACCCCGACTCAGCTACACTAGTAATGCTTGCAACCTTAAAGAAGCAGTTCAGAATGTTTAAAATGTCCTTATTCTTCTTGAGAGTTACATGAGAAGATCTGTTCCACTCATGTCTGTAGGGTGATAATGAATCTTCAGATAGTTAGCTTAGCTTTAAAGACTGGAAAAATGGGAGAACAGCTAGCCTGGTTCTGCCACAAAATTAGCCTACAGCACCTCAGAAGTTCACTAATGAAAATGTTACATTTAATTTGGTTGATGTGTCCAAAAACTAAGGCATAAAAGCAACACATTGTTCTTGTACAGGTGGCTGTATGCCAGACTGTTTCCTGGCTGGGTGCAGAAAATTATTTTATTAATCTCACTCAGACTCTTGGCATGAAAACAAATAAGCTTATTTCCCAAATGTAGAGCTATATTCCTTTAAATGGAGCATATTTGGTATGTGTATTTTGCAACAGCAGCTCTACACAAAACTGATGACTGTGCCTCAGATGTTAAATTATCTTTTTTTTATCAAATCCATCAATAGATTACACAGGACAGGGTGTTGACCAGCTGCAGAAGGTCATTGACACCATCAAAAAAAATCCAGAGGACAGACGGATCATCATGTGTGCTTGGAACCCCAAAGGTGAAGCGTGTGCGATATTTAAAAATACTTCCTGACTGAGCCGCTCGAGAGCTCTTTAAATCTGTTAACAGTGATGTTCTGTCATTTTAAATCTGTCCTCCGGTGTTGTTGCAGACCTGCCCTTCATGGCTCTGCCTCCCTGCCACGTCCTGTGTCAGTTCTACGTGTGCGACGGCGAGCTGTCGTGTCAGCTGTACCAGCGCTCAGGTGACATGGGCCTCGGGGTGCCTTTCAACATCGCCAGCTACGCACTTCTTACCTACATGATCGCACACGTCACAGGACTCAAGGTAAACAGCACTGTGCTTTTGTCAAACCATCTACTTTTAGTGTGTTGATGTGAGCTTCATGACCTCACCTGTCCACTGTTTTTTTTTTGTTTAAATTCTGTCACTTCAGCCTGGTGACTTTGTTCACACTCTGGGAGACGCTCACATCTACGTCAACCACATCGAGCCTCTCAAAGAACAGGTGGGTCGGTTAAAGACGCTTTTCTTGTCTCCGAGTTCTCAGCTTGAATTCGAACTTACAAAAGCTCATCTGTCTACGTTTGCAGCTTCAGAGGGAGATCCGCCCCTTCCCCAAGCTGAAGATCCTGAGAAAAGTGGAGAGTATCGATGATTTCCGTGCGGACGACTTCGAGATCTGCGACTATAACCCTCATCCAATCATTAAGATGCAGATGGCTGTGTAAAAATACAACTCTTAATGGTGACGAGGTATAAATATGCTGTGAGTGCAGGAAAATGCTTTTGCGGTGTGCCTTTCGCTCCCACTTTTGCAAAGACCATACATATTTTAAAAGTTCAGTTTATTAAAATCACAATAATTAGGTGTTTAATTTTATTTAGATTTTTTTGTTGAACATACATTTTAAACCTCATTAGGTTCTTACAAAAAGTACAGTACTGTGTTTCTGCAAGTATAAGAAAACAAAACTCCATTCTTTCTTGTTTTTCTGCCATTCAATTGATGATGTGCTAAGTTTGATGACTAGAAATGTTTTCAGTTGCTTGGAGCAAAGACCAATTACATGTGTCGTTTTCTGTATTTTAAATATTAATATCTAATTTGTAAATAAAGAATTTACGTTTGTATCAGTTTCATTAATCAAAAATCATTATTGACCTGACAGGAGCTCAGCAACAAAACACAATTTGATGTTACTAAATATGAATTTGACAGTTAAAGCTATCTTCTACTCTTGCAGTTTAAACGTTTACAGCATGCTGCAGTTTATTAGTCATCCATTTTCACTTAACTGAGTCTAATCATAAGTCTAAAAGCTTTTAATGTACAAGAATAAGTCATTTGTTTTTGTGCAGCTTCCATACATCTCCCTCAGGGTACTGGTGTCTCTGCACCGATGATTCGAGCATCTCACAAGAATATCCTGCATCCTGAGAACAATAAGCACAGTGTGCTCAAACAAACGCCTCAAGCAGTATGTGTGGATATAAAGGAGAAACATGCAGACATTATTTTCTAAGTTATGGTTGGCATTTGCACTTCATCTTACCTTAGGGGTCATGTAGTGGGCGTCATGAATCACCACAGGACTGGTGAAGTGTTCATGCAGATGATCTACATATTCACACATTCTGGAAGAAACAGAAAACTCATGCTGAGTATAATGTGCTTATCAGGTACAGCCAAAAGCTCTAGCTGTGGACAAAAACCAATCCTGCTCATACCGGCTGCTGAGACTTCCAGACACACAGATGTAGTCAAACAGAATCAGATGCTGGACGAGCTCGCAGAGACCGACTCCTCCAGCATGAGGACAAACGGGCACTGGGGGAAAAGACAGAGACCATCATGTATGTTAGTCTGTTTTTGATATAAATATTACACCTTATCTAGGATACAACCGAGTCCTGGAGCTGGAAAAAGGCAGTAAAAGTTTATCAGATGTGTCAAAAATGTAACTGAATCCATCAAATAGAAATACTGACCATCAATCAGTTCATAAAAGAGAGAAGCTTTAAATTTTGTCTTCTACCTCCAATTTGTTCACAAAACTGATCATAACTTTTCTCATTACTGGCTGTTTTTATTTGTGTTCTCCTTAGTCATCCTTTTTTGTCACAGCACAAAATTAACCACTTACCCTGGAACTTGTGGGCCATCAGCAGCACAGCCAGGTTCTCGTTGACACTGCCCAGCCGACAGCTGTCTATTTGGACAAACTGCAGTGCCGAGGCCTTGAGGAACTGCTTGAACATCACCCTGTTGTGACACTGGAGAGGAAACAGTAACTCAACTGGAAACTATAAATCCTATAAATATCAGCCAGTGATATGTATGCTAGAACAAACTTGAGCTCTGACCTGCTCTCCTGTTGCCACTCCAATCCCAAGCGGAGCCAAAGCCTGCAACAACAAAGTCAAACATTTTTATCAGTCTTCAACCATTGATAGGTTACTGAACGAGCCCGCTGGATACAAGCCCAGCGTCCAACTGTACGAGGAGGCAGAAACTTAAAACACACACTTAATCACCACACAAAATGACTACAAAGACACACAAACTTACTACAAACAGAAATACAAAACAATTACAAACAGAAATAATAAGACATCAAAGTGATGAATAATAACTACAAAGACACACAAAATGACTAAAAAGAGAAGAAAGTTGACTGCAAAGAGACACACAAAACTACAAGAAGACATGAAAAAGACATAAAATTACAAAGAGACACAAATTACCATAGTGAGGCAAACAACTACAAAGAGACACAAAATAACTACAAAGAGACATATAATGACAAAGAGACACAAAATGACCAACAAGTGATTCAAAACAACTACAAAGAAACATAAAACACAAAACGACCACAAAGAGATTCAAAATTACCATAAAGACACGTGGCCATCATTTGTGTCTATTTCAGTCTGGGGGTCTTGCTTCTAACTAAGAGCGGGGGGGTAGCCTCGCGCATGTCTGTGCCCAGTGCCCCTTGTCTTATAATCCGTCCATGGTACTAGGGAATGTATGCAGTGTGTTATTTGAGACAGTGTTCTATGTGCTGTGTGTATAAATTGGGGCGACAGGGGAGATTCTAGGTAAGTCAGGTCTGTTTACGTTTACGTTTTAGAAGCTGCCAAACTGCCCTATGTTCTTCTTGCTGTCTTCTGATTACCACGTTACTTCTATGTTGTTAATGTCTATAAAATTTTATGAAATCACAAAGCAGGGGGGCAACAGATGAACTTTTATCTAGTGAGGGAGGTTGGGTTTCTGGAGCGTTCAGTGTTGTCTCAGGCAAAAGAAAAATGAGTTTGCGGGATGTTAAGGATCACTAGCTGGCTAATTAATTGATCCTGCAGTCCTGCCATTGTAGGAGGGTGGTCAGAATATGTTGCCATGGTGACATGTACAGGGTTGGGTAGATGTGGGTGACTGAGGGCCCTGATGTAAATAGTAACCATGCCAAACATGTCGGTGTTTAGCACTGTCTGAATCGTGGTTCACGTACACTCGCCATCAGCGAATCTGTAGTTTTGGTGTGTGTGAGTGCATCCACGTGCAACAAGTGTACAAGTGCACGTGTGTTGGCATGCATGAGAGACGTGTAAGTCTGTTTGTGTTTGTGTGAAAATGTGTGAATGTGTGTGGTCAATTAAATTTGTGGTGCAAAATAGTTATTTTCTCTGAGATGTGTTTTGTCAAAGTTTTAGTGCTGAGGAGAAAAGTCTGTCACACCACTGAATAATTTTCCCTCCAAAAAAGTTTATATAAATCGCCCCTGTCAAGATATCTGAATTACAAACTGCAAAACTTAGAGGTTTTTTTTATGTTAAACAAAGCCAAATATTAAAACTTAATGTTAGAGTAATATAATTGACCTGTAGAATGCCTTGCCTGCTTTTCTAACTGATCCTGTTCAAACAGTGCCCTCTGCAGACCAGAGAAGGTACTGCAGCAGCAGGACAACTAGGGCTCTCAGAGATTTAGAAGTGATAATAATGCATGAAATAGTTGAAAAGAACTCATTATATATTGAAAACTATGTAATTGTTAAGTTGACTTAAAAGTAAGCCATCCATCAGTGCAGCTGACAGGATTCCTTCTATAGCGTTATATTAAAACACAGTTTATTGTCAGAATAGTGACCACACACACAAACGCGCCTTTGGTTCCTCAGTGATGTTATCTAAGCTTTGTGATAGTGTTGGTCACACGTACACATGCACTTGTGCGTACATATCTAAAAGCTCCAGGGTGAAACTATGCCAGAATGCCAACTGTAACACACATTTTGTTATTACTTTTAACTGTAGTGAAGAGTCCCCAAAAGTGTGTAATATAATGAAAGTGAAAAGGGTTATCACTACTCTAACCTGAACACCTGATGGCTCACAAAGTAACAAAGTAGATGAGTGTAGTTGTAAAGAAATAAGCCCTTATTCTAAATGCAGTCTTTAGGTAACTGGAAATGAAGCCAGTTTCTGTTTGTCCTAACTCCAGCTTTAAAAAGGATTAAAATCATTTCAAATAGTCTTGTAAAACAGATTCAATACCACTCAGTTTAAGATTTATCTGTGAGCATGATCTTTTTCTCACAATTTTTCCCCCCAGACTGAAGTGAGTATATGTTATAAACTGAGGGTAACACAGTGGTGTTTTTCCTTTCAGGATTATGGTTCTGGAAAGGGTGCAACACTGCTGGGTGCTGGAGTATTACTGGGTTGTGTTTCAGGTACCTGGGGAGGATAGTTTGCTACTGTTAAGTCTATTCGGGACAGTTAAAGGACTATGCTTTGTGGTTTTTCATGTTATAGCCTGTTACACGCAAGATTTTAAGCATTACTGTCACTTATTTCCTGAGACAGTTGATTTTTAATCTTAAAAAAAGCCAGTGGTTTTTTTGGGTTACTATAATATGATATGAACATCAGCTTGCAGAGACTCAAGACATGAACTGACCTGATGTTTATTGTTTGTATTTCAGGTTTGACTGTCTGAAAATATCTTCACAGTGCAATGATTTTCAGGTTGACTGTCAAAATTCATATGTTCAAAAAGTTCCTGCTCAGTGCCTACAAATGCTCAACCACTCCCTGACAATGAAACCTTGACACAATATCAAAATTATAATCCTTAAGATTTCATGCACTCAAACTACATTTTTTATACTATTTTTGGTCATTTAATGAATTTACATTCAGCAATTGCATTTTTATATACTATTTTTCATTGTAAGTGGTAAGATCAAACATAGTTTATTTTCATCCTTTAAGGAAGGATATTAATTTAAAATCTTTTGGAATGCCTTGGAAAATATCAGTAACAATGTAATGTATGAAGAAGTTTGCTAAAATATGATAAACCGCAAGTATTGTCCTTTAAATCTTGGGTAATACTGGGGTGCTAGTAACCTGGTAACTATTGTAAGGTGAGACTGGGCTATTGATAGTGGTATTAGGTACTATTGGGGGTACTGTAAGGTAGTTTGGGGTACTGTCAGGTCAAGTTGTATTATTGTCTCAGTGCTTCGGTCTCTTCTTCAATCAGTGTGGTAGCTCAAAATAATAATACAAGAATTCTCTCTGTTTTGTGCTCTGACCCATGTACACTACTGTGGTATTGGTTGTAAAATTCAGTATATTATTGAAGTTAATGGAACCTGTGTGTGATGTTGTCTAGGGTCTGGTTTGTCCTTTATACTGAAAATAAAAAATAATTATTAACTAGAATGCACTTTTTTTTGGAAATACTTAGTTTGACCGCTTTTAAAGGGGCTGTCAGCACCAAAATCAAAGTTATATGTGATCATGCTGTCGTTTTGTTAGACTGAGATAATAAAAGGTGATTATATGTAGAGATGCTGGCGCCATCAGTTGTGTGGTTTCCAGTATAAAACATTGCATGGATGTTTCAATATCTCCCCCCATAATATTGATGATAAACACTGAATCCCTATTGAACAACGAACGAATAAACATTGATTTTGTAGTGTGCTACCCCTTTAACATGTTTCTTCTGAACTGTTTCTTCCTGTTCTGAAGGTGTTTAACTCTTCAGTGTAAAAACGCTGTGTACAGACATGTGTGTCACTGTCTATCGCCTGAATGTCTCTGGACTGCAGTCTGACCATCACTCCAATAAAAAACAAAACATGTTTTGGACTGCCTGTTCATGACTTTTAAGTGTGAAGTTTTGTAATGTATTTAAAGGTCCACTGTGTAGGATTCATGGGGGTATTTTTTTTAGAATATGTCAAAACTGGAATTTAACATTGAAAGGTATATTTTCATTAGTGTCTTATCACCTTAAAATAAGAATCGTTGTGTTTTCATTACCTCAAAATGAGCCTTTTGTGTCTAAAGAAGGAGCAGGTCCTCTTCCACAGAGTCCAACATGTTGCATCACCGTGTTTCTACAGTAGCCCCGAATGGACCAACCAAATACTGACTCTGGAGAGGGCCATTTGTGTTTTTTGGGAGTTTCACAGCAACCATTGGTTCTCCTACATGCTTTGAAGGGGAGGGTGAGTAGATATTCAGTCAGGTGCAATCTGCAACTTCACCACTAGATGCCACTAAATCTTACACACTGGACCTTTAAAGTGACTATAAGTAATATTTTGAAAATGATGCAACAATTTAAAAGAGGTTGCTTATAGGGATGAACCTACAGAGAATCGTCACCTGAATTTGCAGCTCCCCTCTGCTTAACTGGCCCTGTTAGCCTCTTTATGCTCATTCTTAGCTATCTTGCTTCAACTTTACTGTTTTGGTTTACTCATTGTGTGGCTCACTCACTGTGTTGTTTTCAGCCACAGCAGGCAACTGTTTTCAGTGAAAAGCTCTAAAACCCCAGTATACTGTACCTGCTCAGCACATAATAGCAGATAGCTAGCCACTAGCAAGCAAATATAATGGATCATTAAGCTGCTGAAGAGCCAGATGCAGCTGGTCGAGACCAAACTTGGAGCTATAAAAAAATGTGAATT
>JAQQZW010000013.1:7219973-7230824 GCA_029814745.1 Zanclus cornutus | reverse complement strand
TGTTTACTTTATGTTTATTTTTCTTCTTTTCTTGCTTGAAGTGTTTAGCATGTTGCTTAAAATGCTTAAAATGTCTTGATGTGTTTTTTCTGTCACACCAATTTCTGTGACTGGTTTGTAGGCTCAAGTATACAATTTATCTTTGGTCAGCTACAGCATGAAAAGGTTTATCATGAATCTCATAATGTCTTTGATTTGCCAGATGTGGGAGTTCCTGCCCCATTATTATTATCATTATTATTATTATTATTATTATTGTTATTTAGTGGGCTGGTCATGAGTTACGAGAATGTGGACAGCAGTGGGACCACGTTCACCATCCGATGTGTCAGAGCTACAGGAAAATCACAGGTTAGAAAAACCCAACCTTTCTCCTCTAAGAGGGCCTGAGATTGCCTGAATCAGTCAGCAAGTTTACATGATGTTAAGCTACAGACAGATTTTGAATCAAGGGTCCGAGGGTGTCGTTTGCTGTAAGTAATCTAAGGCCTTGTTGGATCTCAGGAGACTGAGTCATGATAAACCTATATCCTCGCCAACAAAATTGGCCGTTGTCCAAAATGTTTAAAATTGCCTCTGCATCAGCTGTTGGAGACTCAAAAATGTCTTAATAAAGTCACTGGAGATGAGCAGAGTTTGGTGCAAAAGAGTTTATCGTGTCCATTAAGCGATAGCAGCAACGAACCCTGAGCTGGCCCCTGAATCTAAACCTCTAGAACATCTCCTTATATACTGTGAGGCTACTCCTGCCTTAGAGAAGCAGCGTCAACATCATACTGGCCCTCATGGCACAGGTTATAAACCCTGCTCTCTCATGTTAGCTGATGTGACATGAGCCAAACTAAAAATATCAAAGTGCACCAAAAATAAATTTCCCCAGAGATGTGTTGGTTTGGAGTGTTGGTTTTAATTAGCTATTCGATGCTAATGAAAGGGGGGCGCGACATCATGATAGAATCGTATTGGGGTGAGGCGGCTGCATGGGCGGGACCTTGATATCGCGGCTCCATCTGCTGATATCTACTGCACATGCTCTGGCTGTGAAGGACATCACCAGCGCAAGACGGCAACGCCTGTGTCAGAGATATTTGGCTTCATTTTTGTACAGTGGGAGGAAGCCGAGATGCATCATCCATCTTTATAAAGAGTCACTGGGCTGCATGAATATAATTAACTTGACTATTTACGTGAAAGGTTGATGGAGAATGTGTTAATATACAGTAATAGTGATGATAGAATGTAAAGAAAAAGGACCAGTGAAGTATAAGAGTACAATATTTGATTCAAAGAACACCAGCTGGTTATCCTGTCATTTATTTCCATTTCATATTTCATTTTGTAGCCACACGACCTGAAAGTGACCTTGCCTGGCATGAAGAAAGACACACAGAGCATCAGCATCATGCTGCTTCCTGGTGAGACTGCATTTATTTATTGATTACTGAGCCTGTATCATGAGGACGTCTCGTCCTTTCACCAACCTTGATTGGTTAAATGCTTGAAATAATGTTAATTTACAGACAACAACCTTTTTTTTTTTTTGTAGATAAAAATTATCGCCTGAACAATCAATAGTCAATTGACAGAAAGTTATTCAAGTAATGGTTAAAGTAACGTAATTTTTGATAGTGTCAGCTTTACCTGAGTTATTTAATTGTAAATGAAAGATATTTGAGTTTTGGACTGTTTGTCCATCAAAGCTATTTAAATCGTCATTTTAAGCTTGAGAAATTCTGATAGAGGTTTTTCTCTATTTCCAGCATCTTCGAGAAGAAGAGATTAAAGCTAAAAGGCTAAATGGGCCATTAAGTTCTGTTTTTTTGTGCCAGTTTAGTTGAAATAAAGACAACTTCCTTCACACAGCTGGGCTGGGACAGACAGCTTCGTTGGGGACTGTGGTTGAAGTAGGAATTTGTTGACCAATACCAATAAGATAAGGACCATATGAGCATCTTCTCATCAGGGCTTCTTCTCTCTGTGTAACTAATCACCATAAAAAACCCTCCTTACAGTTTAGCTGCATAATGTTGTTTTCCAGGTAAGCCGCATTCCATCCATGTGACGCCAAAGGACAACCCAATCACGACAGAGAACGGAAACGCTGTCAACTTTTATGTTGAAATTCACGATGAGGCTGGAAACATCACCGCTAACCCCAATCAGAAAGTTCACTGCCAGGTATGGGTGTGCAGCTGCTGGGGAGACATTTGGCGTCTGTGCAGCAGAGTTTCAGCTGATCTCAATAGAATTTAATTGCTCTTGCATAACAGGTTGTCCTGTTTACAAGCAAAAGAAAAACTCCTGGGGGCAACAATATAAAATTAGTCATCATCTTACGAGAAGAATGTCGAAAACAAGAGAGCTTCTCACTCCCAGAGATAAAACACACGTGACCAGAGTTGCTGTTACCAGGTTTAAATCTCCTAACTTAAAAGAAATAATCCACAGCTGAAGACTTCTTGTTCTGACTTGTTTTTGTGTCATAGGTTTTGATTTAAACTGCTAAAATCTTTTAGCCATGAGTCTTTTGTTTCTCATTTTTCTGGGCCTGCTCTCTTAACTCTCGCTCTTTCTTTTAATTTTATTATATAATGTGAATAATCATGAACAGATAGTTTGCATGGGTTGGTTTATCCTCACCTTTTTGGTGAATTTCAGGTCGAAGGGCTCCCATCGGTAGAAACTGACTGCAGCAGCGCAGGAGCTGGACAGCTTGTGACGAAGCCCATAAACCGGAAAATAATCAAGGGAGAACCACAAAAGCTCAAAGTTCAATTTTACATGCCTGTAAGTTAAGAAGACAAATCAAATAAAGCTTTCTGCTCACTAGAGCGTTCTCGGGTTAAAAACTTTGATCCTGTTGTCTCTATCCCTTCTTTGTTTTGCCATAAGAGTCAGAAGAACATTGCGTCGGTCGTGAGGGAGCTGAAGGTGGTAGCCAGCACAAGAGTCTCCTCCATGGAGCTCTACAGTCAGGATGAAGAGAATCTGTTGCTGAGGAACGAGGAGAAGATAGAATGGCAGGCTGGAGGCTTGCTGGAGAACCTGTTCTACAGGCTGTATGATGAGGCCGGCAAAGTGGTACCTCTCACTGCTGAAATAGCCTCCAAGATCAAGGTGTGTCCGCCATTTATAACGTATAATCTTTCTGATGTTTATCCCATTTTATTATATTTATGCAGATGTTTTTTTAGAGCTGCTTTTCATCTGCTTTGTCAAAAATAAATCAGTCATTGAAGTCACTATATTTGAACTTTTCCAAGTTCATTGCTAGCATTTCATTGTTCACTCTGACTGTGTTCAAGGTTAACTGGACAGCAGATGTAAATTTGCAAGATCTGGTCCAGGGGAAGCTGCCTGACATACCGGTGTCCACGAAGGTGCAAGACGTGCGCTTCTCCCAGGTGTCCTACCAAGACCAGAGTGTGTCCGTCTCCTTTAGAATAGTGTAAGCCACACACTCACCTCGAAGCTGTGATTCAGTGTTCGTGAACTTAAAGGAATAGTTCAACTTCTTGAGAAACAGGCATATTTGCTTCTTTTGTCAGGAGTTAAACGAGAAGATGGATGCTCTCATGTATATACCAATTTTACACCATATTTAGTGCTTGTATGAGGGTTTTTTACACGTTTTTTACCCACTAAAAGATAGGAAATGGAGTCCTTTCCCATTGCCAGTGGAAAAGTTTCCCTTTTTGTTTTTTCTCTGGTGTGTCATGTCTGAATCCACTACTGCACCACAAAACAGGAAACAATAAAAAGCAGCACTGTGGTCAACAACGTCACAGTTGTTATTTTTAATACTTTTACTTCAGTCTGTCTCTGAACGATATTTCGAGCGCTGCTTGAAGTGAGAAAGATGTCATTTGTGGCTGAGATGGCAAAAAGTCACAGAAGTTGCCAGCGAAGGCGTCAAGCCTTCATTGCCTCTGTGATAACCACTGTCGATGTAGCCATGTCGTCACTGCATCATACTGGAAAAGGGGCGAAAAATGATCGTGTCCACTAAGGTGTCGTGTTTCCATCACTGCTGACCAGAGCTGGAGCTGTTAAATACCCGTGACTGCTGCAGAGTCATTTGACCAGGGAATGAGGGCTGATTGTACTCATGCCCATTGCAGAAAAAGCCAGATGTTAAGTTTTTGTCCAGTGTGAAAGGGGGATACGATAAATATGAAGCTACAGCAGTCAGTCTGTTGGCTTAGCTTAGCATAAAGACTGGAAAGGGAGGGACACAGCTAAGCTGGCTTTGTCAAAGGTTAAAAAAAATCTGCCCTGTAGTACCTTTTAAAGCTCAGTAACACGTTAAATGTGCTTCTTTTGATATGTGCAAAAACTGAAGAATAAAAATGACAGAGCCACTGTGGCGGTTTTCCTGTTTCCGATCTTTATGCTAAGCTAACCATCCACTGGCTTTAGCTTTACATTTGACAGAAATGAGTGGTATTGATTTTTTCACCTAACTCTTGGCAAGGAAGTAAATATTTCCCAAAATGTTGACGTTTCGCTTTGATATACATATTGGAAGAGATCTTTCAAAGTCTCCATTCTTCTGTGTTTTGTTCTAGGCCTCAACCGGATGAACCAGCAAGGCTGAAAGCAACTCTGCCCCAAAGCACAGTGAAGCTGGGAGAAACTCTACCTAAAAGCATTGGTGAGTATGAACCTAACCCAAAAAAGTCTCATTTTTGTGGATAACTTTGCACAAAAGTTGACTCCGCTCTCTTTCCTTATGCAGACTTGAAGCTTGTGGACCAGTATGACAATGTAACCAATACGCTTACCTCCGACTGTACGAAGCACATGAGTGTGGAAGCTGAGGGCTTGGACAAATCGGCCATCACCTTTACATGGCAGGTGGGAAGAGAAACACAAACTTAAATGAAACCTTGACTTAAAATTCAGGAAATAAAGGGATTTATGATAAACTTTGAAGAGTAATCCAAATGTTTTGGAGCCAGCTGTGGGTCCAAAGTTCCTCGACTCACTGTAATCATATGTACTCTACTCTGAATGTGGATAAGCTGATGAATTAATCCTCCTTCTTTGTGTTGATACCAGGAGAGCAGCAATTCTGTTCTGGTTACGGGGGTTCAGTTCCAGTCTGGGACTCCTGGCTCCAGAGAGCTGTGCTTCACCTACAGAACCTATACGGAGCCAGTCATAGTTCAAGTTACTGCTGGAGTCCCTGCACAGCTCAAACTAATCAGTGAACCCGAGAAGGTAAGACAGGATTTTTACTGGTGCATTGTGGTCAGCTAATCTGTCCTGTCTCCCCCCTTATCTTCTGTCTCCTCGCCACAATACGCTGTCAAAATAAAAGCATGAATGCCTTAAAAAGCACTTAAAAAGCAAGTTCACAGTTGTGTTGTAATTTCTGTAATCAGCCAAGGATACTGAATATCAACGCATGTCTTTTTTCTGTTGTGTTTTTTTTATTTGCTAGCCTTTGCAGGTGTTGAATGACCACGGCATCGCCACACCGTTCCTCGTCCAACTGTGTGACGAGTGGGGAAACCCCTCTCCAGACAGGATGGTTGTGGTAGAATTGTCGTCCTCACCCCAGACACTGAAGGTTTGACCTCTGACCCTTCTCATTACACTGTTCATTTCTGTTACTTTTCAAAAAAGTCTGTGATGGCCAGGAACTTCTGAGTTTTACAGAATGATCTAACAGGGAAAATGTAATGAAATCTTGTTGTTTTAGGTGACGACACCTGTTGCTTCACAACCTGTGAACGCCGAGGGGAAAGCCTCTTTCGTTGTTAAAAGTGTGAGCGGACCAAAGTGAGTATCACCCTATAAAACAATATGAACGGTTTTTTTCATCATATTGCAGGGGTTCTCAAACTTTCTCTGGCTTGGCCCCCTTCAGGTGCTCACACTCTATCCCATAATTTTTCTCAACCATTGAGAAATCATGAAAGCAATTAATAATAAAGGTTGACTTTTACGGATCCAACTTGAATTTTAGTGAAAATAAAGGTCAGCACAATAGCATCAGCCAACTCTTGTATTTTTGTTTTCCCTATATAAACCAGCAACTTAGTTCACTCTGTATTTTTCCCCTGGTCATCCATGTCCCACCTGCAGTGGCTGCATGTCCCACCAACCGCCCCACAGTTTGAGTTGTCATAATGCAACAATAGTCCCAAATGAGGGATTTTTTTTTATCAGAATTTCAGCATTTTTGATAATGTTTATGTGTCCCAGCAGTCACTAGTGTGAGTGTTGTTACCCTGTTGTTCCACTAGGGGGTACTATCAGCTGCAGTTTAGAGGGTCCTTCAACAGGAAACCCATCCCTGGTCCATCAGTGAGTCTCACGGTCATCCCTGATCCCAATAAGCCCGTCAGCCTGTTGGTGGAGTATGACACTAAAGCCAACTTTCCAGCTGGAGACAAATTCCCAGGTTTGCATCCTTATGCGTCTCCTCTTTGTCTCTGTTTCAGTGGAGCTCTTGTTTCACTGTATGTAACCGGTTTGGTGTCCATCATAAACCTGCTGTGTGTGTGTGTCTTCAGTGTTCTATGTGACCGTGGTGTCCGATGAAGGAAGCCCGATGACGACTTTTAACCCTGCTGCTGTGTCCATGTTTCTGTGGAAGGGACTGCCAACAGCAGACAAGCCCCCGCAAACGGTGAGCGACGGACTTACAGACAGAAGGATCATCACTGAGTTTTATTTGCTTTTCTTTTAAAGTCATATTTTATTTGCTGAGTTATATTCGTCTGCTTCTCTTGTGTAGGCCACCGAGCTGAAGTGCAGTAAACCCATGGATAATGAAAAGAATTACTGTTTTCACTTCAGGTAAATCACACTAACATCCTGTCTGTTTCCGTTCTGTCTGAGTTGTTACAGGATGTTTAAAGGAAAAGTTTTTACATTTTGGTAAATACACTTATTTGCTTTCTTACTGAGAGTTTGAAAAGAAGACTGAGACAACTTTACTGCTTGTTACTGCAAGCAGGCCGTTAGCTTAGCCTAGCAAAAGGCTGGAAACAGCTGCTTGGCTCTTTCCAACATTAGCAAAAACCCAGGCAACCAGAAAAGATACCCAAAAGTTAGTCTCAGTCAAATAATAATATGGTACATAACCTCATATAAAATGAAGCATTGTTATCTACACAATGGGTTATTTAATGAATTAAAGAAAGAAGAAATAGTGTGTAAATTACTGAGCTTTACAGGTGCTGATAGTTGCATATTGTTCCCTCTCCTGTAGCTGTTTCCATTTATTTTCAGTCTCTGTGCTAAGCTAAGCTAACTAACGGCTTGCAGTAGCTTCACAGTTACCGAACAGACATGTGAGCGATATCAATCCTCTGATCTGACGGTGAATAAATGAATTATCCCCAAATCTCAAACTGTTCCTTTTAAGAAAAGTAAACATTGTTTGTGTTTTCTGTCTCTGCAGAGGTAAAGAGATTCCAGAGAATGTTGGAAAGCACACCATCCAGTTTTCTCTGCAAATACACAAGACAAAATTCCTGTTCAGTGATCAGGTTGGTTGAATTTAAAATCTGACAACTTCACAGTTCCTTAAAAAGCACAGTTGACATTTTAAAAATACACAGCGGATGGATTCTCCACATTGTTGTCTTTCATATCTGTTTGACAGGAAAGTGGTTGTTCGTGGAGTCGTTGCAGGTTTGTAGATTATAATCCTGACTCACTCAGAGGAGTGACTAACCTCAGCACCCTTTCCTGTCTCCTAGATTACCCTTAATGTGGTGGCCAATCGACCTGTCAAACTGGGACCCGACTCTCAGCCACCAACCCCAGTTGTTTCCTACAGTAAGGACATTTCCAGCCGAACCTTGGTGGAGAATATGACTCTGAGGATAATGGTGAGCTTATATCCTCAGAAGGCATTCATTTTTTTTCATTGTAAAAGAGCAGAAACAGTCAAAGCTTTCCAGTTAGATATATGAATTTTAAAGGTGCAGTTTGGGTTGTTTAGCTGCTGAACTTCATCCTGGCTTCTTTGACTGATTCCAGGATTCGTATGGAAACCCAGCGGGACAGGACCTGGACGGGCAGGTGAAGGTTTTCATAAAGGGCTCTGGTGGAAACAACAACAAAAACCTCCCTCTGCTTGAAGGCAAAACCAACAGCTTTAAGTTTATCTTGGCAGAGGGGAAGGCCCACATCACTGTGAGTAACCATTTGTCATAAGACACACCACAACCTTTATTTTGACATGTAAGGGCCTCGTGATTCACATCACACTTATGATAACTGTGTATGTATTGTGCACAGAGGCTGGCCGTCATGGAGAACAGCCCCGGCGAGGACGGCTCTTCATACATCCTCCTCTTCAAACCTGAAGTGTTGATGGTTTCCACGCCTCTGGCTCCTTTTGAGCTCCCCTTCCATTTTTACAATGGTACGATACAAAAAAACCTTTATTTGTTAACACAAACCTGCTGGGGCCAGCAAAGGAGAACCAACACTGTCCTTTTTTAAATGCTTTGAAGACCAGAAACAAAATTCAGTCCTCCCTCATTATATTGGGGTTATCTGGAAAAACTTGGCAAACAAAACCAAAACTGTTAACTGGTAGCTGAACCGGTCTTTTAAAGTGTGCCTGTTGTTTGTATCTATCTGTTTTAGATGTGGAGAACCAACAGAAAATGTCAGAGCTAACCAAGAAGAAAGATGAGCTCACAACAGCTGTGAATAAATATAGAGACATATTTAATGGATATTCTGAACTCCTTCAGATGCTGACCAGTAAGATTTAAGAAAAAAAAAAAGATAATATTGTGTGTATGTGTGTTATATGACTGTGCGGTGTGCTACCAGACAAATGTGTGTCGGGCAGGGTATTGTGATTTGTTTTATATTAGTGCCAGTCAATAAGACAGTGCCAATACTGATATATTTATTTTTTCTGACACTGAAGAATATTATCAACTTTTCTGTAAACCGTTTTTTTCTTCATAAAGGAGCCAGAGTTCTTAAATTAAAAACGGTGTTTAAACACAAGCAACCGTACCATATTTTTGTCTAACATTAGCAGAAGTTTGATTTCAATGAGCAACTGTCTGATCAAAGATAAAACATGATTTTGAATCAGACCAGATGTTGCTTGGTGTTGCATGTGCGTTCTAACTGGTTCTAACTCAGCCCTGCCTGTGTCTGTGTTTATTGCTGTTTCTGAAATTGTCTTTAATTGTAGTATTTCTTCCCCTCTAGCTTTTTACAACGATTTAAATACAAAAGAGGCCGACCAGAGAGATGCGCTGATCCAGAGGAGCATGACAATACCACACCCTGCATCTGTAAGATGTCACTTTACTTCTGAATATGTAGAAATTATGATCTAATCGTCATACATTTATCGAGAGATGACATTTGCGTGTTTTGTATTCTTTGTAGGTACCGAATATTGAGAAACTTGTAGTAGAGAAGAATACTGAAGCCGACAGAATCCTACAAGCGCTCAGAAGAAAATTCTCCATCCGTGATCCCTTTAGAGGGCAGCAGGATGTTTTAGGAATGGTAACGTCAAAGCAAAGAGGGTCTATTTTGTTGACTTATGTCCTTAAAAACCTAGTGTGTAATTATAGAAAACGGTGATCTCCCTGCAGATGTCATCAATCAGTATTTGGCTAATGTGTGAGATTAATGCAATGGGGAAAAACCCAGGGCTGAAGCATGTGTCTTCACAGGTTGCACTTGCTGCACTAGAGCAGAGCTGTGTGTGTTTTACCCTTTACCTTTTCTATGCAGGTTGGCCACCTGGCCTTTGTGCAGGATGATGATGCTGCGAGAGTGATCTCCTGGCACATCAAGGCTGACCTGGATTGTATCGTCACCAGAACGACAGCAGCAGCACGGAGGATCTATGATGACACCCGAGGCAGGCAGCAGGTCATGGCCCTCGACAGTGTGTATGTGCCACCAAGCAACAGGTACGGCATCTGTGTCAATGAGGATCTTTTAAAACTAAGCCTCAAGGTCTTTTGCGCTGAAGTCTGTATTTGTGTACCTGTATCAACCCTAACACTTTGCTCATACTGTACTTTATTGCATCATGCATGTCAGTATCACTCTTGGCCTTTATGTAGCTTTCCTGATGAGATTCCTCTGTGTCCTTGATTGTAGTCTTTCATTTGTAAGCCTCCTCCTCCCCCAGGCCTTCTAACAACAGTAATTTAAGGATTTTGTGGCAACTCCTTTTTGCACCAACTATTTAGCAACTGAGCCACAAGGAAACTTTCAATAAATTCCTGCTCTCACATATTAAATTCTATAGATTTCAATTTAAAGAAAAATTGTCATGCAAATTAATTCATGCTTTATAATTTGGGCAGTAAAAAGTGAAAAAGTACATCTTCCTACACAAAGACTCCATATGTGTTAAATGTGTGCTCTGATTGTATGTAAGGATGCACAATATGTTTTTTTTTTTTTTTTAGCTGATACCAATAACCAATAATTACCTGCTTCCTACAGCCAAAACCAATAAGATAACAGATCATTTCACATTTTTGGATTTTTAAAAGAAGTTCAGATATAACCTGTGGTAATGCAAACCTGAGGGTAGGAAAGCCTGAGATTCAGTGAGCGTAGATGGATGATTTAATATTCCATTTCTCCAACCTAATCAAATCTAACTGACATTGCTGTTGCAACAAAAACCAACATATTTTGACATTTGAAGAGAATTTTGCCAAGAAATATAAATGAAAACCTTTGGCTGCTTGTCTGCAGATAAAACACCATGACAGAACTGTTAGGCTTAATAAAGAAATTGAAGAAGGCTGGAGGACAGCTATGCTAACTTTAGTGCATGAGGTCATGAAAGAACTTTGGCTTCATATTATTGACTCTAGTATGGGC
>JAQQZW010000013.1:7189586-7199670 GCA_029814745.1 Zanclus cornutus | reverse complement strand
GCTAATCAAGCCTCTGTGGGACATGTTTACACAACACCGCTTGTGCTGGTGTGTGACTGTAATGTTGTGAGGAAGCCAGAGCTTTGTTGCTGACTCACTGTGTTTCTGGGGCCTGGTGAAGGGCAGGGCTCTCTCTGGTCAGAGACTCCTGCCTCTCTAACTTGGTCTCTGATGAGGACTGAAGAGAGGGGAAGACATTATTAGCCTTTTATGACTTGAGATGAAGATCTAGAGTTAAAGGCTGATGAACAATAAAACGTATGATGTAAAGGCTCTTTCAAAACTTAAAAATCTTTACATAATAGTGTAAAGCAGGGATGTAATGGTTAGTGATGCACTGGGCAACCTGTTCCTTTGTCTAGAATCATTTGCAATGCAAACTCCTGCAGACAACATGGGATTACCACTGACCTCCACTATACTTTAAACGCACAGATGAAAGTGTGACTTCTGGCTGAGTCATACCTGCTTTACACTGCTCTTTCTCCAGAACCACCAGCGTCCAGACTTCTTGGGCATTTTCTCCTTTACCCAGGCCTCCTCTGTAGCCTGCCATTCACAAAAATGATCCATGTGTGAACAGATATAATGTGCAGACACAGTACAAAAATGATACCGAAATACACACTATAAAACTCATTAAACCAAGAAGATACCTTTGGCAAGTTCTTCTGAAAAGCCTGCATGCTAAGTATCAACGGAGCTGCCAGTGTCCAGTTGTAATACCTGTAAAAAAAAGTTCTGTTTTAGGTAAAATCTGCACATTATGAAAAAACATATTTATTGAATCATCTGTTAAACTCTGATGAGAGTCCATTGGCTGTGAATTGCGTATGTAGAAGACTCACCTGTTTGCAATTTTAACCACCAAATTGGGATTGTCAATTATTGCTGTATTCTCTGCAAATTCATTGTAGGTGATGATATGCTCCATGAATTTATCTGGAATAAATGTAACAAAAAAGCCTGATTAGAATTATCTCTATTCATAACATCATCAGTAGGCAGAAGATGTAAGGCAGCACAGTCAAAATGTGTAATACATCCTGCTGTTCAAGAATACAAAGGTTTTAATTGTCACATACAAAAGAATAGGATTAGTGAAATGCAATACGGCGCAGTCTTAACCTGCTAAAAGGCTAATAAAAAAATAAGGATCAGAGAAACAGAAGTAATGGATAAACATTCAAGATAAAATTTTAGAAAAATAAATAAAAAAATCAATTTTTCAATCAATATTTCCAATCTTGTATTCTGTTAAAAGGAAAAAACGACTGGATTTTTAAGACAGACGTAAGGGGCAACTATATTTATTTGTGTTGCTGCTGCTGATAGAGATTTCTGGGCACCTTTAGAGATCTCCGAGTTCTCACCCACACCTCCACACAGCGACAGGGTGACGTCAGGGAGGTCACCAGCAGAGTCGGACAGACACTCAGTGCCGCTGTCTGCTGCTGCGCTGCCAACAGACTGGGGCGACTGGGACCCGGAGCGCCTCCCCATCTCGACCCAGTGTTTAGGCACCTGCTCGGACTCACTGAAATCACACACAGACTGTCCAGTTTCACAGCAAGAATCACTAAGTTGTGCAAATAGTTGCAGCCATTTTTACTTGCTCCAAAATGTAAAATAATGCTAATAATTTTCACTACCTCTGTGGTTCCTCGATTTTTTTTATTATAAAACCAAATGATGCTACATAAAACAAGCAATGACAATGACTAAGTACCAAAAGTTGTATGCATAAATAATTTAATAATCCTTAATGAGGTAACATCACGTGACTCTGCAAGGATTCTAAGGTTTGTACCTTTTTGGGAAGTATCGGGCAACAACATCAGGTTCAAGTGCATTCAGGTCATCTAGGTAAATGTCTTCGGGCCCCTGATGTTGGCTCCTCTTCCTCACACCTTTTTGAAAGCAAGACAAGAGACATCTACTCAGATATTGTTTACACTTAATCTTCTTTGAAGTTTTTTTTCATGTGAATGCAGAACAGTCCCAGACACAGAGGATTGAACTAAGGCCCAAACAGAAACCACATCCTTCCTGTTAACATCCACCTTCTCATTATCAGGGGTTTTCCTCAACACGTTCCCACGCAGAGGCTATATAAGAATAACTGAGCTTCAAAACCGTTTTAACAATGATGACTGAGTAGACATTAAAAGTTTTAAGCCGTTTTATTCAGCAGATCTTTTTCTCAAAAAGATACATTAGGAGATTAGAGATATTAAAAGGTCTTGACGTATTAGTGGGATTGCAGTTAATTTTTTCAAAGGCTGCTTGCTCTTTAATAAAAGATTCAGCCTCCTCACACCAAAATTCTTTTACAGTCACTGAGAAAATCTTTTATTGTAGAAAAAAAGCAAATTAACAACTATTGTATCTACATTAAAAATTGCTGAGAAGCTTTCTGTCATTTTAAGACTTTTTTAATTTTTATATCCATACCACCGAATACAAACATATTCTAATTCCCTTCGATTATGAACAAAATGTACAGAAACTATAAAACACATTTTCAGAGCGAGTTAGAAAAAGGAAGTCAAGTTACTTCTCCTCTTGATGGGCGAGTCTGTGGGTTTAGAGGAGGCTCTTGTATCAGGACAAACTGCTGCTGAGTCTCCAGTCACGTCACTGCCTCCACTGGCAGCAGAGCTGCCGTCCCTGCGGCTGGGAGGCGAAGACGTCCACCTGGTCTTGTGCACGGTTTTTGTGGGGAGGTTAGAGTTAGTGGGACATGGCTCCGAGGTGAAACTGCTGGATGTTAAGTTTGAAAGCTCTGGCTGCTGCTTAATTATGTTTGTATTGTGTGAGGAAGCTTCAGGGGGCTGTGGTTTGTGGCTGCGCTGATCAATTTTGATGGTCCGAGGCTCTGGTTTTATAATACTGCAAATGGGATCTGTGGTTCTCTCTCCTTCCCTTGGCTCTTCCAACATGTCTTCTGAGCTCAAGATAACCCTGAAATGTGTGTTCTCCGAGGGAGTGATGGTCAACGTCTTTGGCTCTGATTTGTCCTTCTTGTTGACCTGGATGCAAGAAGGAGCAGCAAAAGATAAAGCTTAAATATACATGCATGCATTTCCAAAAATTCTAACCAACTCTCACTCTAAATATGCATAAATGAGGATATGAAGTAGACCTGAAATTAAACCCTACAAATCTCCCCCGTCTCACTTGTCTCAAAGACCAAAGTTTAGACCAGATCCTAGTCTACAGCCGAGCCTCACCCGGGTGGATTCTGGAAACTCTCCCCAGGTCCACTGCATGTGGGACTCGGCCCTGAGCATGCTCTCCGCAGGCTTCACCATCAGCTCAGAGTCACTCTTGGGTGACATGGGCTCAGACATCTCCCTGCTGTAAACAAACACCACATTTCCACTGACTCAGCTGTGTGAGAGGAATTTGTTTTACTCAGCCTTGTTTGTTTGGATGAAATTGATTGGAAATTACATCTCATTGTTTCTCTATGTTTGTGTAAACAATGTTAATATTTGACAGGACAGAGTGGGACCGTACATATTGCAAGGGGACCAGTCTCCATCAGAGAAAGGGTAGCTGTCCCATTCGAGGGCGGTGAGGGGGGAATGTTGCCTGTGGTCCATATTGTCCTTTATCGTGGAAAGTGAAGATGCCCTGAATACAGGAAACAATAAAATTAAGAAAAGTTTTACCACAAATCACATAAAAATCCAACTGAGCGTTCTTACTGACTGTCCATTGTGTGCGTTGTGTTCCTCATCCGAACTGAGCTCACACAGCTCGAGCTCCCCGCCTGCAGGTGTGGTTTGCTCCTCCTTGCGTGGCTCGGCCTTGTGCTTCCTCCTGCGTCTCTTCCTCTTCTTGCCAGCTGTGCTGGAGAAGGTTTGGAGGTTCCCAGAGGCCGGGTCGTCTGGACTCAGAGGCTGACTGTTCTCTGCTGCTGATCCCCCACATCTGGGCTCTCTGCTCCTGAAAAGAGCCTCTTCTACGGGGATGGGTGAGGTCACCAGGTGGGCGGGGACAATCTCCTGTGTTGAAGTAAAATAATAAAGATAATTAAGACGAAAAGTCTCTGGTCATATGAGGCTGTTCTTCGCAACAGCAGTTCTTTGAGCTAAATGCTAACGACAGCCTAACTGCTCACAATGACAATGCTAGCATGCAAATGTTGGCATCAGGTAATTTGGTAACCATCTTACTTTTGTGTGTTAGCATGCTAACATTTGACAACTAGCACCACAAGCAAAGTACAGTGAAAGATGATGCAAATAGGAACAACAAACGATTAGCAAGCCATCAAACAGCAATGAATTTTGTTAAAAAAAATTTAATGGGAATCCATCTCATAGTTTCTGAGCTTCTTCAGTTTGGAGCAAAATGGTGGAAAGACAAACCAATAGACAGCAACGCCATCTCTTGAGTCATGCCGCTAGCATGGCGACAAAAACAGCTAACGGGGGCAAATCCCCGACTTGTTGTTTGGTGTTATTACAGTAATTGTGTTTCACTAATTCCTGTTGAAGTCTGAACAGGATCAGTTTCACCATAATGCAAAATGAAAGTCTCTTTCATTTTCATCACATACTGTTCAATACTCACATTGTGCTGTTCTGTCTCCTGGACAAAAAAGGCCTCTCCATTGTCCCCAAGCTTCATGTGTAGCTCCACAGGTTCTCCATTGATTTCTATATCAATCTGCAGAGTCAAACAAACACACTTCTGTAAGAGATGCTCCATACAAAGCTCTACTGTGTAGTTAACCACATTCTCCTCAGTTGACCTCAGGTTTTAGTAGGCATTAATGAGGTCTGTTTACCCCGCAATAGCAACATATGCATGACTACATCACAGCTCATGGATAAAAGAAACTGTGCCACAGATTTACCTGAAGAATTAGAGTTAAGCCACAGAAAAACAGTGAACAGCTTGTACGAACCTTGCTGTTTTCAGCATATGCTTTCTATTCGTGTTGGCTTTTACTCAGAACTGGGCTGCCTGGGTGGAATTAGGTTGTTATTAAAAGGTCAACAACATAAGTAGAACTACAGTATGTAAGCAGTGTGCACAGCATTGTTTTCTTCCATCTTTAAATAATCCAAATGAACCAAAATCGACCTCAGTTGTCTGCGAGATGCTGACATTTGATATGAGGTCACGATCAGGTTTCATTCTGTTTTTTCGTGCTTTAACCACATAATTTCTATAATCATTGAAACTGTCCTCTCTGTCAACAGCAAACTATTCCCCTGTCTGGCTCTCCTTTAAGCTTGTAAAGGCTTTTCTGTGAGACACTATTTTTGAATGGGATGAATCTTACATGTGGGGAATAAGAGGCCAAATTGAGCTTTAGGCTGTGTATCCCACCTTACCGTCAGCTGACAACCACACAGTGTCTATAAATAGAGAGGAAGGGCGATCTACTCCGGTGAAAAGCGAGCGAGAGAGAGTGGATTGGATGCTAATTTTCAAAGGGCTTCAGAGGGAAGAAGGGGAGCAATTAGAGGATTAGAAAATCTATTGTGCAGCTCCATTACACACACTGATTTGGGCTGGTTCAATGTACACATTTATCCCACAGTTTACTGCATGTTTTAAGGCAGTTAACCTTAACAATATGCTGCAACTGCAATAAAGTGAGAGATTTTTTGTTAAATTTTGACAAGGAAAATCATTTTAGCTGCACAGTTAATCCGGCATTATTTCTTACCAGTTAATACTACTTAACCAAGAAAATGTCAGATTTGTATGGCAATGTTTGCCACGAACAAGCATAAAAAATTCAATGATTATGATATCAACTTTGCAAAAAATCAAAATTATCCTATATAATAATGTAATGTCAGCACTGACCACTTTTTCCCTGGAGCGCAGCACTCCCAGTTTTCCAAAGCGGACGTGGAAAGGGGAGCACTGGAACGTCCCATCAGGCTGTCGGACCACAATGACATCGATGCAGCCTGACAGAGTTGCCTGATTGATCCCCTTGTACAGCTCCTTTACTGTCACCAGTACCTGGCCCGCCAGCTGCCCAACGTAGTTCATGGTGTCCACCTGTCAGCAAAGAAAGAAAAACAAAAAAACCTTCATTAATTAGCATACGTGTAACGATAGTATTCTGCTTTTAATACCCTCTAAAAACAAGTTTAACACACCTGAATTACTTGAAAAATGAAAGCAAACACTACTTTCTTTTACTAGGCCAGTGTCCTGGTAGTACGGCTGCTGTTGTTCAGAATAGTCTGCAAAGGAAATGCAAGCTGGTCCCTAAACGCTGCGGCTCTGTCCCATTTTCCTCAAAAGAGCACTGAGCTGATCGAGACTTAATCAGGCCCTTGAATGCAGCAACACGGCTGCTGCTCACCAGAGCAGAGGGGACAGAAAATGACCCAATTTTAGTCCATATGAATAGCCAGCCACTCTCACTCTTTTTGTACTTACATGTCACTATTTTATCAGTGATTGTTAATAACAGGTTTACTATTTGCAGCTTTGATTGTTATATGGACATCATTTTAGAAAAGTAACAGCACATTTGTGACACTTTTAATGTAAAAATTCTGTTTAACCATGGCTAAAAATGACATTAACACTGAGTCAGCAACTGTAGAATTAGGGTGTATGCCCCTGTGAACCAGTCAAGTTGCAGTTTAAATCCATGGCTGACCAGAATCAAATAATACATGTAGTAAAGACTTTGAGGGAATTTAGAAAAAAGGTATTAAAATATTACAATACTGACATGCATGAGTCCAATTAACAATATCAAGAGAGAGACATTTGGTCTTCATTTAGAGACTACTTCTAAAGACGAGTACAGAAGACTTCATCACATGATGCAACGACAATCACCTGAAACTCAACATCAGCAAAACCAATGAGCTTGTGGTGAACTACAATGCTTCAAATATGGATGTTCCCACAAAGACTCTACAAACTCTAGAACATGGATACTTCACACACATGTTCAACCTGGCAGCACAGAAGATCTATACAATCAGCACAGTTTCAAGGTGTACACCCAACATTAGTGTCACCGATTCAGTATCTGACCAAATGTGAAATCACACAATCCCCCCTTCTGTTCCTGAGTTATGGAGTCGAAAAACGGCCAGCAAATTGTTTTTACAAAACATTATGATGTCACAGTGAAGTTGACCTTTGACTTTTTGGATATGAAAAGTCATCACTTCATCACTTTTAGTTATTAGACATTTGTGTGAAATTTTATCATAATCAGCATATCACTTCTTGAGCTATGGTCATAAACGGATGTTGTGAGGTCTCTGGAGACCAAAATCAAATGAGGTCATCTTGGAGTCCAAGTGGACATTTTTGCTTAATCTGAAGAAATTCCCTCAAGCTGTTATTGAGATATCGTGTTCACAAGAATGGATGGTTGGACATACGAATGTATGTACTGAATGAACAACCATGGACAACAGAAAAGACATCAAACAAAATGTGGAAACCAGCCGGTGAGATTGCTCACTGGATTGTATCAAGTTTGATAAACATCAGTAGTCATCTGTGGTCTGTGGTAGATTTGCATAAAGGGATTTAACAGAATAGTAACACTGACAAAAAGAGAAAACAGCAAAATATTCAAAAATTTTGCATTTAAAAAAATGTAATAGTTGAAGCCAAGTTTGTAAAAAAAGGAGAATGTTTCAGAGCTGGTTCACTGACGTACATGAGGCCAAAATACTCTAAATCTCGATGATGTTGCTGCCCTGCTGAACCAAAATATCACGCAATATAAACAAGCCAAAAGTAGATACGTATGTCTCTGGTTTTGACTCACTGAATGAAACGTGCATCATCTGACCTCAGGTGATGATGACCTTACAAAGCTGTGCCCCAGTTTAGGAGCTGGATCCTCTCATGTCTGATGTTTTTTAAAAGAAATACAACATAATCTTGTGCAGCCCTCACAATTTACAGTCATTGTGCTCCTTACATACAGAAATGTACATCATGAACCCTCATCACATGGATGTGAAAGCTATAAATTTGCTTTCAGTTGCAGCAAGATAGTTATATGAACAAGAACAAACACATGGTCTCTTTCTGTCAGTTGCAGGTTGAAAAAGGTTGAAGAAGGACAGAACCAAGGTTGTTACAGTTAACTAAAACTAGATATGAAAGAATCATTTTAGTTAACAGAACAAAACGTAGACTCGAAGAATAAACGATTCTGTGTATTGTCAACACAACAAGCATGGGGAGGCTTTGGTGTATATGTTTTCCAAATTTGGGATGTCTACATGACTATGAAACTGATTCTACACTTCTTTAATACTGTCCCTGAAAATACCAGTCTGTGTTACTAAGACTTAAAAACAGAAGTAAACTAAAACTAAACAATTTAAAACAATAAAAACTAGAACAAGTAGCCTATCCTGGAAATGAATTAAAGCCAAACTGAATTGAAAAAAAAAAGAAATAAATTATAATAATTAAAATAAATACATGAAAAACATAAAACCATAATAACTCTGGACTTGACTGAGGTCCCCAGTTTGTGTTTGATAGTTTAAGAGAAATCAAATAATCATGCTCATCCAACACCCTCCATTATACTGTCCTAAAAATTTGTGACTTGTACAGTATTTAGAAAATGATGAGTAAATCACAGTGAGTATAAAAATATGTGATTCATGTCTGTGTGTTCAGAGCTGACTGAGTTTCAACACAGAGAAGGAACAGTATTTTTGACAAACTTCGCAATCAGCCACTCAGTGTTTTAAAGTACCTTATTTGCCTCCATGAGCTGTGAGTAGCAGCCTGCAGGGGGTAAAATCAATGATCAAACTACAGTAACTAACTTCTTCATTGCTTTTTGAAGGCCAGCACGCACTTGTCTGTTTCAGCCTAATGCAGCACCCCCTTAGGCATTAACTTGATGAATAAATTTTATAACCATAAGAAGTAAGAGCCCAAATAAGAGCCAAGTTGCTTTAAATTGTAGTTATCGTTTCAAATGCTGCTGTGATGTCTATGACACTCTTGTGCTCTGAAGCCCACATGAGTATCACAATGGTGTTGATCAACTGGCTTACTGACTCTTCCCTTCTTCTTTATAGCCTCAAATTTCTCTTCCAGGCCTTATTACCTACAGTACTAAACAAGACAAGTGGGAAATAATGAGATTCTCACTCACACTCATTTCTGTGGCCTTACGTGATTCCTGTTGTTTTTGGTAGACTTATCCAAAAACAGAGCAATCATGTCAGAGGGCTAAGACTTAGGAAAGTGTTGAAACAAGAAAGAGCAAAAACAGAAAGTGGGGTGACCTCAAGAGTCAGACTGGGAAATACTGATTAGCACATTCAAATGTGAGTGGGTGGACAGAAGGACAGCCAGAGGAAAGACTGATACAGAGGAAACACAAAGGTGAAGAACGTACCCATTTCCTTTCTTATGTTTTTTGTTTTTGTTCTTTTTTATGTCTGTTTTCAGCTTCACACTTTGATTGGAAAATCACACCATGCAAATAATGACCTTTAAAATTAACTTGTAATTGAGGAAGAAAATGTGTGGGGCTGAGAGGACAGAAATGGGGGGAGGGAAAAAGACAAGGGAACTGGGGTGTACATTTTTGAGTAGAATGAAATGACTTTATCTTACATAACACACAGCGACACCAGACCTGGAGCAGTGCCAGACATCAGACCAAACACAGTGAACACAAATTGGTGACTACATACAACATAAAAATACTGACCTAAAAAACAGGGAGACAACAGTGTGACAAGACAAAGGAGACGAACAAGAGGAAAGGATGGAGTTAAAAAAAAAAAAGCAAACAAAGCTTTCATTTTCTGTAAACAATGAGGGGCTCAGGAGATCAACTTGATCCTCTAATTAGGGCAGAAATTTGATATGTGTCACAGCTGTGGAAGGTGAAAATGGCTTCATTTAAGCAAACAGCAGGAGGTGACGCCCAAATGACCCACTTCCACACTCTCCCGTGTAACCTTTTTCACCTAGCCCTTCTTTTCTTTTACTTTTTATGCATGCTCCTTCCAACTTCCACTTTTTTTAAATCTTGTTTTAAAAAAAAAAAACTTGTTGCCGTCACAGCTTGTTTTCAAAATCG